>CM036552.1:25948345-26345845 GCA_020745685.1 Tautogolabrus adspersus
AGCCAGAAACAAAAGGCACACTTTCCACCCTTCATCTGCCAACTCCTATCAGACGATCTGAGCGCAGTACTAATGCCTTTAAAGAGCCTTACATGTACACAGTTTCCTTCCTCATCCCAATGCCCAACTCTGAAAAAAGTTGTATTTTGAACAACATCAAAATGTTGCCTGGAGACAGATTTTCTCCAAACATATAAAGAGTGATCAGACAGGCCTGAGCAGAGTGTAGAAGGTAACCAAGCCAAACGTCTGACGTCACCAGTGAGCTGGTGTACAAACGGATCTCGTATACAAAAGAATCACCAGCACTTCTCAATGGATTGGATGCAAATATTCCTTATTTTTTTTACCTGTGTGGTTTAACGTTGGCCCAATTACAACAAGAAAGAAGGAAGAATTCTCCAAATTAGAACGTCCAATTAAATCACATTTTTATCGAGCTCAGCGGTGACCGGCCACTTTTTTTCGCTACTCTGGTTCCTGAAGTAAATTTCCCCGTTCAAATTCCTCATTGACATTTCACAAAACCCTGACATCAAGAAATTGAATCCTGTTACCAAGACAACCAGCTACCCCAATACTCGTGACTACAGTACGTTTGATTCGGCAGCGACACGCGGTACAAACAAAGAAAAGGGCAGCGGTACAAGACTGTGTACATCCTTTTCTTCCAGAGTCAAGGAACTACACATCCCACAAGTCTGGATCAAAGTGGTGGAGCGACAGACTGTCCTTAAAGATACGACCCTTACAGCGTGTCCAACAGCACGCGACACAAAATCAGTCTGATTCTATCGTTTCCTATTGGTGTGTCCTAACTGCCTGCGAGTGACGAAGCACGAAGCGGTGCGCCATTTTTCCCCCGATGCCCTGTCTCTATTTTCCTCTGTCGCTAACGTAGGCAGAGAAAGAACGAGGAAGGAGGACGCTCTACACGACACTGACACTCTCTTGTCTCCCTCAGCAGAGTTCGTTAGCTTGTTGTACAGTGGACAAGTGGAGATAACGGTGCTTTAATAATATCCACATCATGATTGAAATGTTGACCTTTGACCTGCGTCAACACTGGTGAAAAACGTTTTTTCGGCTCACCAGGAGACCTTCATTGACGAGTGTTGTGACTTGAGTCAACAGCTCGTCAACGCTCGTCAGCACCACACTTCCCTTTTTCAATCTTCAGAATAAAAGCACTTGATGTCAAACTCTTAGGAAGGGGAAACTGAAATTCACAGAACAAAGAATTAATTATTAAACGGATGCAGTGTAGACAGCGAGCGTGATCGCACGCTGTTAGGACACGGTGTTAGTGTGGCTGCAGAAAGCTCAGCTGCAGACTTAGCACGCTCTTTATTCTTGATTTTTATATCCTGCTTCACATTCTGGTGAATAAATTCAGTCTGATCACCGGAAACAACTCAGGAGTTCAATGTGTTTCTACAAATCCAGAACTGTGGTGAGGAAAAGAGACACGGGTCAGAGAATAATGGATTTACAGTCTTTTGTGGTTTTGAACTCAGCAGAGATTATCTGACAGTCATGAACATTAATTTCTTAATCACAGCCGTTAAATCGAGTCCAAAATACCAAAGAGTGAAAAATGGTCCATCTGGTGAGCTAATACCGTATGCCTCCAATGTCAATTTAACAGTTCAAATACTTAGTTTGGATCCTTTTCATCGTCTTATTCATGAGAAATGCCTCGTTCTGATTTGAGATGAAGTCTCATTGGAAAAAATGCGGCGCTATTTCACCTCAGAGAGAAGTTATTTTAAGTATGCCTGAAAAATAGGATTTATACAACCAAATAAAACACAAGCTGGGCTTCCTTCGTCCTGGCTGTCAGAGCTGTCGCAGCTCAGGCAGATACTCCATTATCTGCACACAGCAAAGACAGATGAGACTTTTCCCAAAATAAAAGAAGATACTGCGGCCTCGGTATCTGCCAGATAAAATCAGTGAGGGGGGTAACAGGACGGCTGGGTGGTCCGGAGTTTAAGAAAGTGTCCTGAAACTGAGGGGTCAAAGGTTTAAAGGGGTAGTTCAGTATTTTTATATTAGCCACAGGACATCGTCAGCTCGGCCCCTTCATGGAGGAACGGGTCGGATTGGCGACACGAAAGCTAGTCCATACATTACTGTAGACGGTGTCGTTGACTGATCAGGCTTCCAAAGAGACAACAAAACTATGACACGCCGTTTACTGTGGATACATGAGGATACATGTCTGCAGATGGAGACTCTAGAGGTCAGAAAGAGACACGGGGGAAACTTCTGTGGAACCTGGAGGACAGGAGAGATTGAAAGTCACCTGGTCGTGCAGGTGTATAAACCTCGAGCCCATATCCGTGAACCCAGAGAGCTACTGATCAGAGGATACCAGCGGCTCACACATGCCTGCAGTCTGAATGTCTGGATTCAAGTTGATCTAATCTGCTGATCCCCATTTTAAAACTCACATATAGTGTTTAATGCTGGATGTCCAAACTAAACGTGGGCAAAGTTTCAGATCATGAGGTAATAGTATCTTGTAGTAATCCCAGGATGAATCTGCAGAGGGCGCTTAACGACTTGTTCTGTAAATCACGCCATAGTTCCTCGATATGAAAACAAGAATTTCACCAGACGGCTTCAAGCCTCTACGTAAGCCGCTAAAACCTCTCACATAGACTCTCTTCTCCCAGAACTGGAGAGCAGCCCTCCTCTGGCAGCCCTGCAGCGTTCTGCCCCCCCCAGAGTCTTACTGAGAGCTGGCCAATCAGAAGAAAGTGGGTATGACCGGGAGGGGGGCCTTAAAGAAACAGCAGCAGGAACTGTTCCAGGCAGAGGCTGAAATGAGGGTTTTTACTGACGCTAGTATCAGATAAATCAGATCATGTAAAGCTGCTCTGAAGGTTTCACAGACTGACGACATGAAAGGTGAACATGAGGTCAAAGGTGAACGTGAGGGCGAGATGAGAGCTTAACTTTAACAAACTCTATTAGTGAGCTGTGTAAGCCGAATAACCTTTAAACATCTGTTGATTGAAATCATCTCAAACTGGGCCGCAGTAATATCCAAATTCACCTTAAAAAGCGTTCATCGACTTTTTGACATCATTTCTTTCCAGGCACACATTCACGACCCTCTGAAAACATCTCTGAGACCCACTTTTGGGTCCCGAGGTCTTGACCCACCAGTTGAGAACCACAGCTATAGAGCCGGTGCGGTGAAGTCGTTCTAAAACAAAGTGGCGGGCTGACTGTAAAGAAGTCTTGTAGTACTTTAAATCAGTCTTTGTCTCAACACCGGTCTCGTGACCACTTTTTGAAGGTCTCGTCGCGGAATCAAAATAACTTTTACTGGGTCTCGTCTCGGTCTCAGACTGGATAGAATCCAGATTTTAAATCAAGACCACCACTGATCGGCTATTTTTCTACATCATTACTGTGATTAGAAGGAAAACGCCTTTAATAACTTAAAGTCATTCATAGTTTGATTTTTATCCCCGAAACCTTCCCGGTGTTATGGTCTAAGTGAGTGACGCCCCCTAAACACAGGATGATGATTTCTCAGAGATATTTATGGTCTCGGTCTCGACCCCTAAATGTCATGGTCTTGTCTAAGTCTCGGAGCTCTCTGGGCCCAGGTATGTCTTGGTCTTGTCTCAGTCTCGGAGCTCTCTGGGCTCAGGTATGTCTTGGTCTTGTCTCAGTCTCGGAGCTCTCTGGGCCCAGGTATGTCTTGGTCTTGTCTCAGTCTCGGAGCTCTCTGGGCCCAGGTATGTCTTGGTCTTGTCTCAGTCTCGGAGCTCTCTGGGCCCAGGTATGCCTTGGTCTTGTCTCAGTCTCGGAGCTCTCTGGGCCCAGGTATGTCTTGGTCTTGTCTCAGTCTCGGAGCTCTCTGGGCTCAGGTATGTCTTGGTCTTGTCTCAGTCTCGGAGCTCTCTGGGCTCAGGTATGTCTTGGTCTTGTCTCAGTCTCGGAGCTCTCTGGGCTCAGGTATGTCTTGGTCTTGTCTCAGTCTCGGAGCTCTCTGGGCTCAGGTATGTCTTGGTCTTGGTTAGTTTGGTCTTGACTACATTCCTGCAAAGTGTTGAAATATTTCCACATATAGCAAACACTGACATGATCGTTGATGCTAGGTCGTTTTTTCCCCAAAATGAGCTAAACTTCGTGGTTCAAATGATCCCGTCTGCAGTGATGGTAAGCACATCCTCTGTACTGGCTGTGACTGGTTTCTCAATAGTCTGGTCTCTCCTGTAGCTGATATACTTACTATTGACAAGTACGTCGTTCAACCTCAAAACTCTGAACTATCCCTTTAACACTCACATGAAGCAACACTTCTGTTTAAACATCCAGGTCCTGCACAGAGAGACGACTTGTGCTGCCTCACAAAGATACTCAAAACTTTAATAAAAAGCTGAACGGATATTTGAACAAAAGGGGGACAATGCTTGAGAGAATACATTGTGACACAAATCCAGCTCACCTCGCCGTAACAATATAAGTCCAGAACAAGCCAGACAGTTTCATGTGAGCTCAGCCTTGGCACTGAAGCGCAGGAGAATAGCTGCTGTCAGGACGTCTTAAAGTAAAACTAAATCATGACGTGTTCCTCTTTGAGAGAAAGTGCAGAGAGGAAAACATTGTTTCATTTTTAGCTCGTGTGTTGTCCTCTTGGCTTCGTTGAAAGACGGGAATAATTCAGGAGTTGGAAACAAGCTGCATCGTATCTGTTTTTCCTCCTAAACTAAAGAAGCATTTGTCTCTTTTCTTATTCGGGTCATTATTTGTTTCAAGTCTAAAAACAGGGGAGCAAACGGAGCCAGAGCACTGCGGACGGAAAGCAGTCTGACTACGTGATGAACTGCTAAGTCCTTAAATTAGTATCCAGAGCGAGCTATTATAAAAAAGTGATTTAAGTCTATCCGGCCTCTCCTCCTGGTTCTCGAGCCGCAGAGTCTGGCCTCTGCCCACAGACTGACCCGTCCTCCCCGTCCCTGACTCACAGCTCTAATGGATGCGGCCCCTCTGCCTCCGCTGTCATAATAAAGCAGTAAATCCAGGTTTTGAGATGGCATTGTCCGGTAAGTGGAAATAAACACTCCGACCGAGTCTCCCACATGTAGTTATTTCTTAGTCATACCGTCCCACCCACAGACTCCTGCCCCGTAAAGGTGAAACCAGAGACTCAGCAGATCCAAAAGAAGGGCCTTAATTTATGAAGGGGAGTTTAGTCTTTGAGGGTGAAGATGGTCACTGTCCTGTCGTCCCGTTTAAACTGGAGTACAAATCTATCAAGGTAAGTTATTAAATAATCAGCAGAACAAGAATCACAAGAAACGTCAGCACGCTCTATGTCCTTTAACGTTTTCTACTTCGCTGAAAGTTCTCTTAAAATAAAGCTTCACATATAAACTAAGAACAAACACTCACACAGAGCACATCTGTTTGGTTTCTAATCGTACTTATAACATTAATGAAAAATGAGAGGTGGATATGACTTTGGACTCGTCAGCTGAGCTGTCTGAGAGTTTGTTAAAGTGAAATGAGACATTCAAAGATGCAGCAGTGTCCTTCTTTTACATCACTGAGACTACAGGGAGACACTGAGGACCACTATCTACAGGGAGACACTGAGGACCACTATCTACAGGGAGACACTGAGGACCGCTATCTACAGGGAGACACTGAGGACCACTATCTACAGGGAGACACTGAGGACCACTATCTACAGGGAGACACTGAGGACCACTATCTACAGGGAGACACTGAGGACCACTATCTACAGGGAGACACTGAGGACCACTATCTACAGGGAGACACTGAGGACCACTATCTACAGGGAGACACTGAGGACCACTATCTACAGGGAGACACTGAGGACCACTATCTACAGGGAGACACTGAGGACCACTATCTACAGGGAGACACTGAGGACTACTATCTACAGGGAGACACTGAGGACCACTATCTACAGGGAGACACTGAGGACCACTATCTACAGGGAGACACTGAGGACCACTATCTACAGGGAGACACTGAGGACCACTATCTACAGGGAGACACTGAGGACCACTATCTACAGGGAGACACTGAGGACCACTATCTACAGGGAGACACTAAGGACCACTATCTACAGAGAGACACTGAGGACCACTATCTACAGGGAGACACTGAGGACCACTATCTACAGGGAGACACTGAGGACCACTATCTACAGGGAGACACTGAGGACCACTATCTACAGGGAGACACTAAGGACCACTATCTACAGGGAGACACTGAGGACTACTATCTACAGGGAGACACTGAGGACCACTATCTACAGGGAGACACTGAGGACCACTATCTACAGAGAGACACTGAGGACCACTATCTACAGGGAGACACTGAGGACCACTATCTACAGGGAGACACTGAGGACCACTATCTACAGGGAGACACTGAGGACCACTATCTACAGGGAGACACTGAGGACCACTATCTACGGGGAGCCTGAAGGGACAAAACAACAAGAGATTATTTGTGATTAAAAACTCATTAATGCATCGCGATTTAGCGCTCATGCTGGCAGTGCTAGTTTTCTCCATTATCTTTATCGGCGCCTGGGTGTAATGTGGTTTTTGCTGAACCATCTCTAGGGATCTCTGTTTTTACACCTTAATCTATATATAATAAACAGAATACAAAGGGTTAATTAGTCGGGTTTAGAGGTGCTGGTCGACACATGTTTTACCTCTTAGCAGAGCCAACTTTCCCCCCGTGTGCCGTCTGTATGCTAAGCTAACTGACTGCTTATTAAACAGCCATAAAAAGGTGGAATCAATCTCCTGGTAGAAAAACTCTCCGCAGTGAGGAGGAGAAGCGTGTCTCCCAAAAGGTCAGACTGTTCCTGCTAATGGCGCTTGGCAGGTTACTAATGAAACCCTCATGCGTTGTGATTGTATGGGATTTAAATTAAATGTTATAACATCATTGTCATAACACTAAATTGCTTGCCAAAGAACTGTTTCGGATCAAAACAACACGAAGCAGAAACATCTAAATTAATGGGCAGAGAGAAACGAGCCCCCCCGGGGAGAGTATCAGATATCAGACGGTGAACTGAAGCCAATCTAATCTCATTTGCTGACTCAGACTCTGCGCTGTGTCACAGCCACATCAGATCTGCTCTCACAAGTCTCTGCTTTGCATGCTCGTCACCGCGATGAAATACGCGAGCGGCTCACATTTGACGATAGAGTTGAGTCACAGCAGCAGAGAACTAAACCGAGCATGGATGGCTTGGTGTCTAAAAAACAACTCTCCTGGACGGCGTGGACGAGCAGATGAGTGAGGTTTGTGTTTCGATTGCAGACAATCAGCGAAGCATTCAACCACAATCAGACACTTCTCTGTGGTTTCCAGCTCATAAACACTGAATCTGAAGCGTCCTGATGTGGGAAGCCCCGCCCATGTGGGACTGCATGAGGTTAACACATAACTCTGCAGCAGAAAAGCTCCTCCAGGGCCTGCTCTGATCATTTCTCTTACTGTGATGTCTTTTATGTGTACTTATTGTACAATTATTTATCCAACTACAATCTGTACAGCCTGAAATAAATGCTTATACTGGTTGAGCTGACCCAAACAACTGGAAGGAAACATGTAAAGACGTGATCACGGAGCACGAGTGGACAGCAGGATACCTCTCCTGTTTTAATATAAAACAGTATCAAACTCCATGATTGACAGCTCTGTTGACGAATGAGGCTCCCGCGTTGCTGCGTGCAGCAGATAATCAGAGTAGAGTAACAAACACTGATGCAGCGTTCAGGTGCTCCTCGGATGGTCCCAGTTTCCGAGTTGGGAGGTCGTTCTTCCGACTTCAGTGTGTTCTCTTGTTTTCAGTTCAGAAAGTCTGAATGACTCAGTTTCAACATCATCAGCTGCTACAGTACGAGCCGGAGTGACAGAACCTGACGTTATCTCCTGAGGAGAAACAGCCCGTTCTGTTTGACAATCTACTGCGGGGGCTTAGACCCGCCTGACCTCCCGTTATCAAAACCAAACAAACAACTCTGAATCCAAGAGATTAAAATCTAACAGGAGGAGCCGAAGCTGAATATGTCGAGTCACACATGCTGCCCCAAAATACACCCAAACCTGTGTGGAGAAACTCCCGCTCACTCCCTCCCTGCAGATCAACACGTCACAGTGCAACAGTCTGTTCATCAGAGATTTGAAGGAAAGCCAAAGCACCGAAAAACAAAATGGTGTCTACAGCGGGGTACACACCACAAGAGAACCGGCTGATTTGACGATTCTAAAGATGATCCTGTCAGATGTTCCTGAGCTGTGAGGTCTGTTAAGAGTGATGTGATGATCTTCTCGGAGGAATGTCGGGGCTTTGAATCCTGCCGTGTGGGGGAACCCCGAGGACACAACCACACGCTCTGTGGATCGTGACGTGCACAAAACGTTAAGCCAATTGTATAGCGAGCGGCCTGAAGAGGGAAGAACGTCAACGGCAGCCGATACATACACACAGAAGAGGCCACGTTTACGCCATCACCGCGTCTTTATCCAGTATATCCAGTTCAAAGTAGTCCAGAAAATAAAGCAAATTCTTCCTGCTGTCGTCCACCACGTTTATTATTATGAATCTTTTTTAAAGGTTTATTTTGGGGCTTTTTATGACTTTATTTAGAGACAGGATGGTGGATCGAGTCAGAAATCAGGGAGAGAGGGAGAGAGCGGGGAATAACATGCAGGAAAGGAGTCACAGCTAAAGGTGAAACACGGGGGGAGTTACACGGTGCGGGTAAGTTCTGATAAGTTGTCCGGGAAACAATGAGCGCTGAGATCTCACATTTAACGAGCCAAAGTCCTCCTCCACACACACGCACACACACATGCAGACACACACACACACACACACACACACACACACACACACACACACACACACGTACACACACACACACACACACACACACAGCCCTGAGCTCTCTCTCTCTCTCTCCTACACTCATAAAATAAGTGAAATGTAACCCCCATTGTGCAACATTACAGCATTAGCTGAATGTTTTTTTAACCGTCACTGGCACAGAGTCGCTGTCTGAGCCGTAGCAGTGGAAAAAAAGAAGAATGAATATGATTCCAAAGAGTCATTTTGGTGTTTGCACGCTGAAAGTGCAGACGGAGAGAAACGTGAATCAGAACAAAGGTCGTAAACAAATAAATCTGAGGATTGAATCTAATCTAACACGCACCTCCCAGCTACTCATTTTTCTGTTCAGAACTAAAGTCTATCTAAGAGCGTAACACCGTGATTCTATGCTGCTGCTGTTGTAGTAAAGGTTCATGTTCTCACTACAAACAAACCTCACCAGAGTCCAGAAGAGACACACTCAGAGACCCACCTTTTCACGCGGTCACGGGTTTGATTGACAGCTGTCACCAACTTTACAAACAGACTCGAGTTTGTTTTAAGCGAACCACACAGTTGAGGTGTGAAAACAATGAAAATACGCGCAGTCTAAAAGTCATTTCATACAAGGCTCGTCTGCAGCTCTGACCATGACATGACACCACCACAGATGATTGAATCAGACCTGACGAACAGATCCTCCACCTCGACATGAGGACTGCTTCAGAGGAAAGGCTTTACATGCACAGATGGAGATTCATTACCAGTCTGCCCTTCATCAGGGTGTGTGCGTGATCGGCTCATCATCCCCCTCAGGGCACGACAACAACACAACATACATAAAAACATAAACTTACTGCCATGTCATGCATCCCTCTGCCGTTAATCAACAGTCCTTCTCTGCATCTCCTCCCCAGCCAACAAGTGGATGAGTCAAACGGAGGAGAAGGAGAATGAAAGCGATCTAACCACAGACGTAACAAGCCAATGAAAGTTGCCCACCAAAGTCAGGCTAATGGTGTACTGTCGTGTGGTTTTAACGGGCCCCGGTAATCACTTTAGTCGGGTAATTGGCATTAAGTTTTCAGGAAATCTGTAAAGTGAATGGCATCCCTCATGCTGTTTCCATGAACGCAGTCTACTTAACCGTGTAATAAAAAAAAGTGGAGGAAATAAAAAAGGGCTGTAAGAAAAGCCGAGGCCTTCTCCTCCCTCTACCTCTTTTTTAATGTCTAATTGTTTTTCACCTTGATGAAGACACCTGGCTCTGATATCCCGTTATGAAGTAACCCTTTCACAGCCTCCAAACACAGTCCATGGAAGGAGCGAGCAAGCTCTCACACAGGAGGTTCAAAGTGTGTGTCTACTTACAGAAGAGTTAAAAACGTTTAAAGTGCGGTCCTCTACGCCTCCATCTCCTCTCATGTGATCCTACGTGTAGTGACGTCGTGTTTACGTGGGTTCAGGTACAGCAAAGTCGTTTTCAGAGCTGACTTGTTGAGAAAAGCCCGAGTGTGAAGTGAAGAAGGAGCTTCAAGTTTATCACTCAGTATGAATATCATTTTAGACGGTTCATTGTGTTGGACCAATTCAAACTGGAATTTTAAAATACATGGAAACATGTCCGACTGAAATCGTATGACGTCGTCTTCGTCTGATTAACACCAAGGTATAGATTTATTTTGGGGCTTTTTGTGGCTTTATAGGAGAGACAGGACAGTGAACAGAGCCGGAAACCAGGGAGAGAGAGAGAGTGGGGAACGACATGCGGGAAAGGAGCCACAGGCTGGACCCCAACCCGGGCCGCCCACCTGGAAGAGCACAGCCTCCACACACGGGGCCTGCGCACCAACCAACGCGCCCCAACACACCAAGATAATGTGGTCGGGGGATCCATTTTCTCTCACAGGTTAACAAATCAATCGAACCTGGACTCGTCATTCTGAGCAGGCTCCACAGTTCCTGCGTCAAACTTTGACGCTCTGAGCAGGAAGCAGCAGAGACAAGAGGAGAAAACTCTCGCTCCTCCAATCTGTCTTCTTGGAGTGAGAGAGAGAAGTGGTTCATGTCAGAATCACAAAGGTGCCAGAGCACTTCCTGAATACTGCCGAGGTGCCCTCGAGGAAGGCACCGAATCCCCAACTGCTCTGGTGCGCTCCCTGCGTATCAGCCCCCCCACTCTGACATCTCTCCACTAATGCATGTCCACAGGTCCTGTTTGTGTGTGTGTATGTCGGGCCTATGTGTGTGAGAAGCGTGTCTCTCAATAACAGAGTGTAAAGCAGAATTCCCCTCAGGGATTAATAAAGTACGAAACATTCAAAAAGTATCTGCAGCTGCAGGTCAGAAAACCAAAACAAAAGCCCGAAGGACACGTGCATAGTGCATTAAGTTGTGTGATTATCTCTGAAGGTTTATAACTTTAAGTGACCCCTTTCCTTTATTGTTATGGTTATGAAGTCCAGCAGATTGAATACATCTGACACAGATTGGAGTTCATTCACAGCATGCTTAAATCAGATTTCCTCTGTAGTTCACGGTCAGGGGATTAAAAGTGAGATTAATAAGAAGTATGACTTCCTTATGTTACTTTTGAAGTGGTTTAAAGAAATCACAATGAAAGTGTGAGTACGGAGGGAGGAGGAGGCCTTCTTCCTTTTCGGAAACGACTCTAAATCTCATTAACAACATTCCTTGTTTTTCACTAATGCTACATCCTGGCTACAGAACAGTCAGCTGTCTCTGCTGTTCCCAGGAAGTGTGTGTCTGTTGCACCGCGTTACTTAAGCTGAGACCACACACTCTCTGGTATCAAAGGAGACGATTAAATATGCGGCAGAGCGCGGGCTAATCTGCTGAGCTAGTTTGATAGGAAAGGGGAAGTGTTCCTGCCGTCCTGATGATCTGAAGGATTACAGAGAGCCATAACTCTTTCAACAGGCAAACCAAAGCCAACGCATGACACCAGCATTCTGCATTTACACAGAGCAAGTTCCCATGGTGGACCAGACACTCGCGTAAATGCAAACACGCCCCCATGAACGGCACTATCAGCAGGATCTGTAGAGGAAGAGAGGCTGAGTGAAGTCCCAGCGATCCGTACCTGCAGCTCACTGGCCTGAAATCCCAGATCGGGACTGCGTTTCATTACTGCCCAGAAATGAAGCATGAAATACGTTTGCTGATTACTCAGTTATCAGAGGGAATCGACATATGCAAACAATTTTATTGGTCCCTGGTGCAGTCACTCTCAAAGACATCTGCCTGTGTCATGTTAAATCAAAGTCAGGCATTGGCCCGTTGACTGCTGAAGTTTAAATGACGTTTTCAGGAAAAGCAAATCTATTTGTTGACATTTTAATGGACTTCTGTCGTTAAGTTGTCATTGAGTTTCCCAGCATGCCCTATTTCAGTCAACTTGTCTCTTTTATTCTAATTCAGTTACATTTCCTACATTTTCCAGAATGTCTGTTAACAACTCCAGCAGAGTCGATTCAATCACTGAGATCTGGAACAGAATTTCATGGTGATCCATCCAACACTTGTCCAGACATTTCACTAAAAACCCATGATGTCAGTCTCAGTATGGCACTGGAGGAAAAGTCACCAGATAACCAAAATCAGAAGGCTTCATCCTCTGAGCTCAACGAATCAGGGGAGAATGTGACATAGCAATCGACCAGTCATGGAGAGATTTAAACCAATGACACGGCATCCTGATGGTACTAAAGGTCGAACAGACTTCTTCCTCTGGGGGCCATGAATGTCTGGACAGATCTTAATCCATCCAGTAGTTGTTGATATATTGTACTTTTCTCTCTGTGAGCTCAGCCTCATAGAGCTCAACAGTGTGTTTCCTGAAGTATAAATCCCGTTCATTTTCTCCATAGTGGATTTGATTATTTGCCATGATGTCGTAACCATCGCAGGTAGACTGACCACGAGCCGTCAGAGTGTGAAACGATGGTTTGTGCTCCTGTAGGAGACACAAGCTCGTCTGATATCGACCTTGTTTAAGAAGAACACGGTTTATTCACGATATCGGGGAAAGAACTACACCACCCACGATCATAGAGTGTCACAGCGACGTCTCTGATTGGTGGAGCTCGCTGTTACCATGGGAATGTTTCTCACCTCTCGGCACGGATAGTTACGCTAGCAGGCTGGCTAGTTAGTTAGCTACAACTTAGCTTCAACAACACAAACTACAAGATATCACAACACGTGTATTAACAGTATAAACACGATATCGACTAAAATAACATTTAAGAAGAAGAGGGATCATTCGCAATGGATTGTGGGATCTGTAGTTCCTTGACTCAGGACACAAAAATGATGTACACAGTCTTCTAGTCAGTCTTCAATCCGGGTGTTACCGATGCCCAGAGCCCAAAGACGTTTGCATGAATCAAACCAATCAGAGTGTCAGCTCGCATTCCCTTGAAGTGAATCCTGCGTGTGGAACAAGCTCAGTGGAAGTGCGTTGAGAACTCACAGATTTATGTCCATCTTTCTAATGTGTCCTCAGTTCTGGGCCACAGACTTTAGACTTTAGAGCAGGTGTAGGTTGTCAAAGGCGCAGTCATTTTCTGCGTCCTCAATATAGGAACGTGCAAGAACGCACCTTTTAGTGGATGCATTGTTTAACCTCCATCCCAACGTAAAGGACTCGTGGGAGTATGTAGAGGCGGTTATGTCCTTTAAAACGTACGTCTCTATATTCAAACGTAAAGGAAGCGTACATGAGCCTCAGGTGGTTTCTCTGGCCATCATGAAACCATCATTTATAAGCACATCAACAAACAAAACGTTTGTGTATCAGGTTCATGACCTCCAGAAGACAAGTCTTGAGTTTGATGTTTCCCACGTCTCTAATCCAAAACCCTGTCCAAGAACAAAGACTCTAAGAACATCATGAATCTTTCTGCATCCATATTCAGAATCACACCACTTCCTACAAAAGGACCCCAAACCTCAAACTTCATCACCAGTGATCGTTTTGTGCTTAATCAGAAACGGCTGCTGAACGAATAGTCGAGTTAATCTGAAAGGTTTGTATTTCATGACTTCTCCTCACAGACGGCGATGATGCCAAACTATGACCTTATCACTCTGCCAGGAATGTTTCCCCCATAAACACTGAACGGAGAAATGAGCGCAGCACATCTGCGTGATTATTGTCCGCAGCTCGTCTTCGTTTATGCATCTCGCTGGTTTGATGGGAAACTCTGCCTTCCTTTATCTCTCTCTCTGAATTTATTAGTGCTATAAAAATGCTTCGTCAAACAGGAAAGAAAAAAGGCGTCCATTTAATTAAATACACAAACACACAAGCTCTGAACTCCCAAAGCACAAGATCAAGTCTTAAACTATCATGAATATCTTCACTCCATCCCTCATTTACTTCAAAGCTATAAATTCACCAGCAGGGGGCGACCTGATTGGTTGCAAAGTATTTCCATTGGTTTCTGAAGGGCTGTCATGGAAGACTATTCATGGCGGTTGCCATATCGGAGAAGCCGACTCCATCAAACTTTCCGTCAATCTAACGACAGGCAAAGAGGCGGAGCTGAGGCCACGGCTTGGCTGCTGGTAGTCAGAGCCGTATTGGCCTCCTTCTGAAGAGCTTGTGTCCTTCAATCACTCCTGGTGAAGTGTTTGAGACATTAACTCATCTGTCCAAACGGTGTTTATTGGACTTCTGGGTCTTCTGCAGCCAGCCTCAAGTGGACACTCGAGGAACTGCTTTTTTTTCACTTTATCGTTTTTCAACAGCGCTTAGAAAACACTCTGCCTGTGTTTTAAACACATCAGAGATTTAATTCCCCTACTCTCTCGTATCTGAGACTGTGGGTGTCTGTATTTCTTTTTTAAATTGATGAACATCGCATCCCGCAAACGCTACTTTTTCTTCTGTTCTCCTATTTAAGCTGTAAGCTCAGCGGTGTATACTTGTCCTGCAGATAAAGGGAGAGCGCAGGAGGACCTCCAGACATGCACACGTGAAGAGAGAGAGAGACAGTAAGAATAGATGAACCCCGACCAGGAAGAAACGATCAGATCAAGTGCGTACACGGATACCAATCGGAGTAAAGATCGGCATAAAGCGGCCCTCTCGTTAGGAAGGATCAGAATCTTCTGATTGACGTTTTTACATGAAGCGTTTTTATTCTGATCATTTGTGTCCATGTAACTATTGAAAACATCGTAGCCTTTATCCTTTGATACCAAACGAAACCAGGACGTTTGTTTCAGACAGTAATGTGTTCTGAATGAAAGCTTTAAGTTCAGGCGTGAAGGTTCTTTTTAACGTTGATTGTGCACAGAGCTCCGACTGTCCTCGCCTTTCACCCCTCCGCCTTATCTGAATGCTTCTGGAGCGCTCTCATTTGAACAGCTGTCCAAAGCACGGACAAACACGTTCCCAACACATTGCGGGAATGGTTCAGATTCCTTAAAGTCCGCTCCATTTGTTGCATTTCTTCATTGTTTTATTGTGCGTCTGTGACGCCTGTTGGCTGCAGAATGAAAACAACACAGAGGAGCTGATGAGTTTTTAAGACGCTTCTGATTGTGACAATAAACACAGGACGGACTTCTGTAAACACGACCTCTCTCCCCTGTTATAACACCAGTCCAGAGCCAAATCCTTTTAACGTTAATGTCATAGGTTCAATGTTTACGTGTGTTTCTCTCAACCCGTCCTCCTGATGTCTGACAAAATGCCCTTTGACTAAACATGAAATGATTCTTTGCTCCTTTAAGGACTAAATAAGAGCCAGCCAAGTGAAGCTGTGAAGAAAACAATCTCTACCTCCTCTCTATGTGTTCTCAGTACTAAACAACATCGAGAAGAAAATATGCAACTCACATCATTAAAAGCTGTTTGGGGCTAAATTTGATCTCAAATTGTCAAACTCCTTTCATCAACTGTAGTCTCGTCTACGTTTTCATTCTTTAATACTAAGCTGCTCCTCTGAGCACTGTAAGCATAAAGAGTCATTAGCTGACCGTACAGCGAGCACACACCGACACCTGCACCCACACGCCGCCTGCATCAACACGTGCAGACCTCTCACACCTGCACTGAAGCTGTGATCGACCTCACACCAATAAAAACGGCTCTCCTGCTTTTGAAGCGCGGCTCTGCTTTCCAAAGCTGGAGGTATGCGGTGTTGGCTGCTCCGTCGCTCAGGCCTGGCTGTTTATGTTTGTTTTCCAATGACTTAATGAGTCCTCACCGATGCCGTCATCAAAGTATGCATGTCGGCGGCTCATCGCATCCACCTCTGGCGCTGACTTGATGAAGGGGGATTAGGTATAGATGGGTAAGAGCGGATGTCATCCTCTTTTTTAGAAAAAGGAGGTAGATATATGCACGACACGTAGGTGCAGGGCCTAGACTGAGGAAGAAGAAGATAGACCTGCACACTCGCTCAAATGCCACAAAAGAGTTTACATTCATCACAAACGCACTGATTTCTGAATAAATCTCAGCTGGAACAAAAGATTTCTCACAAAGAGAAACACACATCTGCCTCGTCATCGATCACTCCTGAAGAAACTCAAGACCAAAACCTGTCAACTATCTTTTTGAAGTCATTAGTTTGACCGTAAGCATTTCCAATATGGCGACCACGATGGACGGGCTTCCTAACAGCCCTTCAGAAAACGACGAGTGACGTCACTCAGACTTTGTCCATGTTGAAGAAGTCAGCCTGATAGTGTGCTTATAATGAGGACGGCACAATCTGAGATCTGTGCATTGTACTTTTTTTGGATATTGAGATAACCATAAAATGAGTGATGCATAAACAAAAATAAAGAGTGCATATATCTCTAAGTCAGTGTCATTGGCTCTCTGCTGTTCTTCATCTTATTCAACACCTGTGTTTGTAACATGTCAGCTCCTCAATCCAAAATAAATCTAAAACACTTTTTATTTTCCTCGACTTCTCTGGCACTAAGGTAGAGAAAGGTAGCATTAGCTAGCGTTAGCTTCATCTGACTGCATCTAAACGGTTTGAAAGCATGAACATGATACGCAGACCTCCATCCAATGGGAGCAAAGTTCACATGCAGAGAGAGAAAGTTTTTGCATTGAGTGGGAGATGTGAGCGCATCTGTAGTGAGATGTTCAGCAAACATGATCCCTGCACGATGTGTAGCGTTCAATAATTCACGGCCTTTCAGTTCTCCTTTCTCTTCATCATTTTCTCCTCAGCTTAAGAAACGCTTCATCCTCTCAAAAGTCCTCACTCCTGCTCCTCACAGTTTGTCACCTGAAGACCTCCTTTTAGGGTTAAGATGTTTAGTGTATAACTTTTATTTTTACCAGGATGTGTTTACTTTACGGGGAAATTCTTAGAAGACTGTAAGACTTTCATCAGCAGCTCTTTATATGAGGAATCTTAATGAATACAGCCCCTGTAGTCTGAGCCTTAAAAAACACTTCATTTTACGTAAAGATGCAGAAAACTTGAGTTGTTATTTTTCTGATGGGTAGACGTGTGATCACTATCAGACATCCTCATCCATCTTCCTTTAGCCAATGAACATCCGGCTCAAACAAGAAAAGGACACTTCAAAGTTTCTCTCTCCAGAATGAGGAGGGGGGCGGGCAACACGTCTGACCTGCATGAACACAACCAATCACAAGGCAAGAAGTTGGAACTGTCTGAAGCGTTGTTTGGTCGCGTTCACTCGTCTTATGCACCTATAAGAAGAGGTGGTCGTCATCATAAAGCCTCCGGGGAAATGAGAAGACAGCTTCTCTATGCAGCACAGTTTGCAGCAGCTTTCCTCCCTGATATCAAGGCGGAAGGTGGGGGTGTGAATTCTGGTATTACAGCAGCTGTGAGTAATGTTACAAGCATCTACGGTGGTGTGAGTGAGGCGGAGTGAGACTTCTCCGTCTTGATGCCCGATTCGGACCAGGAGGAGGAGACGCAGAGACGTTTGGTTTCAGAGGGATTCAGTTGATAGAGATGCTGCGACTGCTCACCAAACCTCAGCCAAGTTTTCTGCATGTTTTGCCAACTCTGCTGAAAAGCTTTTGTCTCGAAACGTTCAACTTTCCCCGGACTAAGAAGCAGCCTTGTTTTCAAATCGACGTCGGCCTGTCTTTGGAGTCTTTCCAGCGTGGTTTTGAGGGTTTCCTAAGGCTGAGGGTGATAGAGTTTCTCAGCCTGCAGAGGAGCATGAAATCCTTTAACTAAAGCTCAGACAGGAAGAAAGAGGAACAGCAGCTTTTACCACAGCGAGACAGCTCCAAGAAGAATCACCTTTCTTCCGATTAGTTTAACCTCATAGCACCTCTTGTGTTATCCTCTGTGGCGAACCACAAATCTGCCACAAACTAAACACAACAAACATCAGAACCACCATACAAGTCCCTTCAATATCCTCTTTTTTAACAAAGAAGGGATTACGCAAAGACAAAACTGTGACCCTCTGCATAGAGCATCTTTGTGTGTGTGTGTGTGTGTGTGTGTGTGTGTGTGTGTGTGTGTGTGTGTGTGTGTGTGTGTGTGTGTGTATGTGTGTGTGTCGAGGTGGGGGGGTTCAAAGATGTTGAGAAATAGTTCCAGTATGTGAGCGAGTAAAACATATGCACCCTCCTCCTTCTCCCCGAGTCATCCTCCCCTTCTCTGACCACAAATATTACACAGCATCTGTGAAACAATGCTGCTCCCCATCACTTACCCCCTCTCGCTCCGCCTGGACAGACAGACAGCGCCAAAATATTCAGCGAGAGGGGGGACAAACAGAGCAGTGTGTGAGAAGGAGAGTTTAAAAACACAGATCTGTTCAAGAGAAGTAAACGGAGAAGAGCAGGGATGCTGCACAGGAAGCAAAATGACCCTCATCCGTGTCTTTAGGTCAGAAAGGACGCAGATTTCTGCAAAGGTTTAAGATTTGTCCAAAGGGAGAGACATCAAGACGGGTTATTTCCCCCAACGCCTCAATATGATCTGAAGCCGCATCAATTCATCACCTTATAGACGAGTATAAATCTGCAGCCATCATGATCATCAAGGGTTAGTTATAAATGTGAGGATCTTTAAGGGTTCAGCTTTATAACTCTGTTGAGCACAAAAAAGACATTTGAAGACTTCATGTTGGTCTTTAGGAAACACTGGTTGGACTTTCTTCCACACATTTGGCACCTTTTACTTTTAGTTTTAAATAAAGGAAAGTTAAACCTGCAGTGAGGAAATCAGTGAACTGCATCTTTAACGTGTTCAGTTTGAGTCGTTTAAGGAGCAAGTCCTGTTTTTTTGTTCTGGAGTTAAATCAGCTGATTACTGAGGAGACTCTGCGTCCTTCATTTAAACAAGAACTCCCTGTAAAGTCCTTTACCCGCCTTATAAACATGCTCACTCATTCATTACTGAATACAGCAGCAGCAGCAGGAGGAGGGTTTCTGTGCTTGACTTGATAAAAAGTGATTCATTAAATGTGTATTTTAGCCGAATTTATTCACGTCTCTCTCTCTGGCACTTTAAGAGTTTTTCATCGTCGAGTTTCAGGTCAGAAAGTCGAATCGGACAGCAGCTGTTGACTTTATTGATCGCTCTGTAGGACTTCCGTAGGACCCTTGACCCTCAAACGAAGTCATAAAGAATCTCAAATGTATTCCAGTTTTATTAAATGTATTCACCACGTGTTTCTACATCTCTGCAGAGTCACAGTGAAGTTAAAACAAAGTTTATTTTAAGCCTGAAAGTGGTGCGTAATGAATCCCATTACGCACGTTTCTTTTGCCTCGCCTTGTCGCTTCTATTCAAAGTTTAATCCTCCATCGAAGGAGAGAGTGAGTCAACACACACACAGGTATTCACTCACCCGAGAGCCAGGCTTCTGTGCGGAGACCTGCGGCAGGTAAGGCGCCAAAAAGTGAGAAAAGGTGACGATAAGGAGACTTGGCAATAACATAATTGATGATCGTTACGCGCGGCAGGTAGAGTCTGAGTGTCCGTCTGTCACACTGAGGATCAGCAGGTCCAATGAAATAACTCGCTCCAGAAAGCTTCTCGCGACTGTCCTGTCAGTGGTTTTCCTCTGTCTACTTCTCCGATGACTATTCACATAGTGCCGCGCGAGGGATGAGAGCTCATGACGCGGCGGTGACCATGGTGATTCGGGTTTTTATCCACTGCGGGAGGATCAGCTGGTCATCTCGGCTGCCACAGGTTGAGTCGCGCAGTATCCATTGCAACTTCATTTAAAAGCAGAGGAGGGGAGAAGAAACCTTGACTGACGCTCTGACCGTCCAATAGCATTAAAGGGAGGGCGTTAAAGCCACGCCCACTTCACGATTCCTTCCAGCAGAGGAGAAAAGTCTGCCGTGGTCAGTCAGAGTAGAGGAGTTGGAGACTCGGCAGCTGCAGGGACACTCAGTGTATTATCAGCAGTCTTTATGCAGAGGCACAATGGCCGAGCGATTGTGAAGTCAAATCTTCGGTTCTCGGCCCCTTTCAGAGACACAGAAAGCTCTAAAAGAGGCCCGGATCCTGCTGCCGTGACATTTAGCCCGTGTACTTGGCTCACAAAGGACAACTTCTATTGAGGAAAGTCAATAGCTGTCAGGAGCTCAGCAGGGGTTTGTGTGTGTGTGTGTGTGTGTGTGTGTGTGTGAGAGAGAGAGAGAGAGAGAGAGAGGATTCAGTGGATGATTGGGCAACAACAACCATGTGTTCTACTTAAACCTTTTCTTTTACTGATTTTTAAGAGTGAACTTTTCTCTGGAGACAAATAAATAAACCAGAAGAGCTTGAGAATACCCCGAGAGTTTATACAAAGCACAAAAAAGAAAGAAACACTGACAGCTGCTGATGATGTTCTTTTCATCTGACCCTGTTCCTCTGAATAATTATTATTTAATGCTCTAATTTTGGAACAACCTGGCTCAAGACTGTCCTTCAGGTTTATCTTATTTTATCTTATCAGCCTTTTTCAAAGTGTAATTCAGCGACAGAGCCGTAACGAATCTCTGCAGTCATTACGCCTCAAGACATTCATATAGATTCAACAACGGCATCATTTTGGTGTCTGTGAGTCACATTGCCTTACGGCGTTGCGGAAACGTGAGAGAGCGCGGCACAGCTGGAGCTCCACATACACACATAGTCAGACACGCACACGCATGGTGCTGCGCTCCCCGGCTAGCTCTGCCAATCCCGTCTCTCCTCTGTAACGCCTCTGTTACTACCTCTGAAGACTGTTCAGAGGGGGGGGTCACTTCGCAACGTCACAGGGACGTAAATATCACCACTTTGACAGTGTTCTAAATAGTGCTGTCATCTTATCTTAACATTTCTTATCCAGTCTTATCTGAACTTATTTGATCTTATCCAGATTGATGTGCCCACACTGTACGTCCTGAGAGCTCACATACACACTGACAGCAACGCTCTCGCTCTCTCTCTCTGTCTCACGACAGATGCTGTCTGTCACTTTTTGTGAAGGCAAAATCAGCAAATAATGTCTGCGGCTCTGCTCTCACTTTACGTGCACTAACACAATAAAGCTGAAGAAATCTAGGAATATAAATAAAATAAGGAAAGTAAACAAGAAATAAGACAAACCTTTATTTATCCCACAACAAAGACAAAGTACCGGTAATTAAAAGTAAATAAAGTCCGTCTTATGGAGTGCAAATAAAAGCTCGGGCTATCACTAAAAGTTTGACGGTATTCTTTCAGCGTCGATGGTATTTTGGCTTTTCTTCCATACAGCACTCATCACGCTGCATTATTCTCCTGTCGGGTAGAAAAGAGCTAAACGGGTCTCACTAACCCTCAAACATCCTCGACCTGTTGTTTCTCTCTCCGTCTTTTCCCTTTCAGATACTTTGTGTGAACCATTGAGAGCGATTTAAAAAGAGTGTGAGTGAGTGAAGCTCGGGGCTGAGTGCAGGTGTCCGGCTTCAGAGACGGGGCTTTTAAGAGCTGAAAAGGGCCATCCGGTCACCCTTTGCTGGGACGGGTAACCCCCTCACCTCCACCGGCTCCCCCACCCTACATCCCCTTCTCTCTCAGTCTTTGTCCCTATAGATATTTTTTAATTGTTGGCGATGACAGTTCAGCGGCTTTTCGAGTGCCTCAGTGAAGAGCCTTGTAATTAGAGCTATTGAGCTGCTGGAATTGGCACAATTAGGGTCAGCATTAATGATCCGTGTGTGCGCGGGCGCTTATTCTCCTCAAAGAAGGACGGAGAGAATTCACGAAGAGGGTCAGGCCAAATGCAAGAGAGGATACGAGAAAGGGGCAAACTGAGGCCTGAACGAACTCGAGGATATCTGGATCTTGTTTGTTGGATCACCAGAGAGACTCGCTGTCGTATCGTTATCAGAGCTGTGAGAGGCATCACCTCGCCGTCTCTGCTGGGTGCACGCTCACGGGGATGGAAAGTATTAAAACACAAATCCCTCATGGTTGCACTACAGCAGCTTACAGGTCATTCCTTTACCTACTCCTTACATTTTCAAACAGGCTCATGACTTTAGCCTTCATGCATTAGAGGGGAATTATCGATTACTTTCATTTTGCATTATAGAACATATTCCCACAGCGGCCATGTTGCCGTCACGTCCAATCAGGGTTGGAGGCTTAAAAGTTGTTTTCTGGATTCAAGTCCTGTAAACGTCACAAATCTGAGCAGCTGTGTCTGATTGATCAGAAACTTCTATCGCATTGACGTCACACACTTGAGAAGAAGTGGGGGGGGGTTGATTTATGTAAAAATCGAGATTCTTTGAATGGATTCTTTTGGCTAATCAGTCCCTCCCTGCTAAGTGCTAAGGCTAGCTCTTTAACTCAGTATAACGCTAAATGGAGTACCAAGACATTCAGCCAGTCTCACTGATGACTGGAGTCGATCCTGAAGTATGGACTCTTTCAAAAATAGACTTTGAATCATGAATCCATTATTCGTTTTGTATCGAAAATAGATTCTCCATCGAATTGTGACCCCAAGAATCAAAATCGACTCGTGAGACACTCAGAGATTCCCAGCCCTACACTTGAGGATTATTCTGACAAATAATCGGTGCAACAAGCTCCGAATCGGACGGCAACTGGGGCCTAAAATGGTCGAGTGTGAAGCAGCCGTCCTTTAAACTGCGAGGACATTTCATAGCCTTTACTTTCCACTCATACTTTGTCAGATAAATCCAATCAGGATTCTTTAACAGTGTCTGTTTTTCCCTTTCCTCTTCTTCCATGAAGACTGTGTGCACTCTGCCACCTCTGCAGCCGCTCCACTCGTGTCCCGGTGTGAGGGGAGAGATGCACCTGGAGGTGAGGGCGAGGAGCAGAGAGGGGGGGAACAGGAGTGTCTCTCTTGGAATGTTAACGAGATCAGTTGATATCTGCTCTTCCCTTCTCGCTTCAACCCTCCACCTCGAACAAAAGAGGGAAGCGTTTTCTGGGGGTGTAAAGCTGTTGTAGGGAAAGCACGGCTCGACACTTTAATTCTGTTGTCGTTTGGCCGAGCATGAAAGGAAACGTCCGACAACA
Organism: Tautogolabrus adspersus; assembly: GCA_020745685.1. Classification (NCBI taxonomy): domain Eukaryota; kingdom Metazoa; phylum Chordata; class Actinopteri; order Labriformes; family Labridae; genus Tautogolabrus; species Tautogolabrus adspersus. The sequence goes on from CM036552.1 coordinate 25,971,764, forward strand.
AGAACTAAAAAAAGGGGAATGAATGGGCACGCTGAAAAGAAATGTATTTCCCAATTACTGCGGCGCCCCCAGCCGCCCCCCCCCCCCTGACGGCTTACATACGGCTGAAAATTAGCAGGTGTCTGTAGACCGAGAAACAGACGGAGCGGGACAGAGGCCACCCAGAGATCTGACGGCCGGAGGGGAGGAGGATTTAGCACAGATGTTGAACCATGATGCCACATGTACGTAGACACACACAGAGTTCACATGTGGTGCGCTCAGCGTTGTGGGTCCCATTATTATTTCTACATTTATTAGCTGTAAATGAACCGCATTCTTCTCAAATGAAAGCTCACGTTACGTTGTCTCTTCTATTTCAGTGTCTCGTACGTGCACTTAACGTGTTTATGTATTCATTTATATAATTCTACTTTACTTTGGAGATTCAGGCCCACAAATGTGATTATTTCTGTAACTGTTCTCATTTCTGTTTCTTCGTCTGTAGTTACGTCGTCTCTGACATCACCGACACCGTGTGAAGCCCCGCACAGAGATTTACTTCACACTGCGGGGGAATTAAACCGAGTACACCGGTCAAATAAATGAACATGATTCCTAACTCTTTGGGGTTTTTTAGATGTATTTTTGAGCTTTTTGTTTCTTTATTATAGAGACAGGACAGTGAAGAGAGTCAGAATCAGAGAGAGAGAGAGAGAGAGCAGGGAATGACGGGGGGGGAAGAGCCACAGGTCTGATTTGCAGAGTTGATGATCCCGTTATCTGGAATAACGTTCAAAAGCTGCTCTCTCTTGTTTCATACGGCTTTGTAAAGCTCTAGTGTCTGAATGACTCAGAAGAGGAAATGGCAACTAAAATGTGGAATCTTTGTATGTACGGAGGCTGTAGTCCTCAAAGCGTGCAGCACCGGGTTCAAATCCGACCTTTGACTCCTTTCCTGCGTGTCATTCCACTCTCTCTCTCTCCATGATTTCTGACTCTATCCACTGTCCTGTCTCTACAATGAAGGCATAAAAATCCCCAAATCAATCTTTGAAATCTTTGAAATGGACACGGTTTTGCAGGTCACGACCCAAGTGAAACGCTTTTAAGGGGTCGTTTGTGTGACGGAGGTGTGGTTGTAGAAACATCTCAGGGTTGGCTGAGGCTGTGGGGAAGGGGCCCAATGTGAGATCTTCTCATGGGGCCCTGAAATCCTGGAGACGCCCCTGGGTATATCACCACCTTTTCACACTTGCAGAAATCTCATGAAAAACTCAACAACATCTACATGTGTGAACGCAAACAGCTGAATGTTTCTCTCTTCACCCGGAGTTTCTCCTCCAGCCTCCTCGTATTTATTCTGCAGAAAGTCAGAGTGAGCTGATGTGAGAACGCAGCAGGATATAATCAGGAGAATTCACCTCAAGCGAGTGGGAGGGGGTGGTGACGTTTATTCCCTGTGATCGCTGCACGACCATAGACTGTCTGCACGCCACCGCTACGATCTCCGTGCTCTAATGAACCTGCTGCATTCTGTTTCCTGTTCTCCAGTATGTTCTTCTCCACTCTTTAGTTCAGATTGTGATTCAGTTCAACTACACGTAGCATTGATAGAAAGACACATATTCTCTTTATAGCGTCGTACAGAGGATTCGATTGCTCCGCCCCTACTTCACCTCGGGAGTCTGCTTGCTGTGAGGTGCATGTGTGAACAGTCGGGAGCAGTCCTGAAATTATCGAGATATTTTCAGGAGTGTAGATGTGAAAACGAGCAGGACACACTTCCCTCAATCAATGTTTACCACTTTTAAAACTTTACTTTGAATACTTTAAATGACTTTTTGTGGATGATACTCCCTCTGTAAGATGAAGCGCAGACTTCCTTCTAATGAATCGTTACTTAAGGACATCTCTGCTACACTTCTCTATTAATAGTCTGTGTGTGTTATCGCTCCTGAAGAGTTTGTGTTGTGCAAACACAATTACAGCTCTGACTGAGAGGCAGGCGGAGGGGTGGGGGCTGGGCGCTGTGCTGAACGGAAAAAAAATCAGAGGTCAGATACAACAAAACTCCAATCCTTTGAAAGTCTCATCTGGATTTCATTTGATTAAATTCCAAATATTTTACATGAACTGGCTGTGATTTTCACAAGCTCCTGAAAACGAGGAGAAGCAACCTGGCCTCTTATCACCCTCTTCAAACACACACACACACACACACACACACACACACACACACACACTGAGGCTGATGTAGGAGCATGACTAGTGATGGAAACGTACAGCAACAAATAAATAAGCACACAAAGGCGAATTATCGGTGACATTAATCGGAGATGTGAGGGATTTCTACGCAGCCAGAGAATGAAAGAGAAAGTGGACCCAGAGGGTGTGAAAAGGGCTATTGAGTCTGGACCGGGGTGTCCCGCACCTGCGCCGTCTATTCACCCCACTGTTTACACACTGTCATCCACAATTAATACCTCACGGGGACGGGGCTGCCTGCCCTCCACAGGGCCCCCGGACCCATCCCGGGCCCTTATGGATGCCTAATTGAGCATACCGCTCTGCTGATTGAATTAACAGCTCCATCTCGGGGACCTTTTCCCCTTCCAGCGAGGAGGGGGACTATTCCTCACCCGCATGGGACCCCTGTACGTCCCACAGAAGACAGAGAGGGGGGGAGGGGGGTTGGTGGCTGGAGAAAGCAAAGGGTCAGGAGGGGGAGTTGTTGAAACTGTCCAGAAAACGTGTCCCTTTCTGTTGGCAAAGCGAGCCTGGAAATGTGAACTGGGGGCAACCAAAGGTCTCAGTCTTCACAGGACCAGCGAGCTCCAGCAGGGCAGCACAGAGCGAGGGAAAAGACACACACACATCGTCAGCCGTCCAGTCCTGCAGCAACTTTCTCACAATCTGACGCTCGCCTTTATGTCACGCTTTGTTTTCTGCTTGTTTGGTTTGCAGCCCACATATTAATAATTAGGGAAAGATGTGTCTCTTTATGAAGGTTGATAGTTTTCGAGGAAGTTTCCTGAATAGAACTGAACTTCCTCTCACTAAATATCTGTTCATTAATTGTTACCCCGACTGCGTTTGTCTTTCTGCAGGTGCACAGTCCAACACGTTGAAGACTAAAATAACCAGGGGCTTGATTTTGGTTTAAAGTTTCATGAAGAGGAAATCAGACATTGACGCTTTCTTACTGTTGAAAATAGGAAAATGGTTTTGCAAAGTATGAAACTGAATAAAATGTTTTTGTTTAAAAGTATATCTTTTGTATCGGGGAGATACCATGCCGTGGGAACAAAAAGAGTCGTGCAGCCAGAAGTGCAAGTAGTAGATTCAGTAGTATTTTTACTTTATTCAAGTGTTTGCCTTTAAAGGAGCAATCTGTAACTCTGACACCTAGTGTTTAAAATGGGTACTGCATTCCAAACTGTAAGCATTGTAGAGAGCTGTCTCTCCCCCCCCTCCTCTCTAGAGTGGATGCTCACGCAGGTCACCATGTGGTGGACACTGAAGCTTCAGTGTTTATCCAGCTCTGCATCGGTCTGTAAACCTTTCTGCGTTCTAACCTCTCTCCATTTTTCAAAAGCATCTCCAATATTGATCCTAGTTTGAGCACGTTTCTGCTCGTGGAGCTTATTAGAAACGTGCAGAGGCTTTTTAGGTCGGGTACAATCACTTCTATCTGAACCAGTTCTCTTGCCCGCTTCCATCGCTGCAACACCTGTTGGTTTGACCTGATAACTGCTCTCATATCTGGCAAACCGAGGGGCGTCCAAAACGGCCGTGTGGGGGTGAATTAAAACCGCCTACCTTCTCTGGTCCAAACAAATCCAGACCATTCAGGACCAGAATCTAAAGTTAGAAGGAGGACATACTGGCTGCTGCATTGTTGTCAGAGAAGCCAGCACTTCAACATAGCATGTTTCCTTAATGTCTGATCATAGAGTAAGCTCACTTTATCATTTCACTCACTACACATCTCACTGATTGGTTCAAATATCAACGAAGGAGCCAAAAAACATGTTTTGGTTTCTTTAAGTAATATACAGGAAAACTAAACGTTTAAACAGAAGAATTAAAGGGCTCAATGATTCCCTGAATAATGTATTAATGCCTCACATCCTGCCATATCCTATTTTTAATAATTTTATAGTTTAGTATTTCCTTTTTTTTATGTTCAAAATTTGCTTTCCAAGTTTTCAATTGTGCAGATTTGTCTTGAGGTCCACTTAACGTATTCCTGTAAACATATTAAACACATTTAAAGTTAACCAGGTTTTGTGTCTGTTCACTGGGAATCATAGTTTTGTAACGTTTAGACTGGTTCCCACTTTAAACCAGTATCATAGGGATTGTTCCAGACCCCTCCGCAGCAGCCGGGTTCAGCAGTGGTCTCCATGACTGCACAGAGCCGCTCACCTCTCGATGAACCCCCCAGTCCAGCTTTAGTGGTGGGGAGCATGCCCCGGAGTACCAAAAACAAAAACACAGAAATTCTGCCCAACATACCCCCGCACCAGTGAACTGTGCAGCCACCACGCCGTGCCCTGCCCCCTCCCCTCTCAGACCCCCATGCCCCCGGTTAACAAGCCAGCCAGCACGTTCCCTGTTGTCACTTGTTACGCACTGTCCTCCTGACACGGCTGACGGGCGGGGCCAATTAAACTCGCACTGTTCCCCACACCGGGTCAGGAGTTTAGTGGGTCATCGTCACCATGATTTTCAGAGTTATCTAATCCTGATTCAACTACCAGAACTGGACCCAACCAGTCCAGTCCATCTTTCAAAAACTAAACCAGTCAACTTCAGGAAGTCTGAAACCAGTACATCTTAAGAACGTTTCTCCAAACCAGACAGGCCCGTCTTAGAAAGTCTCTGAATCAGACCAGTAGAAGGTAACAAAGTGTCTCTAAACCAGACCTGCTGGTTTTTAAGGGCACACACACACGAGGCAATCCGTACCGTGTCCGAGCCAGTTCACCCCTAAAGTCCAGTTCATCTGACTTGTGTGAGTGCTCTGTACACTTCTTTTGCCCTGGCACGTTTCAAAGAGGTGTGCTTCTGCACGGTACAGTTCATGCACAAGCACGGGTACACAACATGGACATGAAGTATAGTGGATCCCCATCTTCATTATCGAGAAATCCCAGAGTGTTCTGTCTGTATCTGACTAACATGACTCGAAATAAGACACAAAGTCAGTAAAGTAGCCGTCACGTTCTCTGTGTTGTTCTCCGATGTGCAGACGTAGACTCGACCGCGTCCCTTTTTTATGTATTAGTCCGCCTGTCTTGTAAACTCAGCACGCTTCATGCATTGTATTCTGACGTTATGTCTAAGAGGTAACCGTGCTCTGGCCCGGTTAGTGAGTGTGAGTGCAGGCCAGCGGGGGAATGGGGAGGCTGGGGCAATCCTGCTTGATCACGGTACTGGACAACTGGGCCGAGTGTGAGTGCGCCCTAAAAGTCTCCCTGAAACTGGACGGTGTGCAGGAGTTTTTGGAAACGTTTAATGGATGTGTTCGTCTCCTCCACTCCTGGGTCGTGTTCACAAAGCCTCCTAAGTTTATATTTTATTAAGGGGAAATAAAACATATTGACATGATTTGACATTTAAGCAGGATTTTTGATCTCTCATCATCGAGCACATTTTAACAGAAAATGATGAATATAAGTAATGATCATTTCATAAGGTGTTTATCACTGGTGTCTCCTTTCAGATCCTCTTCTATATTTGAGCTCCTTTCTGTAACGTGTTGTCTGAACGTCTCTCTGTCTTTGTTTTCTGTGTACGAGCAGCTTCAATCCAAAGACGGAGGGCAGGAAGTTTTACGGCATTTCATATATGAAGTCCAGTCATCAACAGTGGGTAGGGATGGGTACCGAAGACCGGTACGTGATTGGCTAGAACCGAGAGTACCTTTAAGCTCATGGACAAACGGTGCTCTTCTCTGTATTTAAGTTAGTCTCTTCTATTTAATGCAGCGCTTTCTGTACGCCAAACAGTCGACCAGTTACGGAGAAGTTCACCCGACTTCATTCAAATCTGAAACTGAAGAACAAACAGAGGAATGTTGCATAGCTTCATTTTTAGAGTCTGAAGGAATGATGAGATGTAAAACTTCTCGCTGGTTAAAGCAGAATGTACACCCTAACCCTACACTACCCTGTCGAGGTAAGAAACTTTTGAAGCTAAAGTCTTCTGGGCTCCTCAGCTGCTGATTGGCTGCCCACGCCCCTCAGACTGCAGAGCATATATCTGTAGTGTCACAGTGCCCTCTAGTGGCCACTCTGAGCACATACAGTTTGTTTCATTTCACAGTGGGGGGGGGCAGCTGTTCCATGCGGTGATGTGCCTCCTGATTGGTCAGCCTGCTCAGATGAAATCATCTTTAATTTGAATGCTTTTGTTTTAATATCTTTAGTTTAGTTTTTAAATCAGTAAATATTTAATGAAACGGTTCTGCGTTTCCTTAAAGACCCCCCCCCCTCTTCAGGTTTCTGTCTTGTTCCATGTTAAAGCGTGATCGTTGTCTGTGCAGCGCTTGGTTAATTGCACCATGCAGCCAGTATTTTTAGCATATTTGCCCGAGGCGGGCGGAGCTAAGGAGGCGGGGATGGAGAGATGCTGCTGAGGAGAAAGCAGGTGGAGACCGCGGATGTTTACGGGATAGACTTTGCAGAGGGAGGGTCACAGGAAGCTTGAGAGCAGATTTTTCCTTTTCGTCGTGAAGACTACATTTGTCTCTGGCTGTGTGCACAGACCTGAGCTCTGCTGCTGCTCGGTAACACCGACAGGCTGAGAAAGCATCCGTCTGTCTGTCGTGTCGCTGCAGGTTACGACGATGTGATGCTCCATCGAAGTGTTTTTCCTGAAGCCTGATATTATGCGGGGAGCAAGGGGCGCTGCACGGATTACAGGGGAACAAAGCAACGGTTTAGAAAACGTTTTGCAAACTGGCAGGTTAGTGGATGCTCGAGTGGTGCATGAAATACATCCACCGGATAAATGTGCAGAACATGTTGTTCATGTTCTTCTTTTTAGTAATAGAACAAACAGAGGACACATCTCTGATCAAATGTGTTTCACATCCATCATGACTCTTTGACTCTGCTGATGTGAAAGTGCAGATTGTTCCTGCTGATCCAGAGAGCAGTGCAGGCCTCTCCTGTTAGTGAGTCCATGATGGTGGGCAGAGAGCTTGTTTATCAGACAGACTCTCATTCAAGTGTTTCATATCAAGCCTTTACTATAAAGCAGTTAATAAAATATGAGCAGGGCCTGCTCTGGATTCAAATGCAGTCTGTTTGTAGGTTGATTGTGGGATGTAGAGTGAAAAATATTGCTGTGAGTAATCAAATTCTCTCAGCCCAGTAACTCTGCCAAAAATAGATCCTCTATTAAAGGACCTTGGTGCTTCTGCATGTGTTATGTCACTTCCCTGAAGGGAAAATGTCTCATCTGGAGTCAAAATCTGTGCATGAATATGTGTTCATGCATGCGTGCTCTCTCTGAGCTGGCGTTCGGACCCTCCCCCACAGACTGCATCTCTCTTAAGCTCTTCACTGAACGCTGTAATCCTCTAATTGAAAACTCTTCCCACTATTTTATCCCCTCATGTATCATACAACCCCCCCTCCATTGATCCCCACCCCCCTCCCGCTCCTCTACTTTCAGTATTCGCCAACTATGGTTGACCCCTCGGAGGCAGAGGAGCAGACTAAGTGTAAAGGCCCACAGCTCAACACCCCCACCGTGGTCTCTGAAGACCCTCGACTGCTGGATCAGGCTGACGGCACGACAACAGAGGAGGATGGGGACGCCGGTTTTGAGACACCTCCCACCGGCAGTTCTGAACCGAGCCCCTGCCACACTGCTTCTCCACCAGGACCAGACCCCGCCGTTCAGAAGGGGGCTCAACCTCAGCAACCACAGACTCAGACAGACAAAGATCAACCTCCAAAATTACACCTGGATCTGTACAACTTTGACTCACCAGCCGCTGAGGGAAGCCGCTACGTGCTAACAAGCCCCCGCTCTCTGGAGGCGTGTGCTCGATGTGGAGTCAAACCCGTGGAGCTGCTGTCTCGCCCGCTCGCAGACTTTGCTCGAGAGGCTCCTGGACGCTCCATGCGTGTGGCGACTGGTCTGTTTGAAGTCTATGAGAGGGACCGGCACGCCAAGCTGAGGCAGTGCAGAGAGGAGAGGGAGAGGATCATCAGAGAGGAGAAACGTAGGATTCTGCAGGCAGCGGTGAACAGCAGCAGCAGTGCATCATCGTCCTCTGTGGAGCCGCAGCACAAAGCCTCCTCTGGATCCACGCAGTCCCCAAAATCTGGGCCAGCGACCTCCAGCTCAGCTCCAGAGTCTGGAGCATCCTCTAGATCAACCTCATCAGGTCAAACCTCTAAAACGACCACAGCTCTTTTACCTAAAGCCCCCTCCTCTGGTTTTAGCACCTCGCCTAAATTTGCCAATTCAGGATCTACTCAGAGGGGTTTAACAACCTCCAAGCCGTCATATAGAGGTAGTTTTTCATCATCTGAACAGGTAAAAAATGCTCGCCCTCTCTCATCTGGCCCCCCACCTGTAGTCAGGAAGTCCTCAGGCGGTAAAACCTCAAATACTTTCCCCAGATCAACACCAAAACTTCCGGCCTTCCCCAGAGCCAACTCTACATTAACATCCTCTGTGTCCAAACCTGTGGCTCAGAGCCCCAGCAAGCCTCTCAACGGCCTGACAGGAGGACCGGCCTCTCAGCACAACGGCCATCTTGGATTACATCCTAAGGGACGTGGAAAAAGCCATTCATTGGAGTCATTGCAGCGGAGGACTGATCCAGTCTGCTCCTCCACCTCCACCATAACTACCACCACATGCACCTCCTCAGAGTCGGGCAACTCCTCTTCTTACAGCTGGGATGGAGCTCGAGATCACTGGGCTAAATTCTCCAGTCCTCGAGCTCGCACCATGGCCACGTTCAACTCCCTGATGGGCCGCAGCCTCAGCCTGGGCGACCTCAGCCACTCCCTGCAGACCACACAGAAGGTGGAGCGCATTGTGAAGGAGGTGAAGCGACGAGGCTTGAAGGCCGTGTCCGAACGCGACAGAAAGATCGCAGCTCTGATGCTTGCGAGGTACCAGGAAGAAGACATCATGAGTCAGACCCGCTACGTGGCTCACCTGCAGTGGGACAGTGAGCGCAGGATGGACGAGCTCAGGCGGGAGCAGGAGGACAGGGAGAAGCAGAAAGCGGTTCTGGAGTGTCAGAGGGTGTGGCAGACACAGGTGTCGATACGCCAACGAAGACTCAGTCAGCAGGAGCGACAATCAGCAGCTGCAAAGATGAGACAGGCGGAGGAGAGCGAGGAGCGGTGGAGGGAGCTTGCGGAGCAACAGGAGCGAAGCCGTCTGCTGAGGTTGCAGCAGGCCGCCCGTGAGGGGAAGCACAAGAAAGCTCTGCAGGAGCAGAACCTGAAGGCGCTGGAGGAGGAGAGGGCGGCCATGCTGGAGCAGGAGAGGCTGCTGCTGAAGGAGAAGCTCACCATGGCCGAGCTGAAGAGGCAGGAGACGGAGCACCAGGGGCAGGAGGACAGACGTGGCCTGAACAAAGCAGAGAAGAGACGCCACGCTGCCCTGATCCAGGAGATCGCCCGCAGAGAACAGGAGGAGAGGGAGGAGGCCAGGAGGGCGGCAGAAGATAAGCTCAGCCGCTCCCTGGAGAATTACGAACAGATTGTTGAGCGACGAGGCCAGGAGCTGAAGGAGAAGGCCAAGCGTGAGGAAAAGCAGATCCAGAAAGCACGCAAGGCGGCTGAGAGGCGTGAGAAGCAGCAGCAGCAGCTCCTGGAGGCTCGAGCAAAGGAGGCGGAGAAACGAGCCCAGCAGGCAACTTTGGTAGCTGAGGAACGGGCCAAAGAGAAAGCACAGCGGGCTGTGCAGAGCCGGCAGGAGAAGGAGCGACTCCAGAGACTCAACAGGCAGCGTGTGGAGGAGGAGGAGAAGCAGAAGCGCCTAGAGCTGCTGCAGTCCATCGAGAGGAAGCTGGAGAAGAGCGAGCAGATCTTTAAGGAGAAGAGGGCGGTGCTGGAGAGCGCCCGCTCTGTGGCCCGAGCTTCGTTTCACGTACGAGACAAAGTGCGGGAGGAGACAAACATGCGTACATTTGATAAAATGGCTCTGGAAGCTCAACTCAAAGCCAGCCTGGATGAGAAATAAACCCCAGCTTCTTGTCGTGGACTTTACTTCTCTTCGTGTGCTCGCCTTCACTGTGGCCCTCAAAGGCCAACAGCTTTACCCCTTTTTCCCATAAGTGTTATTTTCCCCATTACTCTCTGGGTTTGTTACATTTCTGATCAGTTTTTACTAAACGTCCAATCCAAGCAAACCAAATCATTTTCTATCATCTATGAAATGAGACTAGAGCCTAAGACAGCCGTCTGAAATCAGCACTAAAGCCTGCGTGGGACAAACAGCAGACTTCATGTTAGACGAGAGAGCGCTGCAACACAATCCTCTCTCTCTCTCTCTCTCTCTCTCTCTCACTCTCTGTCTCTCCCTCTCTCTCTCTCTCTCTTTCTCTCTCTCTCTCACTCTCTGTCTCTCCCTCTCTCTCTCTCTCTGTCTCACTCTTTGTCTCTCTCTCCCTCTCTCTCTCTCTCCCTCTCCCTCTCTCTCTCTCTCTCTCTCTCTCTCTCTCTCTCTCCCTCTCTCTCTCTCTCTCTCTCTCTGTCTCACTCTTTGTCTCTCTCTCCCTCTCTCTCTCTCTCCCTCTCTCTCTCTCTCTCTCTCTCTCTCTCTCTCTCTCTCTCCCTCTCTCTCTCTCTCTCTCTTCCTCTTTGCCCTCTGCTCCAGCTATCTCAGCGCCTGGACTGAAAGCAGTGCAGGAATTGAAAAGAGCCATTGTTTACCAGGAAGCACAACTCCATGACAACTGCACAGGCTTTTAAAGAGAGCACTCTGCGAGGGAAAATTAAGAGCAAATGGTCCTCGTCCCCCAAAGCAACAGAGGGATCTTTTTGTACACAAAGCTGGGTATAGCATGGAAGTAAAGCCCCGAGCTGGACACGTGTCTGTGCTGCACCGCTGACATTGCAGCACAGGAGGGCTGTGCACGAGGCCTGTGCTGAGGAAGCATCAGCAAGACTGTTCTCCCTCCCTCTTCCTCCCTTCAAGGACTCCCCCATGTCTCTCCTCGTCACGTCACATTACAGTAAATATTGAACTCCTCCGAGAGACAGCCACCTCTTGACTCCGCTGCAGTCGTCTGCTCCCAGCACATTTTCCTGGGACTGAGTCATGGTCGGCAGGTACGAGAATTTATTGCTTTTACAGGTTCTGCATCTTGCTTTGCATTTAACAACAACCCCCCTTATCATGCTGACCCCAACTTTACCGAGCAGAAAGGGTTAAAAAATGCTTTTACTGGTGAGCCGACATGCAGGCCAACAGCCGGCTTTAAGGACCTCTGGCTGCGTTAATCCCACAATCTCTCAGATTAAAATAAAGAGAGAAAAGGGAGATGCACATGGGATTTTGCCCTCTGATGTAGGTGTTGCCATAGCGATAGAAATCAGGATGGAGCTGGGAAACGTGAGCAGAGAGGGTGTGTGGGAACATGAGGGGGCTGCCGGTGGGGAGGCGGCTCTCTGGCGGTTTATTCTGCAGAGCGTTAATTTATTACATTTAATTTATACTTAGCTATTTGTCTTTGTAGCTCAATATGAAGCTATAAAGACGGGCGGCTGTAGCTCAGTGGTAGAGTCGGTCGTCTCTAAACCAGGAGGTTGGGGGTTCGATCCCCAGCTCCTGCAGCCACATGTCCGATGTGTCCTTGGGCAAGACACTTAAAGGGATACTTCACCTGTTGAAACATGAATCTGTAGTGACATTGGGTCATATATGTAGAAGAAATGTGAAATAAATTTTGAAATTGGTGCCTTCTTGACCGAGAAAAGGCAAAAAGACACTTTTTGCCTTTTCTCGGCAAAGACAACAACTCCCAGAATGCACAGCACGGCAGGACACTCCCGCTGAAGGAGAGGTGCATTCATGTGGTATCGGAAAAATGAGATTCCGAGTTGTTAAATGCAAATGAAACACCTGCTCAAGTCGGTTTTGTGTTTTGTTAACATACTTTTTATTCATGCACGTATTGCACATCAACTTTCTGCTTAAATATAACTTGACTATAAGATTTTTCCGAGTTGGGAAGTCGGAAGAATGACTTCCCAACTCGGAAACTTGGATCACCCGAGCAGCACCTGAATGCAGCATTACTCGCGGACATTTAATAATAATAATACAGCCACAACTGATTCAGAGATTTCTTCCAGAAGGAAATGGCATCTTGGAAATTCCTGGCAGAAAACAGACTCTATATTTGTGTCCATAGGCAAACAGTGACAGCACCGACAACACAAGTCTGCCCCGGCTCCTTCTTCCACTTACAGCCGCGGACCTAGCCAGCTAGGCTAGCTAGCCTACCTGTCGGCACCAGCAGCCAGCTCGCCGCTATATTGCGGCTCGTAGAAAGAACCACGAACATCCGATTCAAGCACAAGACCTTCAAAATCCCCTTCAGTCATATCAGTTTGAAGTTGAAACATACTTTTTTCGCCATTGTCGGTTGTTATTAGATTTCTCCATAGAGCCTGGTAGCATAGCCTTAAAGCAAGATGGCAGATGTTAAGTTTCGATTCTGGCAGTGAAGCCCCGCCCACTGATCTGTGATAGGTCTGTAGCTTCAGTGGTCGAAAACATGAGAACCTAGCAATGTAGTTTCACCCTGCTAACCACAACAGCCGCCAATGATGCAATATGACGATTTTTGCGTCATTGGAGGCAGCTTCTCAGAAAAGAAATTACAGATATTTCTCATCTCAGGGGGAAATGAGGGCTGGATGCAAGACCATTCAATAAAACCACAAGTTTACTACTGATACAAAGCTTAATGCAAATGGGTGAAGTATCCCTTTAACCCCAAGTTGCTCCTTGGGGTTGCTGGATGAGTTAATACTGATGGACTCTTTACTCAGCAGCCTCTACCATCAGTGAGTGAATGTGGAGGTGTGACCTGCGATGTTAAAGCGCTTTGAGTCATCAGAAGATTAGAAAAGAACTATACGAGCTCAAGTCCATTAACTGTTTAAATATCCACATGAATTGATTACTGCCTTTGATCGGACAGTAGATAGAGCAGGAAACCAGAGAGAGATTTGAACCCGTGATGACCACTTGGAGAACACTAGCCTACGTAGATGGGCGCGACCTTACCGCTAGGCCATGGAGGCCCTTCCAGATTTATTCTTTGTTATGACACTTCTATGACTCCATATTCTTCACATCTGAGCGCTGCTGAGGATTTACTGCAGCAGCCGTCCTCCTCTGCAGTCGTTCAGGGAGAAATCCTTAAAATCCGCCACCTACATGCCCCACGTGCCCCCTCGCTGTCCCCTCGCTGTCCCCTCGCTGTCCCTGCAGCTGAGGGCGATCGTTACACAGGGAAAAATCCAGGATGAGTTAGAAATGCAGCTTTAGAGCACTGACAGGCTTACAGCTCTGACTGAGCCTGGCTGTTCCCAGCAGATAATCAGGGGAAGGTGATGTAAGGTTGGAGGCATGAGGCAGCAGATTTAGAGCTGCTTAGGACGCTGAATGAGGGCTCTAAAAAGATGTTTCTAAATGTACGAACATCACAGACTGTGTGATGGATACCTGGATGACTGAACCACACGTTTGTTGGTACAATTGAATGAAACAGTCGATCAGGGAGATAAAGGAGCCGTTAACCTGCAGGCTGTGATGAGTTTATACTGACAATAATCAACTTCCTCTTGTTACTTAAATCCGGCTGAAAATCTCACCAAACTCAAGTTGATTGAAAGGTGAATCCCGAGGTTTTTAATGACCAACAGGCAGGATCTGAAATTTACACCCGCCAAATGCGGGTAGAAATTTTGTCTGCGCACCAGACCGTCTGAAGTACTTTGTGGTTTGATCCAGCAGAGGGCGCTCTCAGCGTAACATGACCATTGCATGCACTCTTGAGGACAGTAATGTTGAGGCAAAAGTAACGGGGGCGTGATTCAGGAGATGTAACCTGACATGAGGGAGACTCGTCTCTCTGCAGACAGCAGCCGACTGATTGGTGGAGAGACACAGGGTCACTACATGCGTTTGAAAACATTACCGTGTTCTTAATTTGTGCATGCCCAATGTACAGAGGCTACAGTCCTTCAAAGCGAGCAGCCCGGGTTCGAATCCGATCTGCGGCTCCTTTGCCACATTTCATTCCCCTCGCTCTCTCTCTCTCTCTCTCTCTCTCTCTCTCTCTCTCTCTCTCTCTCTCTCTCTCTCTCTTCCTGTCTCTCTACTAAAAGGGTCAAAATAAATCTTGAAAGTCGTCCTTACAGATTTTAGAGCCCAGAGAGACGTAACATCGTCAATAAAAACCTCTAAAGGTTTTTTATTCTGATGACAGAATTGAAAGTTCAGAGTTTCCGTTATGGTCATAATTCATGATGTATGATACAACATGTACATTTTTACTCCTTTTATTTGTTGTCCTGCTTCTCTGTCCAGCGTTTATCCCGACACTCTTCCCCTTTATTTCCCTCTGCAGGTCGAGGAGACGAGACCGAGCTGACGCTGAAGCCAACGATCCTCCTGTAAGAGCTGAACTTTAGCACACACTAAAGGTCTCTCCTCCTCCTCCTCCTCCTCCTCCTCCTCCTCCTCCTCCTCCTCCTGTGAGGATGAACACATCCATATCAAGACTTTATAGTCGTTTATATCGAGTAACAGTGCCATCACTTTCTGTGCTGCTGAGAACCGAACCCTGACGTGAACCTCCAGCCTTTAACCTGCAGAAATGAACAGACATGTACGAGGTTCAAACACAGCTTTATTAGCATCGAGGCATGTTGAGTCCAGAATCAGTTCCCTCCTTTCTCCCCCTGACATGTGGACTTCTTCTTCTTCTTCATTGGTTACAGTCATGTGTACATTATCATACAACGCTTGCGTGAGTGATTACATGGAGTTGCTTCGTGGAGAACAGATTTTTTTTGTTTTTGGGATGTAGCAATAATGAAATGGTCAAGTTCAACATGAGACGCACGTGTGTGAGTTCTTTGTTTTCATGAAACCTCAGTGAAGGAAACCGTCTGTGCAAACAATAAAAACAAACATTTTACAAGATGTATACATCGTCTGTGCTATCTGCTACTATATACTGTAAATCTATTGTACAATCTTTATAATACAGAACGGTGAAACACTCGGTAGGTGAACAGTCGAAGAGATGAATTATTGATCTATGGCGATCAACGACCTGTTGTTACTGTTTCTGTTAAAGGTCACATATCCTCCTCCTTTTTTTAAATAAGTCTCAGAGCTCCTCTAAACATGTGTGTGAAATGTCTTGTTCTAAATCCACTCTGATCCTGTATTTGATCATGCCTATAAACCCCTCTATTTCAGCCCTGCTCAGAACAGGCTGTTTCTGTGTCTGTAGCTTTAAATGTAAATGAGCTGTGTCTGACCACGCCCCTCTCTGGAAGGGCTTGGGTGTCTCGTGCTTTCTCGCTCCATGTCCTATTGTTTACGGTGTGAAGGCAGACTCAGAGGGCAGAACAAACACCTAGCTGTGGGAGTGTCACCCACCTGGGGGAGGGGTTACTGCCCTTTGTGATGTCATGAAGAGAAAATCTCCAAACGGCCTGTTTGAGCACACATTTTCTGAAAAGTGGAGCAGGCAGAAGACGGAGAGGATGGACTTCTCTCATCATTGGGGGGTTTGTAGACGGACTAGAGACACATGTTAGAGTTAGAGAAACATGGTGAAGTGGATTTTACTGAATATATGACCTTTAAATGTTATTTGCGTTTGTCAGTTTTTTCTTTGCAGATGTGATGATGCAGATGTTTTTTGGTCCGTGAATGACGCGAGGGAGAAGCAGCACTGTTACATGTGAGAGGTTATAACGGGTTTAAGTCTATGTTACACTTTCTCACTGCACTCTGCACAGTTTATTAACTTCAGATCATCAGATGTCTGTGCACAGTCTACAGTACTCAGCGGAGGGTTTGGGATCAGGGTCTCTACGTCACTCAGTGAGGGGTCTGAGCTAAAGCTAAGGACCATCCCTCTTCTACCTCTCTCTCTCCTCTACTCTCAGTCCTCTAATTTATTCGTGCCGTCTTTGCGCGTGATGATCTTGTACACGCTCTCTCTGAAGTTGCTGTCCGAGGTCAGTCGTTTGGCCGTCTCCCGCAGCTCGTCCATGTTGCCGCCATCAACGGGGGCCACAGCGAACGACTTGGAGTGTTTTACTGTAAAGAAGGAGAGAGAGGAAAAGTGGCCTTCATAAGAAGAATGGAAGAAATGAACGTACTGCGACGCTCCAGTCAAGTAGGCTACTGGAGGTAGAAAACACAGGTAACAACGCCATCAGGGCCTGTGTCCACAGACGGCGCTCGTCTTCAATACAACACGAATGTAAAGAAGGAAACTTGTGCTTCAGCCACTAGGCTTTACTTTGTAAGTTTCAGGACTTTTGATACCGTCAAGCATCTAAATAACATCTCAAACCTTTTCAACCTAACTTGTATGCTCTGCGTCACTGTCAGAATTAAAGACGCCTCACTAAATCAGACTGTTTCTCCTTTAAGGAGCAATATGTAACCCAGGCACCTAGTGTTTAAAATGAGTACTGCAGTCCAAATTCAAACATTACAGAGAGCTGTCTCTCTCCCCTCCTCTCTAGAGTGGATGCTCACGCAGGTCACCATGTGGTGGACTCTGAAGCTTCAGTGTTTATCCAGCTCTGCATCGGTCTGTAAACCTTTCTGTGTTCTAACCTCTCTCCGTTTTTCAAAAGCATCTCCAATATTGATCCTAGTTTGAGCACGTTTCTGCTCGTGGAGCTTATTAGAAACATGCAGAGGCTTTTTAGGTCGGGTACAATCACTTCTATCTGAACCAGTTCTCTTGCCCGCTTCCATCGCTGCAACACCTGTTGGTTTGACCTGATAACTGCTCTCATATCTGGCAAACCGAGGGGCGTCCAAAACGGCAGTAGCAGAGTTTAATAGCAGAGTAGAACAACACTTCTCCTTACACTGTTACTCCTGTATTTACTACGACCTCATGTTTCTAATATAAGTTAAAATGTTCAAAAACCTTATTTTTGCGCCGCCTCAGACTCTTAAAGATAGGTAAAACTCCATGGATAAGGTTTCTGTCGATCTCTGGTGCATGGATGATTTCAGTCGTTGTACATGTGTGTTCGGGATGGATGTGCTGTGATCGTGACTGCGTGGTGCACAGACTTACACCAGTGGCGTCTGGAGGCTCTCCTCTGGATCCTGCAGCTCTTGATTCTGCGAGCAGCGGCTTTGTGCAGATAGACGGCGTTCTTCATTATCGCCGGGAGCTTCGCCTCGATCTCGGCTGCACAGATACAATCCTCGAAGAACCCTGAACATCACAAACACATCATGCGTCATTTAAACGCATCATGTAGAGAGTAAAGCTGCCCGCCAGTTTTATAAATGTGACTTCAATGAATCACGATTCACGATTGGAAACTGATGAAAATACCGTAAAATTTAAAATAAAAGCATATCCCAATTTAAGGCCCAGAGGGTTTTTTTGCCATCGCGGTGTTGCTGCACGTTTTGAAGGCAGGGGTCAGTTAGACGCATGTCGGAATACTTTGTGGGTCAAACATCAGGAAAACCAGCAAGACACTCAAAACGAAGATGAACTTCATCGGTCCAAGAAAGACTGAATAATGCTCGTATGTGTCCCAGAGTGAAAACGAAGGTGAAAGTTCAGCTGGAGTTTTTAACGTGTAATTATTCACAGAATGTGAGCATGGCCTCTCAGAGTCTCCTCACGATGAACTGATGAAGACCTCTAAACCTCTCAGAGACGTTTTCACACATGCACCCTGAAATCCTCCTGACCTGGTTGTTCACACATGCACCTCACAGCGGGAGACCCTCCCGGTAAGTCAGGAGGGGGGGCGGAGACTCCTGAGGTAAAACGTGACGTAAAGAGATCGAAGCAGGAGTGGCAGAAGAGTCTTACATTGTTTATCGATATTTTACGGTAATTACAAACTAATTGGATTTTTTGGTGTTTTAATTTTCACAATATATTTCCTGTAAAGGACTTTATAGGAATCTGTCATATTGAAGAACTTAATAAAGTTGTATTATTTTGTTTTTGTTCCTCCTGCTGAATCAACACAGTCAACATGTAATACAAACTCTGTCCACAGGGGGGCACTGGATTCAGGTTTCCAGTTATCATGACTCGTCACTTGGTGGTTCTTGAGGGGTGTCAGAGACAGATGTGAAGGTGATCAGAGGATTCACTCACTCCTCAGATGAGTCACGTCTCCCTTCATCTTCTCGTCTCTCTCTTTGCTTCTCTCCAGAGAGTTCAGGCCTTTCTCCAGATCCTGCAGAGCCTCCTCCGCCTGCTTCAGCCTCTTCTCCAGCTCCACGCGAGACTCGATCTCTGCCTGAGACACACAAACAACAAAAACACATCACATACACGCCAATAACACGCCAAACACCAAATGAAATACACACCTAACACGCGGCAAACACACGTCAATAACATGCCAAACTCAAATCAAAAACACAACAATCACACGCCTTAAACACACACCAATAAGACGCTAAACACGCCTTAAACACACACCAATAAGACGCTAAACACGCCTTAAACACACACCAATAAGACGCTAAACACGCCTTAAACACACACCAATAAGACGCTAAACACGCCTTAAACACACACCAATAAGACGCTATTAGTCTTTGCTTATTTTGTGTCTCATTGTTTAAATGTAATGTTATACTTTAGTACATAGAGAGTTAAATTCCTCGTGTGTGTGTGATGAGCACATCTGGTCAATAAAGCTGATTCTGAACACGTCAAACACACGTCAGGGCGTCATGTGAAAACTGTAACGTGTAACTTCTGTCTGTGTTAGAGAACAAAGACAGATTAACGCCTTAAATGTTAGAAGAGCGTAAACGCCGTCCTGAGTTAGAAATTCAGTTCAAAGTAGGCTCCTATTAAACTGGTTCAGCACTTTGCTGCTGACCTACATTTAAATCATGACGCGGTGACCCTGAGAGTGACTTTGAGAGTGTTGTTGTTGTTGTTGTTGTGGTTGTGTATCTGCCCTCTGCGAGCTGCTGCGTCACGCCGTGTTACCTTGAGCTCGGCCTCCGTCTGCTGTTTGTCTGCAGTGAGCTGAGAGAGCGACTGCTGCAGCGTCCGAGCCTGAGACGAGTAGAACTCTCTCTCCTGCTGCAGGACTTTAGCTCGCTGCTCGTTCTCCCTGAGCCTGAAACACACAAACACAGTCTCTGCACCAACAACAGAAAACCTCGTGCATTTCTCCTCACAATCACCAAATGTTCATATTTATACTTATTGTAATTTTACGACTTCTCACATTGAGCTGAAAACAAAGACGTCTTGCTGCAGAGCTCGACGTCCCTGACTGCAGATTCAGCTGCTCGCTGAGCTCCACAGCACACGGAGGAAGGCACGAAATGCAAAGCTGCATTTTTATTTCAAGGTTAAAACAGGAAGAACAAAACGTGATCTCTTTTTTTCTGCACAAGCATCTGACGTTTAAGGTGAGCAGCTTCAGTTTGAGGTATGTATTTAGATATTTCCATTTGAAGCTGAACTTCTCTAAACTTTGACTTCAAAACTCCTCAGAGGAAAATATTTTACTGCATGTATTCCAAATTATTCAAACGGGTTAATAATAAATGGATTTGAATATATTCTTTTGGTTTTAACCACACAGATGTTAATCCAAGCTGTGCGTCTTTATTCCCTCTCCAGTATCCTCTCATGTTTGGGAAAGAACGGGAACATTTCATCCAACACTCAGACGTGATCCACAAATAAATCCAGTGAGAGTCGACGTTTGAAGTCGCTGATAGTTTTATTATAGATAAATGTAAACCAACAATATACACGACAGCTCAGCCTGCGGTCAAAGACGCTATCCTTTCCTATCTCCTATTGGATCTCATGTCGTGTGGAGCCGTATCATCTGGTATCGATGGAGTCGAAGCGTATCATATCCCGTCTTTTATCGTATCGAGTGTTATCTTGTTTTATTTGTTACGTCTCAGATAATGTTATATCCTTTTGTATCCTCTC
Organism: Tautogolabrus adspersus; assembly: GCA_020745685.1. Taxonomy (NCBI): domain Eukaryota; kingdom Metazoa; phylum Chordata; class Actinopteri; order Labriformes; family Labridae; genus Tautogolabrus; species Tautogolabrus adspersus. The sequence goes on from CM036552.1 coordinate 25,991,967, forward strand.
TCGTATCTCACATGGTATTCTGTTCCATCTTATATCGCATCATATCTCTTATCGTATCCAATCATTTTCTATCTCTTGTATTACATCTCGTATCCTTCCTCATATTGTTTCTGGTTCTGTATCACTTCATACTGAACAGAATCTGATCTTATTCAGTCCTGTAGCTCGTATCGTAATGCATCGTATTGTTTTGCAGGGACTTTTGTATTCTGGTTGTATGAATGAATTTTCCCAGGAAGAGGACGAGCGAGGGGAGCAGGAGAGTGGAGGTGAAGTTCATGGAGACGTAAAGTTCTGGGTGGTATGTTTGAGTGATGCTAACATTAGTGCTTCACAGTCGATGGCAGCTGCCTGTGATATCCTACTTACTGGAGCGGATCAATGAGCTGCTTGTTTCGGGATCAATACACATTTCCACGAGTAGTTTCGTCCTGCGTGCCATTAGCAGAGAGGCTCCTGGGAAAGGGAGCTGCAGCTCTCATCTGAACCTTTATTACTCTGAGTATTTATTATCAGGGTTTAGAGAATCTTCTGAACTTAAAAGAAAGTTTCATTATGTTCTGTTTGTTCTGCATCCGACCCATCACTCACTTCTCGTCCGCCTCCTCCTTGTCCTTCAGCAGGATCTTCATCTGCTCCTCGATGTGTCTCAGGTCCTGCAGCAGGTCCACATCTCCTGGATCCTCGGCGTCCTCAGACGTCCCAAGGGTCAAGCTCTCCTCCGTCCCCTCGTTCTCCTCGTGTGGCTTCACCCCCAGCAGCTCCAGAGTCCGCTGCTTCTCCTGAGAGAGCTCCTGAAAAATACAACTCCAGATTCAGCTCCGTCTGAGTACACTCAGGATTTGATCTTTTCAGGCGTCACGCTCCAACTCCGGGTTGTATATTACAAACTTAACAGCTGTAAAATAACACGATCTGAGTCCGACTCTTTGGAAGTGTGCACACTTTCAGTATTTGTTCATACCTCGATGGATTTCTGCAGCTTGATGGTCAGACTGCTCAGCTCTTCTTTCTCGCTCTCCACGCCTCTCAGAGACTGAGACGTACCGTCCAGGTCTCTGCCATCAACACACAAACATCAATAAGTCACATTAAATCAAATATTGTATCATTATGATCACTATCAGACACTTGAAAGAGAGAAAGGTGAGTAGTTACAGTTTGATATGCTCCTGCTCTGCCTTCAGCTCCAGCACCACCTCCTCAAACTTCATCTTCTCCTCCTCCAGGACCTGGTTCAGACGCTCCAGCTCCTGCACACACAAACACAGCGAGTCATCCCCTGTTTTTAAAGACAATCTGACTGACTTTCACATCACAGGTAGAACAAATCATGACGTGACCTCTCTCTGTGCTCTTTGGTGACTCAGCTCCTCTGTCTCTTCCATCAGTTTATCTGGAGAAAGAAAAATGATTCATCACTTCACCTGCTTCTGTTTGTCAAACCTTGAGAGAGCTCAGGTGATGTTCTCCGTGTTTACCCAGGTACTCCTGCTTCTCTTTGGCCAGCTGCAGCCCCTGAGCCTCCAGACTCTCGATCATGGCCTCCCCCAGCTGAGCGTTCTTCCACGTTCTGTCGGACAAACACACAAATGATGGGAGTCTTTGATGAGTCCATCCATTGCTGAGTGACGTTTCTTAACATTTTATTATTTATTCACAGGAATAGAGTAAGTGACCCGTTTTTTTTGTTTTTACCATAAATGTATGTTTGTCGTTTTTACGACATAGGTATGTTTGTCGTTTTTACGACATAGGTATGTTTGTCGTTTTTACGACATAGGTATGTATGTCGTTTTTACGACATAGGTATGTATGTCGTTTTTACGACATAGGTATGTTTGTCGTTTTTACGACACAGGTATGTTTGTCGTTTTTACGACATAGGTATGTTTGTCGTTTTTACGACATAGGTATGTATGTCGTTTTTACGACATAGGTATGTTTGTCGTTTTTACGACATAGGTATGTTTGTCGTTTTTACGACATAGGTATGTTTGTCGTTTTTTCGACACAGGTATGTATGCCGTTTTTTCGACACAGGTATGTATGTCGTTTTTTCGATATATATATATGAGATATATTTATGAATGTTCACGGTGGAAATGTTCACTAAAAGATTAAATAAAAATGAATGAATTCCTGTTGAGACAAAACTTTTTGAGTGTTAATTTGCAGAGGAGAAAATGGTGCCAGCTTCAATCTTATCCAAACAAAGGTCGGAGCGGTCGATACAAAGGAGTGAGCACGTGTAGCACGTGTTATATGGCCTCGCCCTTTTGCAATAGCGTTAAGCTTGTGGGAAGATGGTACAGCCTGTTTAGATAGTTAAAGAATGCAGAGCACACCTAGCTGTCAACTTCCCGTAATGTATATGCAGAAAGATGACTTGATTATTTTTGATCGTTTTATACACATAAACATACAGACAGACAGAAATTCATTCACACATTCATGCCTACTTAATACTTCCATCTTACATTCATACATAATCAAATCAAGTCAAAGGTTATTAACCTGGACATCCAAGAGGATCTGGTTGGTTGTCGCAATAGCTCCGATAAAGAAGACGCTGCCAACTCATGTAAATGTTTATAAACATGTAAAGAAATCGTACTCTGGATCCTGAAGCTAACAGGAAGTCTGTGGAGAGAAGTGTGGTCACGTTGTCTCTTTCCAGTCAGAGGACGTTCAGCTGGAACGTCTGCAAGCAACAAATCGACGATTGATCCACACCAACATACAGAGAACTACGATGATCTACTTTCATCGTAAAAAAATGACGTACATACATTCATCGTAAAAAACGACGTACATACATTCATCGTAAAAAACAACGTACATACATTCATCGTAAAAACAACGTACATACATTAATTGTGAAAAACGACGTACATACATTCATCGTGAAAAACGACGTACATACATTCATCGTAAAAAATGACATAGATACATTCATCGTAAAAAATGACATACATACATTCGTCGTAAAAAATGACATAGATACATTCATCGTAAAAAACAACATACATGCATTCATCGTGAAAAAAGTCATACATACATTCATCGTAAAAACGACGTACTTATATTCATCGTAAAAAACGATGTACATACATTCATCGAAAAAAAGACGTACATACATTCATCGTAAAAACGACATACATGCATTCATCGTAAAAAACGACGTACATACATTCATCGTAAAAACGACATACATACATTCATCGTAAAAACAACGTACATACATTAATTGTGAAAAACGACGTACATACATTCATCGTAAAAAATGACATACATACATTCATCGTAAAAAACGACGTACATACATTCATTGAAAAAAAGACATACATACATTCATTGTAAAAAACGACATTCATACATTCATCGTAAAAAACGACAGACATACATTCATCGAAAAAAAAGACGTACATACATTCATCGTAAAAACGACGTACATGCATTTATCGTAAAAAACGACGTACATTCATTCATCGTAAAAACGCCATACACACATTCATCGTAAAAAACAACATACATGCATTCATCGTAAAAAAAGTCGTACATACATTCATCATAAAAACGACGTACATACATTCATCGTAAAAACGACATACATACATTCATCGTAAAAACAACGTACATACATTCATCGTAAAAACAACGTACATACATTCATCGTAAAAACAACGTACATACATTAATTGTGAAAAACGACGTACATACATTCATCGTACAAAACTACGTACATACATTCATCGTAAAAAATGGCATACATGCATTCATCGTAAAAAACGACTTACACACATACATGTATACTTTTAGTTTAACGTGCCCTTCATACTCTGTCGTAATTTGTAACTGAACTCTTAGCGTCACGTTTACCCGTTGATGGGATGGATAATGTCATTCTTAATTTCGTCTTTGATTAAGAACTGAAAACTTGTCACTGTAATGATCCTGTGATTGTGTAATCTTGAACAAAACACATCCCAATAAACTAATTTTAAAGGTTCCTTAAACCTTTTTAACTTGTAAATTGGTCTTTTTGTGTTCTATGTTTTATGAATGAAATCTTCAGAAGAGCATCTTTTATAAAGGAAACTTGTGAGAGTCCAGTACTCACACTTTCCCTGACTCGTGCAGCATCTCCATCCACTGGACCTGGTCCTCTTCAGACTCTGCAGCCACCACTATGGTACCCTGAGGGACGGGTATAAAACATTTTACAATCAGCACCACGTCAATAATGGCTTTAGGCTCTAAAACATACAAAGGATATTCCTCTTTCTGCTGCTGAGGTCAGTGGAAGTGATTGGACTGAACTCGAACATCAAGACAATTAAGACCAGCTCAGCCCTGTAACCTGCTTCACAGTCCGGATACCTGTTCACTAACTAAAGGGGTTTTCACACAAACTTTTTAAAGAGAAACTATCCACTAAGTTCCCTACACACCATGGGGACTTTCATTCTGTCTGCATGTGCATATTCGAAAACTCTGTTTATAATAATAACTGAGTTTGAAAGGATACTTGCGTGACTTTAAGAGCTTTTACCGACTGTCACCAATAGTTTACTGACCAATCACCTTGCACTTAAGTCACTCTAAGTCCTCCATGGTACAGGGAGAGTGCCTACTCTGAAGCAAAAGCTCAAAAGGTTCCTCTAAACCTAAACGGGGCTCTAGGAACTAGAATAGTTCTTAGTTCCTGTGGTGAGGAATCAATACAAAAAAGAGGGAGGGTCCTAACAGTTCCTGGAACTAAGAAAAAGTTCCTGCTGTTTGAAAACCTGTTGCCTTTTGTTGTCATTAGTTTGTAATTGCATGCTCTCTATCTGCACCTTATGAAACAGACTCTAAACCTCTGAAGACATAACCCCCTAACCCTGAAAGACAAAGTTATGGAGGAAAAGATGGGTCAAATGTGTGACAGGATGACAGTCTTACAGTGAAGTCGTCCAGGTTGACCACGATGGCGAACGGCATTCCCAGGTTGTCATTGGCTGACACCACACATCCCTCCAAAGGAATGACTCCCTGAGACAGAAACCCATCAAATGAGTTCAGAGTTCAAACTTCAAGATAAATCAGGTGAAAGCACGGGATGTAGCGGCTCACCTTGGGGTGGATGTTGAAGTACCGGTTGGTCTCAAAGTTTCTCTTCTCGCTCTCGGCATAGTAAAGTAAGAAGCTGTCTTTGATGATGAAGAACCTTTGAGGAGAGGACGACAGAGAGCGCAGCAGTGAGTCAGTGCTGAGGGGTTTAAAAAGATGATCTCAACACAAAAACTCGTGTCACTGCGGCGTGTTTAACAACGTGCTCTACGTTAGCTCAGTCTGTAGATCAGTGGCGTCCAGTCTGAGCCTTATTTCTTATACATGTGTTCAAATCCTGATCATTGGGAACATCTCTATGAAGAAGATCGTTCGTTTGAAATCATTTTCAGAGACACAAAAATATCAAACATACTAAGATCAGAAACAAAGTGAAACATTAAACATCCTTTTGTGCTGCAGAATCTTGTTTTTTGTGGGGACCTCATCCTACATTTCCCACAACGCAATTCCACAAGTTCTAGCTTTGATGACATCACCACTGTTTTCACACATGCACCTCACAGCAGGAGACTTTCCCTGTCGGATGTTGGGAGGGAGGCGGGGTCTCCTGTTGCAAGAAGTGACGTAAAAAAACGATGTGGAAGCGGCGGACGAAGCAACAGAGACCGACGTTATGATAACGCTGTTCTCCTTTTTCTCCAAGTATATCGCTGCTATGCGTAGTTCGACATGTTTGCAATATTGACAAAAGAGCAGAGAAGAACATACTGGAGAACAGGAAACAGAATGCAGCAGGTTCATTAGAGCACGGAGATCGTAGCGGTGGCGTGCAGACAGTCTATGGTCGTGCAGCGATCACAGGGAATAAACGTCACCACCCCCCTCCCACTCACTCGAGGTGAATTCTCCTGATTAAATTCCTGCTGCGTTTTCCAATCAGCTCACTCTGACTTCTTTTAGAAAATATACTCGGCAGCCAGCAGGAAAAGTCGGAGTGAAAAGTATGTCTGTTTGCGTTCACACACGCAGCTCAGCCAGAGAAACCTGGACGTTTTTAGGAGGTTTGTGCAAAGTGTGAACGTGTGAATCAATACCTGCACAGATCCTGTTCAATCCAAACCTTACAGAACACTCTGGTTTCTCTCAGAGTGTAGAAGCATATTCTCTGATGAACGAGACACAGGATCGACTCTCTGTCACAGCAGCTTTTATCCAAACAGTCTGCTGTGTGTGACGATGAGTTCAGTGTGTTTGACAGAGCGAGCAGCGGAAATGTATTCGCGGAAAGATCATTCAGATGAAGGGAAATCATGGTGAGGTGTGACGCAACTGGGAGCTTCCATTAACACAGCAAATTAATAAACGAGGCAGGAAGAATAGAACGGCGGCACCAGGAAGTCTATGTCTATCTGTATCATAATAAAAGTTCTTTTTATTTCTTTTTAACTAAACAGACAAACACCAGTAATAAAACTTAAACACAGCTCTGTGTGAATACTCAGTTATAACTGACCACGTTTGTGACGGCCGTCATCGTCCTGATTTCATCACTCTGGTGTCACATTTGTGTTTAAAAACCGTATCTTGTTCACACCGAAGCAGAAAGCACATTTCACAAGAGGAGACGCTGAATGTTGGAGGCGGTGTGTTTGTAAAGAAGCCGACCACCGGCACATCTTCTGGGAGTGGCCGGTGATAAAACCCTTCTGCTTAAAGGTCCATAAAACAGGATTTACCACATTGTTTGAAATTTAGATTTCAGGCAGGAGGGCTGATAATCACCTGGTTGGTTTACTGATCAGATCTCACCTTGCACAAAAAGCCGTTACTGTTGAACAAACTGTTAGATCTTATTTTGAAAAGGCTGCGAGTACTCTTCTTTACTTTCAATGTAGAATTGTTTCTTTTGTTTGTTTTTTAACTTGTAAATTAAAACTTTGCACATCTATTTCATAAGACAGCTGTGTGGGGAAGTAACGCACTCGGTCTTAAGAACCTGACACACTAAGGAGATCGTCGTTTTTGTGAAGTGTCCAGCTTGAACTAACTGGCAACCTGTCGGGACCGAAACATTTCAAGTTCAACTGTTCTGAGTTTGCATGAACTTTTTTAAGTGATTTAAATTCTGACTTTAAACAGACATAAAAAAATAAAGCTTAGAGGATATATGTCGACATTATCTCGTGTTATAAAGAAGAAATGATCGGTGAAGTTAGAAAGGGTTAATAATTCAGGCCACCCCGGCAGAGGTCCGAGCCCCCCAGTCCAAAAGGTCTGGACTCGCCCCTGGAGGTGACCAACCAAAGACTTGTTCTGATACCTTTTGAATTCATCCTGCGTGTTCACGCTTTCTCCCTTGCACACTGTTCTTAGTTCTTCTAACGACTGAGGACTGCAGAGGAGGTGAACTGTCTGCTGTCCAAAAACTGAAATAAAGATTCAAAATGAAGCCGAGGTTGGCGTTCGGCACAGGAAGCCAGACGAGTGTTCCCTCGAACTCTTTGACTTTTCTGAGGCGAGCAAACACAAGAGGTTACGAAGAGAGCGCTGCAGATGGACTCTCTGGAGCCGCTGTGTCCTGACGTTTTAACGGTTATGTAAACTAAGAGCATTAATATGACAGAAGGTGCCAATCCAGGCGTTTAACATCCAAATAAACGCTCGTCTCAGACGCACTGACACATCACTGCCATGAGAACACGCCTGTTGTCTGAGTGTTCGATGTGTGCAGCCTGGTGAGCACGTGTCAACAAGGCTGGAAATTAAAGCTGGACGCACGAGGCAGAGAGACGGAGATACTGCACGTGTGTTGTTTTAATGCTGAACCAGATGACTTGTAGTTTAATGAAGGCATAATGCTCCCATATATTGTATTTGATCAATAATTAGACATTTCAGAGGACCTCATTTGAATTCTTGGTGCCCCTTTAGGGTTCAGGACCCCGAGATCGGGAAAGTCTGACTTAATGTTTTTGAAACTCCAAACTACGTTAAATACGACTTTACACTTGAAGAACATTTGACTTTTCTCTGAGTAAAACTGACGTTTTGTACCTTCGGTGTCAAATAAATAGTTAATTCTTAATGATTCTAAAGTCATTGGTCAAATGTAACACAGAGAAAAGATAATATTTCACTCCTTATGAGGTATTTAAGTTTATGTTTCAGAATACGGGGTAAATGTCCAGAATTTAGGAAAAACTCTTTCTCATGAAAATTAAAGGAGCAATCTGTAACTCTGACACCTAGTGTTTAAAATGGGTACTGCAGTCCAAATTCTAAACATTAGAGAGCGCTGTCTCCCCCCCCCCGCCCCCTCCTCTTTAGAGTGGATGCTCACGCAGGTCACCATGTGGTGGACACTGAAGCTTCAGTGTTTATCCAGCTCTGCATCGGTCTGTAAACCTTTCTGCGTTCTAACCTCTCTCCATTTTTCAAAAGCATCTCCAATATTGATCCTAGTTTGAGCACGTTTCTGCTCGTGGAGCTTATTAGAAACATGCAGAGGCTTTTTAGGTCGGGTACAATCACTTCTATCTGAACCAGTTCTCTTGCCCGCTTCCATCGCTGCAACACCTGTTGGTTTGACCTGATAACTGCTCTCATATCTGGCAAACCGAGGGGCGTCCAAAACGGCCGTGTGGGGGTGCCTTAAAACCGCCTACCTTCTCTGGTCCAAACAAATCCAGACCATTCAGGACCAGAATCTAAAGTTAGAAGGAGGACATACTGGCTGCTGCATTGTTGTCAGAGAAGCCAGCACTTCAACATAGCATGTTTCCTTAATGTCTGATCATAGAGGAAGCTCACTTTATCATTTCACTCTCTACACATCTCACTGATCTTCTCTGAACTCTTCTTCAGGATTTAATTCGATGCATCAACGAAGGACTAAAAACATTTTCATGCTTCTTGTGAGAGAAAAGAACGAGTGTGCGCACAGCCGAGCAAAATGCAAACATGTGCAGGACAAAAAGAGAGGAAGGTCTGCACGCTGTTCAGCTCCTGATGAGCAACTTTATACTTTAAACAAAAGATCTCCTTCAGGTTAATGTGTCAGGAGACAAACAGTCTGTTCTAAAAAAAAACATAAAATCTCTCTCAAAGGAGAATCAGACTTTTCTCACTCAGCCAATCTGAACTCTTTCAACGCCCTGACGAGCAAACCATCCCCTTCTTGTCAGAACTATCGGCTCAGAACAGAGGAAAACTTCCTCCCTCCACAGTGAAAACACGACAAAATGAAAGAGAAGCTGACGTCCTGAAGGCTGAACATCTTTTATAAAGTCTATTCTGAGTTTGATGAAGTTTTTCTGAGCAGCAGAAAGATCAATCTCCCGCAGCAACATGAAGAACTCCAGTTTGAAGCTGCTCTTTCAGGTGCTAAAAAGATTAACCCACTAAAGTAAGGTAACCCCCCCCTCACCTGCGGGACCACTTGGCTGACGGCCGTCCGAAGGGTCTCTTCCACAGCACGCCGTGCAGCTGCACCTTGGTGCTGATGTCCAACGCTTCACAGTCTGACTGCTCCATGGACGACCAGGGCGAGAACAGAGAGTTTCTGGATGAAGACGTGAACATCCTCTCTGACTTCCCCCACGCCCTGGAGGTGGAGCGAAATAAAAAAATAAATAAAACTACCAATGAAGTGAAACCTCAATACATGGAGTCAATAACAATTAACCGAGCAGAGGAGCATGTGAAGCTGCAGGGAGCGCTTCGACACAGAGCAGGAAAAGTGGCAAACATATCCCGATAACTCAGCAGGGTGGAATGATGCAGCTGCCAATACGCTCATCTGACTGACTGCACAGCTCACAGAGAGGGACAGAGGAGGGAGGGGGACGGGGGGGAGGAGGGAGGGAGGCTTTATGAGTATGATGCTAAATCTGAAGCCGGTCGATACCTCCCAGCCTTTAAGAGCTGTTATTCAGATTACTGTAACGCAGAGAGCAGCCGTCTCCCGCTCTTGGCAGGTATGAACTCTGTGATCGCATCACTCCATCACTCCCTCCATCCCTCACTCCATCACTCCCTGCTGCAATGAACCAGGAGAACATCTGTGGCAGGGCGAGGACTTTAAGCACAGAGGATGATAGTGAGCGTGGAGCAACAAGCAGCTCAGTGTCGTGAGGATCAGATTAATTTACAGGACATGTGTCAGAGAGGATGGACGGGCAGATTATGAAGATATTGACAGCTCAGCCGCGGCAGAGCGATGCATGATCCTGCTGATGTGTTTGTTTTTTTCATGAGATGAACATCGTGTCAGGGTGGAAAAGCCTCTTGAATAAACACTTTTACATATTTGATATCACAAGATAAATCCCCCCGACAGATCAGAGGTCTGAAAAGAGTGACGGTGCACTTTTAGATTCTCTTAGTGATGTAGTACTCGAGTACTCGAAGCTGGTCTTTGGTCACTTTCTGAAGGTCTCAGTCTCGTCTGGAATCGAAAGCATTTTTACTCGGTCTTGTCTCCGTCTCAGACTGCACGGACTCCCGATTTTAAATCAAGACCACCACTGATCGGCCATTTGTCCACGTCATCTCTGAGATTAGAAGGAAAACGCTGAAAATAAAATGTAGACAGACTCCGACATGCGTAGATAGAAACACTCAAACAAACTTTTTGTTCAGCCAATAATTATTTTTCAATCAATAAATATATTTTGTGTCAAATGATTGACTTCTTGGTAAATTTAGGGGGAGCATCCCACGTAAATTATGTACTTCAAGAAGAAAGTCAAAATGTTCAGAAAATTTTACATGTCATGAAAAAAGTCAGAAAAATATTTTTAATAAAACAGTAGAAAAAAAAACAGCTGAAATGTTGAGAAAGACGGAAATTTCTAAATGTTGATTTTTTTTTAAGTCAAGATGTTGAGAATTAAGTTTAAAAAAAGGAATTCAATCAAAGATACTTTTTTTCTATTACGCACTTCCAGAAAATGAAGTTGGAAATGTTGAGACAAAAGTCCAAATATCCAGAAAAAGTTTAGAAGTTTAAAAAAGTCAGAAATGTCTATAAATTCAAAATGTTGAGAATTGAGTTTAAATAAGATTTCATTAAATTATTTATTATTAATTAATTATTTCAATTTTATTCTCCAAATTGTATTTCTGTTTTTCTCTCGACTTTTCGAGTTTTTTCTCGATGTCTCGCCCTGATCCTCGTCCTTATGAAATCTCAAAAAATGAAAACAAAAACTTCAAAGTGGAATCAGGAGCATAAAAAAAAATGTTGGTCCATTATGCGTATCCAAAAAAAAAAAAAAAAATACTGAGTAAAGTCTAAACATTGAAAAACAAGTTGAAATGTTGAGAAAATAAAACAAAACAATTTTGGGGAAAAAGTCCAAATATATTAAAAAAATGGAAATGTAGGAAAAAGGTCAAAATTTAAGAGAATTACGTTTGAATACGATGTAATGAAATTTCTAGAAAAGCTATTTTACATTTTTTTCATGATATTCAGACTTTTGTCTCGATGTTTGGCCCTGATCCTCGTCCATATGAAAACTCAAAACAAAAACTGAAAAGATGGAATCAACAACAAACAAACAAATAAATAATCAGGATTTGAACAAATATTTTCACCAGTTTAAAAAAACTTTAATTTAGTCGTCATAAAACACGTCGCTTTACAACTCTCACAATCAGAACGTTTGGAAATAAGGCAGACTCAACCTGGAATGACAGAAAGTTAAAAAAAAGATGGAAAGTTACAACAGCCCCAGTATGTGCTGACATCACCCCAGTAAGTGATGACATCACCCAATAAGTGATGACATCACCCAACTAAGTGCTGACATCACCCCAGTAAGTGATGACAACACCCCAGTATGTGCTGACGTCACCCCAGTATGTGCTGACATCACCCGTATGTGCTGACATCACCCCAGTAAGTGATGACATCACCCAATAAGTGATGACATCACCCAAGTAAGTGCTGACATCACCCCAGTAAGTGATGACAACACCCCAGTATGTGCTGACGTCACCCCAGAATGTGCTGACATCACCCCAGTAAGTGATGACAACACCCCAGTAAGTGCTGACATCACCCCAGTATGTGATGACATCACCCCAGTATGTGCTGACTTCACCCCAGTAAGTGCTGACATCACCCCAGTAAGTGATGACATCACCCCAGTATGTGCTGACTTCACCCCAGTAAGTGCTGACATCACCCCAGTAAGTGATGACATCACCCCAGTAAGTGATGACATCACCCCAGTAAGTGATGACATCACCCCAGTATGTGCTGACTTCACCTCAGTAAGTGCTGACATCACCCTAGTAAGTGATGACATCACCCCAGTATGTGCTGACTTCACCCCAGTAAGTGCTGACATCACCCCAGTAAGTGATGACATCACCCCAGTAAGTGATGACATCACCCCAGTAAGTGATGACATCACCCCAGTAAGTGATGACATCACCCCAGTATGTGCTGACATCACCCCAGTAAGTGATGACATCACCCCAGTAAGTGATGACATCACCCCAGTAAGTGATGACATCACCCCAGTAAGTGATGACATCACCCCAGTATGTGCTGACTTCACCCCAGTAAGTGCTGACATCACCCCAGTATGTGATGACATCACACTCGACCTGCGGCGCTTTCACATGTTTTTTATTTCATGTCTCTTTCGGCTACAGAGGCGGAGAAATAAAGATTTTAGTAAGCGTCGAATTCTGAGCAGTGTTTCTGAAAACTCTTCAGGGGCTTCGCTTTTAGAGTTTGTTTGTTCTTTTAGGCGTCTTGAAGTTGAAAAGTGTTCAAAGGTTTGTTGATGACGGTTAATTTATCGGTGACAGATCTCAGCAGGGACTCTGATAACGATGCACATACTGGGGCCGTCCTCTGACATGCCCGACTGCACAGAAACTGTTCTTTTTACTTTTATACAAAATTACAGCGTCCCATTAAAAGAAATAATAAGAAAAGAAAAAGGTCATGCAGCTGCTGGTCTGCATGCGGCCCACTCCTCTGTACCCGTTTTCCGTCTCACAGAGGAGGTCCTCCTCGTCATGTTCGACGAGTGGCGTGCGAGTTATACATGAAGATCCTCAGACAGTCTGCAGCCTGAGAGAAGAGTCCGTCAGGGTCCAAAGAGTCACGATCAAACAAAGTGTGAGTCAGCTGTTCCGTCCGACATGGAGCGATCATGATGAGTGTAAAGAGAAGAAGTGACTCTGTACAGTACAGACATTTACACACAGGTGAGCTCTGCAGGGAGCCGCACAGTGAAACAGTAACACTCACTCTATCCACACGTCCCGACAGAGGAGGGAGCGGCCTGATTACACCTTCATTCATCCACCTGTTTGCAGGACGAGACATGGCGGGAGGGGCTGCATTCAAGAGCGTCCGTGCTTTGAGTTATTGCTCAGCTATAACTAATGAATGAGGGATAAATATACGAGAAAAAACGATCAGGTTTGCTGAAAGTTTGACTTAATATTCCTGTTACTCTGAGCCGATGGTCCCGAAATGTTTCTGTTCAGTTAACGCCTCATTCGTCCAATCAAAGCTGCTGAACTACCCTCCACCTTTAAAATGAAAAGAAGCTTATAAACACTTTATACGATCACCTAACGATTCTTTACAGGTCTATCCTCCAACGTGTCTGCATGTACAGAACGTAAAGAGGAAGAAAAACAGAAGATGTTTTGGGAATAACAGAACTCGGGAGTGTTTCTGTCAAACTGTGGCGCTCTCTCCTCCAGGTCTCACTTTGATAATATGGCACTTGTCAATCAGTTCAAATCACTGTGGATTGCTGCTAAGACATTTAACCGCTGTAAGATACATACAAAAGTTTGCTCTCTTAAATCAAGACCGTCTCAATCTCAGCTGTGCAACTGTCATCACTGTGCAGAGATCACCATAACGCGACGCTGGAACTCTGCAGTGATGTAAATAAACAGATCCGTCTTTAAAAAGGGTTTATGTGGAATAAATGGACACAAACAGGAGGAGCTGAAGAGATGTTTTCTTGTCAGCAGAAACATCAGCTCCTGCTGTGATGTCACTGCAGCGGCTCTGACTTCCTGTGACATCAGTCAGTCTGTTTCCAGGTCAGTTTGAGTCCCTGAAACGAGCTCCAGTCTGGTCCTCGAGGTCCACCAGCAGACAATAACAATAAGACGTTTAGATCCCTCCATGTTTAAGCCTCTCTCTTTATGTTTTCCCTGTACAGCCGTCGTTCATCCACCCTGAGCGCCACGTCTTAATGGTGGTGACCGACGGACAGCACCAGAGGAATGAGGCAGCCCAGCACCAGCGCTCCCACCTCCAGCTTGCTTAGTCCTTTGCCCCCGTTCCCTCCATTAGGGGCGTGGCTGTGGCCGCCTCCGCCACCCACCTCAGGGAGGACGTGGACGGTTGCCACGTAGAGGAAGGTGCCGGCGGAGAAGAGCATGGCCACACCGGTGGCATTAATGTTTGACAGGGCCTCCTTACTGCTCTGAGAGGGGACAAAACAGAAACACAGTGAGGACGCACGTCACGTTTGTTCCATCATAACAACTCTTTATAACGGCTCCAGTTTGTATTTAATCAGTTACAGATGTGACTCCTGAAACGTCAGATAAGATCAATATGATGGATAAGATACAGCCTGTTTCCAAAAGAGTGAGACACTTGAATGAAGAATTAGCGACTTTTTAATCCAGTAGATGTCGCCCTTGAGCTCCAGCATTAAACCAAAACAAACTGCTGTTTGGCCACACCTCCTCCATACTGAAGCCTCCGCTCTCCTCCAGAGACACACCTCCAACCCCCTCCCCTCAGAGTCGAGCGCAAGCGGCAGAAAAAAAAATCCTCATCTCGAGCTGCAATCACCTGTGTCCTGCATTGTTGTGTTAGCATGCTAATGTTAGCGCTCTTTAGTTAGCTCTTACCTTCACATTACATATAAATGTACACGGAATGACCATGATCTCAAAACTCTTGCTTGACGTCCAAATAATCAGCGAGTATGTTCTTCTTCCAAAACCAAATCATCAGACATGAACATTTACCTGACTGAGGCCTACAAAGGTGAGCATGGCGAGGACGGGCGCTGCAAGGGCGAAGACCAGGAGATGTTTGCGGATGCGATTTCTCTCCAGACCAGCATGCATCAGGAACGACACGAGGCCGAACGCTGCAGGAGCCTGAGGACAGCAGATCGGCAGAGTTCACATTAAAGCATTATTAACGCCCGCTAACCTGCAGACTGAAGCTCTGATCACGGTGAACACGATGTCCAAAAATAAAGCTGAACGTTTTTATGATTTCTTTTTTGTTTGACAGAACAGCTGGAGACTCAGTTCCTGTTATCTAAAAATAACTGATGAACTAAAAATGACATGACCCAAACGCACCTTATGCAGCATGATGGCCACAAAGACGATGAGCTGAACGCTGGTCTGAGAGGTGGAGGCGGCGGCTCCTAACGCCACACCATCAGCTGAAAGACGAGAAACAGGATACACTCTTAATATTTTATCATTAGACTTTTCTAATCCAACATGTTGCTGCTCAAACACTCTAAATAATCTGTTTTTAAAATCATTCACTAATCGACAAGAAGATTTGAAGCAGAGAAAACTTTTTGTTTTAAGATTTATTTTTGGGCTTTTATGCCTTTATTTTGATAGGACAGGAAGTCGAGAGAGATAGAAAGAGAGAAAGAGAGAGAGAGAGAGAGCGTTGGGATTGACATGCAGGAAAGGAGCTGCAGGTTGGACAACAGTTGCCAATTTACCGCTAGGCCAGTGTTTCTCAACCCTGGTCCTGGGGACCCACTGCCCTGCATGTTTTAGATGTTTCCCTCTTCCAACACACCTGATTCAAATGAACTGGTCATTATCAAGCTTCTTGATGAGCTGATCATTTGAATCAGGTGTGTTGGAAGAGGGAAACATCTAAAACATGCAGGGCAGTGGGTCCCCAGGACCAGGGTTGAGAAACACTGCGCTAGGCCATCTGCACCCCACATATACAGTTTTATATGTCAGTCCGTTTTCATGCACAGTTAAAGGAGCAGTATGTAACTCTGACACCTAGTGTTTAAAATGGGTACTGCAGTCCAAATTCTGAAAATTGGAGAGAGCTGTCTCCCCCCGCCTCCTCCTCTCTATGAAACAGTTAACCTACCTGCAGCGTGGACCACAAGACCCAGGGTGGTGGTGATTTTGGAGGAGGCGACTCTTGCGGACTCTGGATCTAAAAACAGACAGAATCAAAATGTCAGACAGCGTTCGATGACCTCTTCATCATGTTAAAGAATCAGAGTCACAATCAGGTTTTTATTTGTTGTCCACAGCGCTCGGTTACTGTGCAGCTGTGTAGCTCTTTTAGTACCATTTGTGTCCACCAGGTGGAGTTTGTAATCCAGCTAGCTACCTGTACGCTAGTCCAGCTCTCAGCCTACGGTAATGCTGTGAAGTACAGACCCACAGCCCTCGAGTCTCTCTGCCCAGCTCCTCTGCTCACTCGTCTTTAAATCAAACCAGAAACTCCACAACCTTTATGTCCTGAACAGTAGACCACCGTTTACTTAAATGCTCCATTATGACCTCATGGCAAAGGAAAGATGAACTCAATAACTGTGGTCAGATTTAATTCAAGTCAGGTCACGTGCAGAGGTAAATGGCTCAAAGGTCTTTTACACCGCAGGTCACACCTCCACATTCACTCACTGATGGTAGAGGCTGCTGAGTAAAGAGTCCATCAGTATTAACTCATCCATTCATACACATTCACTCACTGATGGTAGAGGCTGCTGAGTAAAGAGTCCATCAGTATTAACTCATCCATTCATACACATTCACTCACTGATGGTAGAGGCTGCTGAGTAAAGAGTCCATCAGTATTAACTCATCCATTCATACACATTCACACACTGATGGTAGAGGCTGCTGAGTAAAGAGTCCATCAGTATTAACTCATCCATTCATACACATTAACACACTGATGGTAGAGGCTGCTGAGTAAAGAGACCATCAGTATTAACTCATCCATTCATACACATTCACACACTGATGGTAGAGGCTGCTGAGTAAAGAGTCCATCAGTATTAACTCATCCATTCATACACATTAACACACTGATGGTAGAGGCTGCTGAGTAAAGAGACCATCAGTATTAACTCATCCATTCATACACATTCACACACTGATGGTAGAGGCTGCTGAGTAAAGAGACCATCAGTATTAACTCATCCATTCATACACATTCACTCACTGATGGTAGAGGCTGCTGAGTAAAGAGTCCATCAGTATTAACTCATCCATTCATACACATTCACTCACTGATGGTAGAGGCTGCTGAGTAAAGAGTCCATCAGTATTAACTCATCCATTCATACACATTCACTCACTGATGGTAGAGACTGCTGAGTAAAGAGACCATCAGTATTAACTCATCCATTCATACACATTCACTCACTGATGGTAGAGGCTGCTGAGTAAAGAGACCATCAGTATTAACTCATCCATTCATACACATTCACTCACTGATGGTAGAGGCTGCTGAGTAAAGAGACCATCAGTATTAACTCATCCATTCATACACATTCACTCACTGATGGTAGAGGCTGCTGAGTAAAGAGTCCATCAGTATTAACTCATCCATTCATACACATTCACACGCCGCTGATGAAGCAGCGGGAGAAACTTGGGGTTAAGTGTCTTGCCCAAGGACACATCGGACATGTGGCTGAAGGAGCTGGGGATTGCACCCCCGACCATCCAGTTGAGAGACGACCATCTCTACCTTTGAGCCACAACCGCCCCTTTCTCGGGTGGCGGTGGCGGCTGCACTTGCGGTCATGATGTTGCATGTCCGTGACGAAGCTTTAGAAAGATTAAAGTGCATAAAAAACCTCTCTGAGCATTTAATAACGGTCTAATGTTCCTCCAGCTAACAGGACGCCGCCCACTTTCAGATAAACAAAAAGGATTAATAGTTCTTCTACACATGCATGTGTTCTGGGCCTTCAGAGAAATAAACACATTTTGCATTAATCTCATGTTATTTTGTCCCTTCAGGCTCCCTGTAGATAGTGGTCCTCAGTGTCTCCCTGTAGATAGTGGTCCTCAGTGTCTCCCTGTAGATAGTGGTCCTCAGTGTCTCCCTGTAGATAGTGGTCCTCAGTGTCTCCCTGTAGATAGTGGTCCTCAGTGTCTCCCTGTAGATAATGGTCCTCAGTGTCTCCCTGTAGATAGTGGTCCTCAGTGTCTCCCTGTAGATAGTGGTCCTCAGTGTCTCCCTGTAGATAGTGGTCCTCAGTGTCTCCCTGTAGATAGTGGTCCTCAGTGTCTCCCTGTAGATAGTGGTCCTCAGTGTCTCCCTGTAGATAGTGGTCCTCAGTGTCTCCCTGTAGATAGTGGTCCTCAGTGTCTCCCTGTAGATAGTGGTCCTCAGTGTCTCCCTGTAGATAGTGGTCCTCAGTGTCTCCCTGTAGATAGTGGTCCTCAGTGTCTCCCTGTAGATAGTGGTCCTCAGTGTCTCCCTGTAGATAGTGGTCCTCAGTGTCTCCCTGTAGATAGTGGTCCTCAGTGTCTCCCTGTAGATAGTGGTCCTCAGTGTCTCCCTGTAGATAGTGGTCCTCAGTGTCTCCCTGTAGATAGTGGTCCTCAGTGTCTCCCTGTAGATAGTGGTCCTCAGTGTCTCCCTGTAGATAGTGGTCCTCAGTGTCTCCCTGTAGATAGTCGTCCTCAGTGTCTCCCTGTAGATAGTGGTCCTCAGTGTCTCCCTGCAGATAGTGGTCCTCAGAGTCTCCCTGTAGTCTCAGTGATGTAAAAGAAGGACACTGCTGCATCTTTGAATGTCTCATTTCACTTTAACAAACTCTCAGACAGCTCAGCTGACGAGTCCAAAGTCCAAAGTAAAGAATCCACAGCGTGATGAAACAAACTCTTTCCCTTCAAACTCAATATTTTATTTTTACTCAGAGCAACAGGAGGATTGGTGCAACAAGGCCACTGAGAGCTTAGAGCGTTCATCAGAGTGCTGGAAAGAAACTGCTGCTGTGTCAGATGAAGAGCAGCATCTCCTCACTGAGCCGAGTATATTTAAGGCTGAATCAAACGTAGGAAGACTTTGTTCAGCGTTAGCAGCTCACATAAAAAGCTCATGAGAGGACTGGTGGATCTGGGAGGACAGATCTTTTAAGGAGGGCCATCTGGATGTGTCGTGTCGAATTCAACAAGATGTTTCTTCCAGAGGAGGTTAGCTGCTGCCACACAGTCTGAATTCTAACAAACCAGGTCTCCACAGACAAACTGGACCTGTTTCCTGTGTCTATCTGAGTATGATGACCTCTGCAGGTCTGTGTGTAGGCCTTCACATGTACCACTGACCTTCAGTACTGTGCACATGAGAGCTGCCGATCTGATCCACCAGCAGCATGAAGACGAAGCCCAGGACCAGAGACACCCCGATGCAGGCGTGAAGCTGCTCGTGGCTGTGCTCGTGTTCTGCGCCCGCACTCAGGGCCGTCTCAACGCCTTCCACTTTTGCCTCAGACGCCACCAAGACTCCGACCTGTCCATGTTTGTTGTGTTCACCTGCAGGAGAAGAGAGGGCGGTAAAACACACGAGCACACCTGAGTCCTGTTGGTACAGAAGTTTTCTTGAGCTCTAATGTTCCTTCAGTTTTTATTTCTTCATCGAGATGCTGGAGAGAAAAATATGGTGTAAAAATACTTAAAGTATATACATGCAGTTTATTGCGATTTCATCTTTATCGAAATATGAGCACATCGCTTTAAGTCCCCATGAACCTGAACTCCCAGAGTATCTAGAGAGAGAGAGAGAGAGAGAGAGAGAGAGAGAGAGAGACAAAGAGAGAGAGAGAGAGAGAGACAAAGAGAGAGAGA
Organism: Tautogolabrus adspersus; assembly: GCA_020745685.1. Taxonomy (NCBI): domain Eukaryota; kingdom Metazoa; phylum Chordata; class Actinopteri; order Labriformes; family Labridae; genus Tautogolabrus; species Tautogolabrus adspersus. The sequence goes on from CM036552.1 coordinate 26,011,908, forward strand.
GAGAGAGAGAGAGAGAGAGAGAGAGAGAGAGAGAGAGAGACAAAGAGAGAGAGAGAGAGAGAGAGACAAAGAGAGAGAGAGAGAGAGAGAGAGAGAGAGAGAGAGAGAGAGAGAGAGAGAGAGAGAGAGAGAGAGAAAAGAGAGAGAGAGAGAGGAACGACATGTGAGAAAGGAGCCACAGGTTGAACTCGAACCCTGGCCGTCTGCCTTCGAGGACTGAAGCCTCTGTACGTGGGGCACACACACTAACTACTAGGCTACCAGGGCCCCCTGATATGTTCTCTCTAATTTATGGCACTCTATATAATCATCGCAATAGCGATGTTTTTGTTTAAAGGTTTATTTTTGGGACTAGCACCCGGGCCGCCCGCCCTACAAGAAACCAGCCTCTGAACATGGGGCATTGCAAACTAACCACTAGGCCACTAGCGCCCCATCATTGCAATATTAAACAATATAATCTTACGTTGTGCGTTTCTCTCGTCTCCCAGAGGCCTGTTGGTTTCTGTTTCTTTAAACCTGATGATCAATGACACTTCTCATCTTCATCATCATCACAACTCACAGACTGCAGAATGTGTCAGAGCAGATGACCTCTGTGCAAACATCAGTGTTAGACCAGTTCAGTGACATAAGAGAAGCTGACGTCATCTTTAGTGCAGGACGAACTTTGTTCTGTTTGAAGAGGATTCAGACAGTCGGCAGAGAGTCAGAGGAATATCTGCTCAGTCGGTTTTCTTACAGGACTGTGACACACCGGGAGGCGTGTGGAGCTCCCGATGAGCCGAAGCTATTCAAAGAGTAGGATGTCAAAATGGTAAATACTTCGATATGTTGCGTGTTTTAGAACGATACACTCGGATAGCTTTTACAGAAGCTTTAAAAAACAAAAAAAGGTCTGCCGTCATTTTCAGCCCAAAGCTGCAGCGAGCAAAAGAGAGAGAGCAGCGCTGGCGTCCCAAACGCAGCGGCACACGTAAACACACACACAGCAAAGCCGCTTCATTTAGCCTCAATTCAGCAAGCAAAGTCACCTCACAACAGCGAGCATGATCATCAACGCTTCTTTACGACGGCACCAGCAGAGCACGCAGACACAGTATTACCTGAGACAGATATTCTCATTATAGAGTCGTATAGAGGACTCTGTTGCTTTGTACGCCACTTCCACGTCGTCCTTTTTAACCTCAGGGACCCCCCGCCCCCCCTCCCGTCTGACAGGGATAGTCTCCCTCTGTGAGGTGCATGTGTGAACAACCATGTCAGGAGGATTTCAGGAGCAGTCCTCCTGAAATGATCTAGATATGCTCAGGAGTTCAGATGTGACAACAGCTTCAGTGTGATAAGAGAGGGATTTGAGGGATATGCTATGACTTCTGTTTAAGCTCTTTACTCACTCACGACTCTCAGCTACATTGGATGCAGCTTTGACTCGCTCCAGGGGAATTAGATGAAACTTTTGGAGTGTAACCCTCAGGGAAAGACACTCTGTACACTCTGCTTTGTTTGACTTTACCTTCAAGTATTTCCTCATAAAGTGCATGGACCCCCTCAGGAATGATGACAGCCAGCGCAGTCCCACACAGCAGCCCTGCTCCCAGCACAGTGATGAGCTTCAGCTTCTCCTGGAGAAGAAGAGACACACACACATTTTCAGAGTTTTTAATCCTTACAAACACAAGATATCGAGGTGACGACGTTACAGAGCTCATGATGTAATCAAAAGGTACCAGCAAAGATTAACCTTCGACTCACATGTTCACAAAACTGTTAAAGGTTTGAAGGCCACCATCAGAAATAAAAACATTCACTGGCCTTAAAGCTTTCAATAACAAGACAAAACAAAGACTGAAACACTGCGTGACATGTTACAAGCGTTACAATCCACACAAACCATCACACGTAGAGGAGGGCATTACGTAAATAGTTGACACCAATCAACCCATTTTATTAATCTTTACAATCAACTAGGGATGAAAAGATTAATCGTGAAAAATCGATTCAATGAATCTCAGTAATATGGTGAGCGTCAGCAGCTGCAGAGAAAGATTTAGAAATTAAGGACGCTCCACCGTCTTTTAAATCGGAGGTGTGGAAACATTTTGTCTTCAAGACAGAAAATGAAAGAGGTGAGAAGATAACAGACGAGACAAAAACTGTGTGCAAATATTGCAAGAAGACAGAGAACTACACAAATAGCACAACCAACATGATGCAGTATTTAATCCACAGCACAATGAGAAGCTCCAATCACCTCCCCTTGTTGAGAGGAACAAACATTAAAAGGTCAAACCACACTGACAAGCAGGTTAGCAGCTCCTAAAGGAATCTGTTTCACTCATCATTTGACTACAGTCTCATTTTGTGAAATAAATCGAGAGAGAATCGTATCGTGAGTTGAGTGAATCGTTAAATCCCTACAATCCATACAAAGATAATAATGAGAAACACAAGGCCTGTATTTTAGTCTGTGTCTCCTTCACTGTCACTTTTTTTGTCTTTTTGCGTGTTATTTCCTAAAATCCCAACAAGGGAAGAGGACTGCGACATTAGCCATGGCTAGAGGTCCTATATCTTTTTTTAACTTTGAAATACTTTATTAATCCCTGAAGGAAAGTCTGGTTGACTCTCTGTTATTGAGAGACATGCTTCTCACACACATACAGGACCTGCATTAGTGGAGAGATGTCAGAGTGGGAGGGCTGCTACGCAGGGAGCGCAACAGAGCGATTGAGGGTTCGGTGCATTGCTCAAGGGCACCTCGGCAGTACTATGGAAATGCCCTGGCAACTCTCCAGCTTCCGTATTTTTGGTAAGCGCCGGGACTTGAACCGGAGACCCTCCGGTTCCTAAACCAAGTCCCTACAGCCTGAGCTACTGCCGACCCCTACATCTAGATACATAGCATCGGCTGCACTTTCATAACATGCAACAATGCCTACGTGTCATGCACTGCTTTGTCATCCTCACCTCTGAGAAGTTGACAGCCAGGGGGATCGTCCCGGCCACATAACATCCCACCAACATGGCCAGAGACAGCAGGCTGATCGAGCTGAAGTCGTCCATGACTCTTCTCCGAGGCTAACCTGCTGCTAAGCTAAACTCTTCTCTAACACGTTAATTATTCCTCCTCGGGGTTGATAACATGCCCTGATCGTTAATGAGGGATGCCGCCTCCTTCTTCTTCTCACACATCCACGTTACAGCAGCTGGCCTCGACACTGTTAGCCAAACGAAGCTAACGAGCTAGCTTCGGTTATTTCCGGCTCTCCGACCTCACGAGCGAATAATCCGGATCCGTAAAGGTTCACTTTAGGAAAGTCCGACACCCCGCACACCTTATTCAGGATTCACCTACTGACAGTAAGAGTGCAACTTCCAGACTTTGTTAGCAGAACGCTAACTGGCTAGCTAACTGGACATCCTCTTGTTTGTGATGTCGATAGAAACTGCTTCCGGGTCAAAGTTCAGCTTCTCAACCTGTTTGCCACGTAGCTGCGAGACAGCGGAGCCGGAAGTAAATACAAATAAATATAATATAAAAGCAAATAAATACAAAATAAATAAATGTGCATATAATATTAAAAACACAAATTAGGAGAGAAAAACATTAAAAATAATAAAATGAATAAAAACAGGAGATGGTAATGAGGTTTCTGTCAGCACAAAAAGAATGAACAGAGAATGATGAATAAATACTAATTATAATAGTATTAATAAAATAACAAGCAAAACTGGGCTATTCTTTTAGGTACAATGAGTCAACCATAGAGTTTATTTTAAAGATCTCAATAATAAATCCTATGGGCAACATAACAGGAAACTTAACTCATATCTCAACACATGTCCGGGCTTTCTCGCTCCATGTCCTATTGTTTACGGTGAGAAGGCAGACTCAGAGGGCAGAACAAACACCTAGCTGTGGGAGTGTCACCCACCTGGGGGAGGGGTTACTGCCCTTTGTGATGTCATGAAGGGAAAATCTCCAAACGGCCTGTTTGAGCACACATTTTCTGAAAAGTGGAGCAGGCAGAAGACGGAGAGGATGGACTTTTCTCATCATTGGGGGGTTTGTAGACAGACTAGAGACACATGTTAGAGTTAGAGAAACATGGGGAAGAGGATTTTACTTCATATGAGACCTTTAAACGACTAATAATCAACTTACTGTACTTTAAATTGGTTAAATCTAATCATCTGTGTGGACTACATCTGTGTTCTCTGCTAAAATATCATTCATGAAAGCTTCATAATTTCTGAAACATTTTAGAGACATATAAACAACACATTAAAGAAAGACACTCTTTATAAAAAGCATATTTATTAGATCACACGACGGAGCAGAGCCTCGACATGAAGACAGGAAATCAAAACAGGATGTGTCCAACGTTTTGGAAAACGGATGAAATTCAACATTTGCCTCAACAAAGGAGAAAAATACAACCAAAGTTTCATCATGCAGTATGTTTGTGCAAACCTGTTCTGTTCACAGCTCAGACTTTCCCCTCGAAACACACACACGCGCACACACGCACGCACACACACGTAGAAGGCAGCCGCTCCGTGCTGATGGACTGGAGGGATGTTTGGACACACGTTTACAGTCTGCAGAAAACAGGAAGGCAGCAGAACTACGAGCCGAGAGACACGAGGTCTTTATTTCACCAGCCCGATCTTCTTTGCTTCTGTTTCGTAAATCAACAGTCTCCACATTTTAACGATGAAGACCTCCGCCTCTTCATCCAGAACCTGAACACACACACGCGTTACAGCAAACAGCTCTATAATGACTAATAATAAGTAAGTAACATGATACTGTTGTGAGCCTGCAGCTCGTCAGGCTGCGAGAGGTGGTCGAGACCAGAAAACTGGCTACGCTGTTGACAATAATGGACAATGTCTCCCTTCTACCTTCCTAGTTCTGGATACACTTAAAAGGCGAGGGGGGAAGTACATGAGCACTTCTTGAAAATGTGAAAATGTGGAGCAGGCAAAAGAGGGAGAGGATGGACTTTCTCATCATTGGGGGGTTTGTAGACAGACTAGGGACACATGTTAATGTTAGAGGAACATGGTGAAGAGGATTTTGCAGAATATGAGACCTTTAAAGCTCAAACAAATACTCTTAAGCTACATTTTCTCTGCATCTGACTCACATTTCCACCATCTCTCCTTCTAAAGATCAATTCAAACAGACTTTGTGTTGGAGCATCGACTTACCATCGCCACGTCATCAAGAATCCCCTGAGGAGTGCTGTGTGCCATCACCTGGGGAGAGGAGAGACGACATTTAAACCAGCAGCAGTGCAAGGAAGCAAACTTAAAGAAAAGGAAATCACTGTCCATTACTTACAGATTTATTAAGACGACTTTATATTTTATAAAAAATGTCTCAAACTTGAAATGAACGCAGCTGATTGGACAGAAAAGATCACAAACCTTCGAGCAGACAAAATCCACCAGTGTGGCTTCCTCCTCGCCGATGTATTCAATAATCTTTTTATTGATCCACGGTCTGATGCGGCGATCCATCAGAGTCTAAAGACAGAATGACGACAGATTAGTCACTGAATCCTTTAATGCAGCTGATCATTCAACACTCCTGCCACATGTTAGCTTTTACACGTTTAAAGCAACATAACATGTTAAATAACATACCGAGTCCACCATGGTCCAGTCCAGAGGGTAGGAGAAGAGCTCTGGCCGGGCTGTGGGGATCTTCTCGATGAGGCTCTTTATGTGTTTTCGTTTCTCCTCCGTGTTGACGTTGCCTTTCCCCCCTGAAAGCTCCGCCCCATCAAGCCCCAGACTCTTGTCGTCATCGCCGTAATCCAGAGGAACCAGCTTCCTTTTGCGAGGCTGCTCGTCGGCCTCCTCGTCATCGAACTTGTTGAACACACTTTCCACGGTCGCCAGCTTCTTCCGCTTTCCCACGTTGAGCTGGCTGGGACTGTTGGTGGCGCCTGGAGAACAGAAGAAGACGAGTTCAATTCTGGCACGAAGCAGAAATGATTACAAAGTAGATCGCCCTGTGTCCTCTGTTTGTTGCTGCACTCACCCAGTTTGAGACTTAGACCAATCTTGGGCCGGTGTTCCTCTGGAGGTTGGACCTCGGGAGTGTTCTCGCCTGGAATAATGATCCCACAGGGAGACTCGTTGCCAGGTGTGTTGGGAGTGGCGTTCCCACTTGCAGAGGACACCGAGGGAGCTGTGGTGATTGGTCGCATGATGGGTTTGAGTTGTGGTTTGGACTCCTGTGAGTCCTCTCCATCACGGTAGTCGTCCTCGTCCCCTTCCACGTCGTCATCATCTGAATGCTGTGGCGGGCCTCTGGGGACAGGCTCAGCTGTCCTCGCTGACCCCCGCTTCTCCCGATCCCGGTCCTTGTGGGATTTCTCCTGGTGCACGTCCTCCTCGGGTTCAAGTTTAAGAGGAGGCTGTCGTCTGCGCTCTGCCTCCTCCTCCATCTGCACAAAGAGACACAACACATGAACGATAGCCTCACATTCTGTCACCTTTTCATTTAAAGGAGGTCTCACATTACACAGGATTCCTTCGTTCTGTGCCCAAGCAGGCTTGCTCCCCTCTCACCGAGACCAAGACATACCCGAGACCAGAGTGCTCCGAGACCGAGACAAGACCAAGAACAAGACGAAGGCAGGGCAAGACCGAGACCGAGACAAGACCAAGACCATACATATCACGAAGGTTGCAGCCTAATCACAGTAATGACCTGGGAAAAAAGCCTGAAAGTGGTGGTCTTGACTGGTCTTGATTCAAAATTTGGAGTCCGTCCAGAGACCAAGACAAGGCCGAGTCAAAATGCTTCGATTTCGATACGAGACCGAGAACCTTAAAAAGTGGTCTTGATTTGGAGTACTTCAACACTAGCAGAGAGCGCTATGTTAGTGGGTAACTCATGTTCACAGAAGTGTATTGAGACTCACCCTTTGTAGCTCGGCGTCAGGGTCAGGATGACCTTCAGCCAGAAGCCTCTGTCTGATCTCCTCCAGCTCCTCCTTCTCTCTCTTTCGGTCCCGCTCGTCCAATTCGGTCTCCTTTTCTCGGTCCCGGAGTCTCTTCTGAAGAGCGCTGCCCCTGAGGACGAGACAAGAAGCCAAGTAGTAAAAAAATGTAACACGTCAAATTTCAAACATGCAATTTATCACGATCAACTGTTGAACTTTAGCGATTAGTTGTGATAAAAACGTGTAATCCTTTTCCAGCTGTGGTGGTACACACGTGTAACACGCCGCTCTCAGTTAATCACCTGTAGTATTTGGGGTCGTCTCTGTCGTCGTCATAATCCTCGAGGAATTCTTTCAGTCGTTTGGCTTCTTTCGTCTGAAATTAAAGACAACAACACTTTAATGTACATACAGAGTTCCTCTTATAATATCCGACATCATCAATCCTCTAAAAATGACGATGTTTTGTTGACTTTGTACCATTTCACGCCTCCTCTCGTCCTCCCTCTCAGAGTCTTTGCTGTAGTCCCGCCCTTTCTTCCTCTCTCGGATCTCCCAGTTTTTCAGGCGCTTTGAAAACAGAGAATCATTTAACCATCACAGAGTTGGACATGATTGATATATTGGACACACAGAAAATGCCTTCAACATCTAAACAATGTGAAAGATGATTTACACACTTCTTGGTAAGCTGCCTCCTTGTCTCGGAGCCTCCTCTCCAGCCGCCTCCGTTCGTGCACATCCTCCTCATCTTCTTCACGGTCACGTTTTTTCTCCTCTCTGGTCCTCTCTCTGCAGCAGAAGAAAGGTTACTGGTGTGAGACTCATTTAAATAATTCAAAGGTGCGGCTGTGGGTGCTCCTGCAGCCACATGTCCAATGTGTCCTTGGGCAAGACACTTAACCCCAAATTGCTCCCGCTGCTTCATCAGCGGCGTCTGAATGTGTATGAATGGATGAGTTAATACTGATGGTCTCTTTACTCAGCAGCCTCTACCATCAGTGTGTGAATGTGTATGAATGGATGAGTTAATACTGATGGACTCTTTACTCAGCAGCCTCTACCATCAGTGTGTGAATGTGTATGAATGGATGAGTTAATACTGATGGACTCTTTACTCAGCAGCCTCTACCATCAGTGTGTGAATGTGTATGAATGGATGAGTTAATACTGATGGACTCTTTACTCAGCAGCCTCTACCATCAGTGTGTGAATGTGTATGAATGGATGAGTTAATACTGATGGACTCTTTACTCAGCAGCCTCTACCATCAGTGAGTGAATGTGTATGAATGGATGAGTTAATACTGATGGACTCTTTACTCAGCAGCCTCTACCATCAGTGTGTGAATGTGTATGAATGGATGAGTTAATACTGATGGACTCTTTACTCAGCAGCCTCTACCATCAGTGTGTGAATGTGTATGAATGGATGAGTTAATACTGATGGACTCTTTACTCAGCAGCCTCTACCATCAGTGTGTGAATGTGTATGAATGGATGAGTTAATACTGATGGAGTCTTTACTCAGCAGCCTCTACCATCAGTGTGTGAATGTGTATGAATGGATGAGTTAATACTGATGGACTCTTTACTCAGCAGCCTCTACCATCAGTGTGTGAATGTGTATGAATGGATGAGTTAATACTGATGGACTCTTTACTCAGCAGCCTCTACCATCAGTGTGTGAATGTGTATGAATGGATGAGTTAATACTGATGGACTCTTTACTCAGCAGTCTCTACCATCAGTGAGTGAATGTGTATGAATGGATGAGTTAATACTGATGGACTCTTTACTCAGCAGCCTCTACCATCAGTGTGTGAATGTGTATGAATGGATGAGTTAATACTGATGGACTCTTTACTCAGCAGCCTCTACCATCAGTGAGTGAATGTGTATGAATGGATGAGTTAATACTGATGGACTCTTTACTCAGCAGCCTCTACCATCAGTGTATGAATGTGTATGAATGGATGAGTTAATACTGATGGTCTCTTTACTCAGCAGCCTCTACCATCAGTGTGTGAATGTGTATGAATGGATGAGTTAATACTGATGGACTCTTTACTCAGCAGCCTCTACCATCAGTGAGTGAATGTGGAGGTGTGACCTGCGGTGTAAAAGAGCTTTGAGTCAACAGAAGACGAGAAAAGAACGATACAAGCTCAAGTCCATTTACCAAAGTTTAAATACAAAGAAAAAAATGGAAAGAATGAAACTAAAGGTGCGCCGGTAGACGAGTGGTTGGTGCACACACTCCTCCAAGGGGAAGGCTCAGGTTCGAATCCGACCTGTGGCTCCTTTCCTGCATGTCATTCCCTGCACAGAGAGGGGTAAGTCATGCAGGAAAGGAGCCCCAGGTTGGACCAGAACCCGGGCCGCCCGCCTCAAGGACCAGAGCATCTGTACATTGGGCGAGCGCACTAAGCACCAGGCCATTGGCGACCCTTGATCATCTATTTGAATCCATTTTATCAATTCGTTGTTGCAGCCCACTTTGTTTTTCAGCTTGTTTTTAAATAAAAGTCATTGGTCGTTAGATTTTAAAGCTGCACCTGATACCACCTGGGCAGATCAAGGACACTTAGTATGGGTGAAATTTCTACACGAGTGACAGAAGAAACATCTTAGGGCGCGGTCACACTGGCAATCCTTACCGTGCCCAAGCACGCTTCAACCCTAAAGTCCAGTTCGTTTGGTCAGTGTGACCGCTCCCTACCATGCTCAGGCACGGTACACTTCCTTGGCTTTGGCACACTTCGGAGAGGTGTGCTTCGGCACGGTACACTTCATGCACGAGCACAAGCACGCGGGTACACAACGCTGACAGCCTTCATTGTGGAGAAATCCAGAGTTTTATGGCTGTATCTGACTAACATGACTCAAAATAAGTCACAAAGTAGCTGTCATGCTCTCCGTGTTGTTCTCCGATGTGCGGACGCGGACTCGACCGCGCGTCTCTTTTATTTTTTTAATTAATTTCCGGCTGTAGCTGATTAAAGTGACTCAAAATAAGCCGCAAAGTCAGTAAAGTAGCTGTCATGCTCTCTGTGTTGTTCTCCGATGTGCAGACGCAGACTCGACTGCGCGTCCATTTTTTATTTGTTTTTCTCGAGTCCGCCTGTTTGTAAACTGAGCACGCTTCATAATAACATAAAGCATGCATGTGCTGTCTTATGACGTTACGTCCAAGAGGTAATCGTGCTCAGTTTGCCAGTGTGACCGCGCTCTTACAGGTTGTCCCCCCCCCGCCCCCAAATGAGGCCCTGACCCTCATTCACACACAGAACAGACAGGGTCTACAAGTGAGAACGTTTCTGTGATACGGCCTGAACCTGGAGACGAAATGAGTCGTCAGAAGAGAATCATGTGTGACATCACTGTCCCCTTACTGACCTGGATCTGCTGCGATTTTCACTGACGTCTCGACTCCTGTCCCTCTCGCGCTCTCTTTCTCGCTCCTTCGTCCTCTCGCGCTCGCGGTCTCGGTCTCTGTCTCTCTCCCGTTCTCGGTCACGGTCTCTGTCTCGGTCTCTCTCCCGCTCCTTGTCCCTCTCCCGCTCTCTTTCCTTCTCTTTCTCGCGGTCGCGACGCTCCCTCTCGCGCTCCCGCTCTTTGTCCCTCTCCCTCCTCTCCCTCTCAATCTCCAGGCGCTCCTTTTCCTTCTTTCCTTTTTCCTCCTCCAGTTTCTGCAGGAGCCCAACAGGAAGAGAAACAAGGACATATTTTACTCCATTCTTAATATGAACAATCAGACACTACAAGACACACAGAGGTTACAAACACATGAAAGTGAAAATGATTTGGAGACCCTGCTCACATACTGCCATGGACAGGCTGCCTGCTGCAAATGAGGAAGTCCTCTTAGCCATGATGTTTCCTCCTGGAAGAGTGGTTTAGTACAAAAACTACCTCATCAGGACACACTTACTTCAATCCAGAAACAGTAAAAACACCTCAAAATAAAAAGATATCTGTATTTAATGAAGGCCGGAGTGACAGTTAAAACCATCTTTTTGTGATTTTTTGGCTCTTTTTAGCATCTCAGCGTTTAAAATTCTGTATTTTTGTTACATCAGTGTTGTGCATCGCTCACTTCCGTTCCCGGCTTCACTTTCCGCCCTCCCCTTCATCACGTACGCTCACACTGAATGATTTTTTACTTTCTCACACATGTAACAGGTCAGCTCGTCCTCTGTGATGATCTGAGATTATACTCTGATGTAACCAGAGGTCATTCCAATAAAATAAAAAAACTCAGCTGTGGGCAAATATGGTCAAACACACATCCGCCCCTTTTCAAATCAATGTGCACTCAGGAAACGGATGAATACTTATGGATCCGACTGGCTGCGAAAGACACTGCAGGTTTAAATGCAGAATGTTTGACCTGATGTGTTTAAGTTAGAGCACTGCAAACCCTGTTACACAAATGTCGACATTTCAAGAGAGGATATTTACGCCGTTAGTTACGCCTCTTCTGTAATGTGTGACGCAAGCAGGGGGGAGTGGGGAGAAGTAGCTCCGCCCCCGATCCCAGTCGGAGGTAGTAAGACTGTGGGGATGTGTAACGTCTGAGCCGATATGGTAGAACAGTATGTGTGTGTGAAGTTTCAGCTGTGTGTGTGTGTCTGTGTGTGTGTGTGTGTGTGTGTGTGTGTGTGTGTGTGTGTGTGTGTGTGTGTGTGTGTGAAGTTTCAGCTGTGTGTGTGTGTGTGTGAAGTTTCAGCTGTGTGTTTACTAGGGATGGGAGTCGTTCATTTTTATTATTTTGATGCCATTAAAATATCTAACATGTTGGACATTTACCCAGATCGGGGAGGCTCCGGCTCGTTTGGGAGCAGTAAAATAATCTTAACAACACCACACACTCGAGGATTCTTTTGACAAATACTTGGTTTAGACAAGCCTTGAATCGGGCCACGCCCCTGTATCGTTTTGGGGGGGGGGGGGGGGGGGGGGTAGACCCGATTTCAAGGCCCAAAATGGAGCCTGAAATGATCTAGTGTGTATGCATTCTTATCGTGAGCGGTCAATGCGTTTCGCCTGTAGCTTCCTCAGGTTCACCCAGCACTAGAAAGCTAAGCTCTCTGATTGTGTAAACATGTCACCAAAGTGGACAGCTGCAGCAGCCAATGATACGCTCCGTAGTTGACAACGTACGACAAGTCAGGTACATGTTTCTGTTAATGTATTGATAAAGTTTTTCTTTGCAGTTAGATCCAGTTCCAGGTAAATCACACAGCCCGTTGTAAGTTTATTCCTTCATTATTATGTTTGTTTGAGTTTTAGATAAGCATGTTGGAGTCGCCGTGCCGATCCACTCCAGCTGTGTTGTCAACAAAAATCAATTTCGCTGCATGCCTGCTGATATTTCTCCTCCGCTTCCCCCTCGCTGTGCACCACAGATTACATTCTCCTCCTCTCTCTTATTTATTAAAAATGGACCTACATCGTGTGCTGCAAACGATACTTTTTCCTCTGTTCTCCTAATTTAGCTGCAGTCTCTGGAGTGCATACTAGTCCTACCACCTATACCCAGACAGAGAGAGCAGGAGGACCTCCAACCAGCAAGACGAAATCAGAACAGGTGTCTGTATGGATAATGATCAGAATAAAGATCGGCGTTAACCACCCCTCTTATTGAGAATGAAAATGTCTTTCTGACCATGCTGGATCAGATCAGTCTCCTCCGAATGACATGAAGCATTTTTATTCTGATCAGGCTTTTATTACAATTATTTGTGTCCATGTAAACATAGCCAGAGTAAGTGTGCTCTGGCAACAACACATCATGTGCAATGCAAATTAAGCTTCTTGAAGTAAACAGGGGGGAAGGTGCGTAGAGACCTGACTTAGATCCTGGGGTTTAATGGTTTAATTTGGCGTCACAAACACACATGCTGTGATATAAAGCACTTAAGATAAGTGTTCCCCTCCCACTAAATCAGCTTTTCAGTCTCTGGTTCATCAAGTTCACAAAGTTCTAACTATACTCTTAGGATCACCACCATATAACACCCTGGTTTGGTCATTCCTGTGGCTGCCAAGTGGATTAAAACAAGCCTGAGCTTAACGTGGCAAACGGCCTAACTAAGTGAATTACATAATCAGCTCCCATGTGTTTTCGACATGGTCATCTGATACGCAGGGCAGCAGGGCCACACTGCAATGCAAGTGCTCCCCTGCAGGAGTGTTGGAGTCCTGTTTAGAGGAGTACTAACCCTGGGAACTGGGGGGACACCAAGAAGGAATATGGGGAGAGATATACTTCTAATTATGCGAATATAAGCTTAGCAGATATTTAGAGTTACCAGAAATTCTGTTTAGTGTAAGATATCTTTCTCTGAACCAATTAGTCCAATGAATTTGTTCCAAATGTCAAAATAACTGCTTATAATTTGCCCGCTTTCTAAGTAGTTGGCCTAAACTTTATGGCATTTTCTACAGACTGTTGGAGCCGTGTGCAACTTATTTCCCTCTTATTCTAAACGTGCCACCGTCTATCACCTTCTTAAGAAACCATCTCATGACGCTGGTGTTTGGAGTTATTATAGACCCATCTCAAAGCAGCTGCTTTTATCTAACATTTTAGAGAACACAACTGATGACTTTTATGAATGAAAACCTGATCTTCAACAGATTCCCATCAGGAGTTTGGTTCCCTCCATAGAACTGAAACTACTCTGGTTAAAGTCTAATGTTTGTTTTAGTCCTTCTTGCAAAGGACGGGTTAATTTCTGATCCAACAAGAAGATCCTTCTCTGTCAATATCGGCGGGTCCTCTTCCTGAAGTGCTCCAAAATTAACTATGGCGTTCCACAGGGCTCAATTCTAGGTCCCCTCTTTTTCTCTGTTTTTCTTGCTCCCTCTGGAACAGATAATGCTTGAATACAAGATTAACTACCAGTGCTCTGCTGACGACTCAATTGTAGGTCCCACTGAAATCCAGTACAGGTGACTTGTCTTCCATATTGTCTTGCGTGACTGACGTCACATGCAGAATGTCAAAAAAACTTTAAGCAGTTTTCCCACATGCAATCCTGAATATTTCTAGAAAACTTCAGACTTGCTTGTTCCCACATGTCCCTCACAGCAGGAGAGAGCTTTTATCTCGTTCCATCACAGAGACCTGTTACGTTAGTTTAAGAATCCATTTTGAGTTTTTAAAGCCTTCCACAGCCGAACACCTCCTTACGTTTGTGATCGTTTAACTTTCATGCATCCCACCACTGTTTGAGATCCTTTGGCAGGACTTTTCTTACCGTCCCTTAATCTTACCTTGTGACTAAAGATGATCAGGCCCCTAAACCTTGTTATTCTCTGACAGAAGACCTCAGATTAGCTCAATCCGAGTCCTCTTTTAAATCTTTATTGGAAACTTTCCTTTATCACAGGGCCTCCTCTTGACTGGTGTGCTATCTCATTATCTTTAAACATCTTCTTATAACTGCATTGGTCTACTTGGTTTGTTTTTACTCCCGGTTATTTCATCTCTGCCTGAGCTGCACCTGTCACATCAGTTTTGAAAGGTCCATTGTAAACGACGTTTTTATTACTACGGTATTTTAACTTACAGGTGATGGATTGAATGAGGGCTTCTCTACTCATCCTACAGGCTACGTACGGGAGGAAAAGCAGGTGAAGTGCAAAGTCAACAACAATCAGGAAAACCTCCAGAACAATACCTGTGAAGCAGTTTATCGAGCGACATTTCATCAACATAAACAACACAAACAACGTAATCCCAAGAACAAGTCAGGAACTGTTTTTCATTTCATCACAAGAAAATGAGTGAAGCAGTCTTACCTGAACGTTGGCTCCTGGTGTCTCTTTGGCCTCTCCAACCCAACAAATACATACATTTTTAAACTTTACAGAGTCAGGCGCAGAGTTCAAACAGTCTTAACTTATTAAATACACGTATAACAGCTGTGGGCATTGTTTGAACTCTGGGTCTGACAGCTGCTTAGTGATACAGAGAACAGAGAGAATAAAAAGGAACTACCCGTTTAAAATCAGCTGTTGGTCATCTTCCCCCAGTTTAAATCAAACTAACATATTTAAACCATGGTCAGCCTTTTTTATCCGATTTGAGGAGGGACTTTGACACATCATGTTTGCTTCTCAGTTGCAAGTTGACCATCTTGCTCTCCTTTTGTAGTCCTGATTTCTGACTTTACATCCTAAAACTTACCTCTCTTTAAAATCCCATAAAATGGAAAAAGCTGATTTTGTGGCTTGTTATAGTAATTCTGATTAAGGTAATAAACTTTGCCTTAAAGCCTTTATTTTCTTGATCGCTCGCAGATTAATTAAAGAGGTGAAGTTGGAAAAACACAGAATAGAAAAAAAGACAACATGAGGACTTACCTTACATGTCTTCAGACGTCAGAGTGCTGTGGAGGGACGCCCCCTGCCTCACTACAGGCTGCAGTTCAAACGACTGCAGTGGTTAAGCTCATTTAGACTGTGTCCTTCAAACACAATATTTATCATCTGAGGCTCTGCAGAGGTTCACTGAGCCGCTCCACCTTTTAATACAGCAAAAAACGCTGCCACGTTACTAACAATCTGCTCGTTGAAGTCCCAGCAGCACTTTGTTTACCACAATTTTGAAAACGAATAACTCTGCAGTGAAGTGAGAGCCAGTTTCCGCTCTGCAAAGCCTCCAGGAGGGGGCGCCCGACATGAGTAGAGAGGAAATAAAAGATCATACTTACATCCTATCCTCGCAACTTTTTCCAAAGCTGAGATTGTGAGATTCATCTTGCTCTAGTCACCAAATGAACTCTACCACATTGGTGGGGTTTAATCAATAGATTAGCTTGAGATGGAATTTCACATAGTGTCCATGCACTCTTTAATTTGTGCAGAGTTAAAACGCTTTAGTCTCAAATCAGGCGACTTAGAATAATATTACCAACGCTAGCCCAAAGGGAGTCTATGACGTAGCATTTGAACACTTTGAGACTTTAATGCATACAAATAAATATATATATATAAAAAAACTCTCTTTTCCTTTAATGTTTGAATATAACAACCTCTACAGGATTCTTTTTCTTTTGGAGGAACTTGCTCCATAAATGATACAGACTGCAGCTACATTTGCTGTTGAAGGATATCTAGTTACACATCTTGAGGATTAACGGCAGCAGTTTGATACATTACCTTGTGTGTGTCGCGGAATTTACTGATCTCCCTGGAAATCAAGTCTCTCTTGTCGTCCTCCATCTCCATGGCGTTTATATCCTCCTTTCACGAAGGAGAGAAGAAGAAAACGACAGAAGACATACTAAGTATCAAACAGTGAAGGCTGTAAATAAAGAAACGAACCACAGAACATGAACAGTGAGCTGACGCTACCTCCTCTTTCTTCTCTTTCCTCTTCTTGTTGCGAGGCTGACTGTCAGGGTCCTGAGAGGGAGCGTTGAGCTCGCTCGCGTACTCTCGGATGAGGACGTCTATCGCCCCCTTCACCACTTGGTCTCGACGTAGAGTTTCTTCATCAAGAACCTCCTCCTCCTCATCGTCGTCCTCATTCTTTGACCCACCGCTGGTTCCCTGAGTGTCAGAGAGGAGGAACAGACTCATGAAACCAAAACTATCAAAGCAACAGACGTTGTTGAACGTATATTTTACTCTGCCGGTGCACACCGTACCCCGTTTGCACTCCTCTTCTTGGCCTTCCACTCTTCCAGCTGGGCCTTGGTCTTGGCATCTACCTTGACAAGCAACTTTTTATCCCCTAAGAGCAGCTCGTGCAGGAGTCTGAGGGCCCGCAGCGTGGACTCAGGCTCCTTATACTCACAGAAACCAAAAGCTACAAGGAAGTAATAGGAGTAAAAAAATTAACCACAGCTGTTGAAGAGACGCTGATAAACTTCAAATACATGCAGTAGAAAAATAAATATGGAACTTAAAGATATTGGATTGATTTCTTAGTTTATAAACACTGAGATTCAAGGCGGTACATTTGGGATCCATACTTCAATAGGATAATAGAAGCCCTGTTCAGAGCGCCGTTTCAAGCCGTGATATTTACGCGCCTGTGATGTTTCTCCTTCAATCTGAATGTTGTGGAGGCGTAATGGAGGTACGAAGTGACCCCCCCCTGTACCGTCTTCAGAGGTAGTAACAGAGGCGTTACAGAGGAGAGATGGGGAGAACAGCGCTGTGTGTGTGTGTGTGTGTGTGTGTGTGTGTGTGTGTGTGGAGCTCCCACTGCGCCAAAATGCAATGTGAAATCACAGACTGGGACACCGATATTTCACCGTCCCAGAATCAATATAAATGTTCAAAGACGTGATGACGGCTGAGGTAAGTTAAAGTACTTTTTCATCATTTAATCAGAAAAAAAGATAATCAGACATTATTAATCGATGATCAAAATAAGTGTTAGTCCCAGGCGTAGTCCTCATGTCTCTACCAGCATCAGTAACCATAGTAACCACATCAGTAATCATAACAGGAAAAGAAGGTTTGACTCACCTTGAAGTTTTCCAGAGGCTCCTTGGACCCTTTTCCAGCTTAGAACAATTCCACATTTCTGAATCAGACGAGAACAAATACATTTAATTATTCAGTATTTTTCTTTTAAAGATACAATTTTGGGGCTTTTATGTTTTTATTCTAGCGACAGGCAGCGGACAGAGAGAGAGAGAGTGTGAGAGAGAGAGACAGTGGGCAATGACAAGCGGGGTTCGATCCTTTGCTGCCCGCTTGGAGGACAACAGCCTCTGTACATGGGGCACGGAAACGAACCACTACACTACCGGCGCTCTCGTTAAGGTCAGTATTTTTGTGAGTGGTGCAGTACTTACAGCTAGAATTCTACCTGAGTATGTCTGACTTAATAAGTGGGTACGACTCGTCAACTCACCGCCAGCAGCTGCCGGACCAACATGTCAGAGGCCTTTTCAGAGATGTTCCCTACGAACACGGTGGTGGTGGGACCCCCGCTGTCGTCTGTGTCTTTGGCTCTGAGATCCTTCTTTGGAAGCATCGGCTTCTGTGCTACGGCGATAGTTGTTGGGACGAGAACCTGCAACATGGACTCACATGTTTAGGGTCTCAATAGGTACTCTCATGTGGAGCAACAATGAAAAGCAGTAAAAGGGACAGGAAGTGATGGAAGCGTGTGATAATTAGTGTCAGGGTCTCCTGTTTCTAACTCACTGTGGGTGTTGGGGTCACTACACCCATATGAACCGGGATCATGGGAGTACCTGAAAAAGAGGGAAAATACATTAATCAAAGCCTGTCTTAAGGCTTACAGGTAAACACCACCACCCAGCGAGATGATTCAGTCTGAAATCTTCTCAAAATGTGAGCTTCAGATTTAAGACAGAACGCTTCAACCTTGATGCTTAAGCCTGGTTTATACTTTTGCCGTAGAGTCCCACGTCGTAGTGAGCACTTCATACTTGTGCGTTGGCGTGTCTGTGTAGCTCTGCAATACTCCACCTTCAAACGCTAGTTGGCGGTGTGATCTCTATGCTTGTGTTATATCGCCATTTTTCGATTCAGCCACATTCTCTGCTTGTTTGTGTGCAAGTAACCATGGCGACTGAAAGCGTAGCGTATTATGTTGGAGTTTGAGCTGATAAATATTGAGCAGCAGTTGATTGTTACGTCTTGTAGTGTTCCTCCTTCTGCAGAAATTTTGAAAAACGACAGCGATACATGACATGTATTGTGGACCAATCACAGGGCTTGTGGTTGCATTGTTTCGCCAGGTGGCTGCATTTGCACATCAGGCTAAGTATGTAGGTACAAGGCTTAAGTTCACGCTAAACTACAATTGAACTCACACAGAGCTGCTGCAACACAGCGCAGATTTTTAAACTTTCTAAACAATGCTGGGGGAAACATCCAACAAAAGGCGTTTTCAGCCCGCAGGAACTTTTTCATAGAACACTCCCGCTTTTTTTGATTATGCACCGCAGGAACTACGAACTATTTTAGATCCTAGAACCTCGTTTAAAGGAAGTGGGAACAATGGCGGTGCGAATGCAAGTCCCCATGGTGTGTAGTTCTCAGGGAACTCTATAGTGGAAAGTTCCTCTTCAAAAAGGCCTCAGAACTGTTTGGCCTGAAAACACCTAATATGAACACCTGTTTTCGATACCATGGCAACAAAAATACAAGTCCTAGGCAACCAATGTTGGGTACGTTTTTGTTCTTAATTACCAAGATATGCAAGCAAACTCCTGCACATTTTCTACAATGCACAAACACATTAGGGATTTGTGCATTGTAGACAGGTCTCTATCTCTCTTTCGCTAGCAAACTTATGACAGGGCGTGAGTTAGCTATGAGCTAACTTACATCTGTAGTCCCTGGGCAGGGGACAGAGACATTAAATATGTACTAAAAACATCTACACATAACCACTGCACATCAATATGCTAAGAGCACTACACAGCAGCATCAAGGTCCTCCACAGTGACATAAACCTGTTATTTTACTATTTCAGATTTCATGGGAAGCTTGACATCCCCTGTCTTATAATGCTACCATAACAAAACTCCACATGCATGATCAGAGTATGGGGAGCAAGTTTTGGGAAGCCTATCTCGACAATCCATCCCATAATGCTCCCCGTACAGAATCACTGTAAACACCTGTACTCACTGTAGGTGCCTGTGTTAGAGAGGATCAAATAATGCGCCCTTTACTGCACAGAGCCGCATGGTATCACATCTCGATGGGTAGCACTTCTTCACATAACACCGGCTGTAAATGTTTTGGGAACACCTGCTTTATATTTCGGGTTACCTGGAGGGACACCCGGGCCGAATCCTCCAAACTGAGGAGGGGGGATCCTGGGGGGTAGCTGCGGGATGCCGATCTGCTGGCGGTTCATCGGAGGGGGGTAAGACATCCTGAGTAAAACAGGACGACCTGCAGAGAGGAGAGGATGAACTCAAACAGCTGATACTTCACGTGTTTATGGAGGTTAAATTGTGCAGTTTAAAGTTTATCTCCGCGTCATGTCTATTAAATGTAAAGCGCAATATCCTGCTGATGCCACAAAACATTCAGGTGTGCTACGTGCTACCTGTAAAGTAAGCATCCTCCGTGTTTAACGTTACCTAGCTTGATTAGCTTTAGCTAGCTAACGGAGACTCTGTGGCCTTGCTCGCGTGAGCTGCAGCCTTCACGAGCGGAGATTCTCACCTGCAGTCACGTGAGGGATAAAAACCAACGTCTAATAAAAGTGCGAGGGGTCCAAACAGCAGCGTAACAAACACGGTAAACGGGGAAACACAACGCTAAAGATTAGCGTTATAATTGTCACCGGTGAGAAAACTAGGAGCTATTCTTTCCGCAATGCATCATGGGATAGTGAGTTTGGTTTTGCTTCCCTGAGTTCAGACTCTCAGGCAGGATGTCGCTCCCACACGGAGGACTTTTTTACCCTCAGTTAACCTCCGAGGCAGAACTTCCGGTAAACACTGTTGACAAATACTTCTAAAATAAGCCTTAACCCTCTGAGGTCGCAGGTACGTCCCCTAATTTCTTTAACACCTGGTCTGTAAAAAGGCAGGTATACTCCGTATCATCAGGGGCGATTCTGGAGTCTGTTGGGGCCCAAGGCATAAATTCACAGGGGGCCCCTCCAAACAGCGTTCATCCCCCTTATGTTATAAATGATCTGACAATAACAATATTGTCCCTGACCCATATTTAGGGCTAGACGAGCATTATTCAGGCATTTACTAATATATGAGTGAGTGCTGTCCGATGGGGCCCCCTTAGGGTTGTTATCTACTGTCATTGCAAACTTTGCACATTTTGAGCTACTGCTGTGGTTTAAAGTTTATCAGCCGTCGGGGGCCCACAATTGTCCTGGGGCCCCGAGCAGTTACCTGCCTTGCTTGTTGTTAGTCAAATTATGAAAGTATAAAATCTTGTCTTGTGATCTGAAAGATGCTGATGACATTGATCATCATTAAAATGAAACAGCATGTTTTATAAAAGAGTCTTAAATGAAATATTTTGCGTTTATAACTGAATATTTTTATAAAGATTGTGTCGGGTCGGTTTAAAAACCTCGGGGGATTATTTATTAACAGCTTGGTGAAATGTTGTTTGCATTTATTTCATTGTTTTGGTTTTTGTTTGGTAAAGTGTTTCCATATCATAAAATATTTCTGCTTTAAATTTTATATTTTAGCAATTTCTCACATATTTCTTGTGTTTCATTAAAAAGAATTGCGACCCATGAAATGCTTTTCTGTTGAATATTTTCGCAGTTGACCTTCAGGGCCACCGTACTGAGCCAACGAACCAAACGTCTGTCTCGATCCTACACAGGGAGGATTATTTTTATATTCTTATTATTAAATCATAAATTAAAATATTTATGATACTGAATTCACAGAAAGGTGGGATTTGATTTGTAGGCATTTGCCTGACAGTCTGAAATCAGGTCAGGGAAACCCCGTTTAGCTTAATAAATTCTCTGCAGATTCCTCTTTCTAACGCTTGATGGCGCCATATGCTTTTATACTTCCTACACCATTTCCCTCAACGTCAGGTTCATTACCTGAGTTGTGTTTCTAACCCCGCAGGCTGTGTTACGCCACAACCTATAGGCCTATACAGTAACATAATATAACCACGCCCCTCATGAAGGTGCGTTATGTGAGGACAAATAACACCTGTGTGCTCAGCAACGTTCAGAACTGAACAGGTGATAACAGAAACGGGTCAGCCTTGTTTTCCACATGTTTAGTAAGACTCTGAGTCACCCATTAATTATCTGTTGTCAGAGTTTAGTTTGGTATTTAGTTTACTAATACTGTATTTGTGTGCTGTTGTTTATTTAGCCTAGTTAGTTTCTTCTGCTAAATATTTGTTCAGTCAATTTAGTTTGCATTAATATTTCTGTTAGGTACTTGGGTAACACTGGGGGCACCTGAGGTTATAAAGGTTAGAGGCATGTAGAGGACCAGCATGCACCTGGACTTCTTTTGCCTGCGTACACTGCACCCCCCCCCGGGCTGCATCAGTGTCCTTTTGATATCCGTTTTATTTACTTTTGGCCCCAGGACACTTAGGGGCCCCCGAGGGCTGACAAACTTTAAACCGCAGCAGTGGCTCAAAATGTGCAAATTTTGCAATGACAGTAGGAAACCACCCTAATGGGGCTCCATCTGACAGCACTCATTCTCGTTGCCCTGCTGAACGTTGGTTGGAGGGCCCCCCAACTGATCGTTGCCGAGAGTCCCAACAGACTCGAGAATCGCCCCTGAGTGAAAGGTGGTCTCTATATTACTCTACAGGTGATTTCAACATAAAAACACACAAGCTTAAAATGAATTGGCCCAAGTTGAACTTCTAAAAAAAAAAAAACATCCCAACTGTTTCTAAAGATGTTCAAATGATCCCTATTGGCTGAACTTTACGAGGTGAACTTCTGAGGCTTCTGAATAAAATCACCTGTAATAAAATCATAATTTATTCCAAAGTAAAATAACTTCAATGTAATCATAAATATCAGGGTTTTCCAAAGTAAAACATGTATTTGTAAGAAGGTAAAATACATGGGGATGATCTTTATGAATTTGATTCAATGGAAAGTTTTATCTCAGGGATAATAAATATGTTGGATAATTAATTAAGCTGTGACAAATTAGATCTTTTTTTTTGCACGGAAGAAACCAACATTTCCTGCATAATAGGAAGGCTGCTTTTCCTTTTAAATCCTCATTTATTGATTTAAAATATGGACAGTGCACGACATTAATAAACATGTAAATATGTCAGCTGTGGCCTCAGATTGAACTGTGAAGCTTTTGTTTACCTTCAACTCATAACGAAACTAAAAGTCAGAAACTTGTTGTTGAAAACACATTAAATTAATCTCTCACACATACACGCCAAACATCTGGTAAAGTCCTCTACACTCTACATGGGAACATGTCAGACTGTTTTCATCTTGACCTTGATATTGGATCTGTTTTGGTTGCATATTTGTGGTCACACGTGTGAACATGCAACAGGGGTCAAATCCCAAAAATGTAAACAAGTCTATCTTTCTCGCTTGGCTGCCGCCCTGGAAATTTCCACCTCGATGATGCTGCAGTTTGAGCTTCACGTCAACAAACACCCAAAGAGCCGCGTCCATACGTCAGCTCTCAGGCCACGCCCACTCTGCGATCCCTCTCATTTCGCCGTCTCCTATTGGCTGGTTTGTAGGTGTGTCATTCAACCTGACGTCACATGCTGTATATGTATATATATATATACAGTATATGAGTTCTAAAAATCCAGTCAACACTCTATAATACTTTCTGAACTCTTTCACATATTAAATATTCGTGTGAATAAATGAAGGCGTCACCATCGCTGCCTCTGATGTCAGCCGCCTTTATGGAGCAGCTCATGAATATTAAGTAGATTGAGGACGCATAAGCACGCCCCGCCCCCTCCTCCAGCTCCAGCGCAGCTACATTCAGCATCCAGCAGCTCAACACCTCACACGGCTTCCACCAGACTCCCTGCTCGTATCCTCCCGGCTTGCCTTGAGCTACGCCAGGTTGTTCTTGATTGTATTTGAAGGAGAGACTGAAGATGTCTTTGAGAGGACCTTTATTCCGTCTTCTCAGAACTCAGCTGAGCCACACTTGCCAACAAAGCAGAGCTCAGTCCGTGGCTGTTCTAGGCGCTCCCTTTTCAAGAGGACAGGTAAGAGTTCATCTTTCTGCCTTTTTGTAGAATCGAGTAACATCTTCAGTGCCGACATTAAACCTTTCTGTTTGCCTGACTGCAGAAAAGAAGAGGCGTGGAGCACGGCCCTAAAGCCATCAGAGATGCGGGGCTCATGGAGAGGCTCGCCGGGTTAGGTAGGTGCTCAGGGTGCCGCTGTGTGTGTGTGTGTGTGTGTGTGTGTGTGTGTGTGTGTGTGTGTGTGTGTGTGTGTGTGTGTGTGTGTGTGTGTGTGTGTGTGTGTGTGTTATGTAACAGCGGATGGGTGTCACCTGCAGGTTCTGCTGGGCCGCGATAAGAAGACAGATATAGCCTAGCTGTTAGTTCTCATCTCCCGGTTACATCACCTGGAGAAATACATCCATGTGGCCTTGGAGAGGTTGATCCATTACGCACCGTTTAAGGTTTTATCTTTAGTCTGACGTTTTTAAAGCAACATTAGAGGATACTCAACTCATTCAAACTGCTATAACATGAATGAAATAACGCGCATCACTTAGTTTGGTGTATATCAGCAAACAGAATATAACAAGCCAGTGAAAATGCTTAAAAAATGCTGCTGGTAAACAAGAAGAAAATACCGTAATGATGGAATAATAATGTCCACAAACTCATAGTACATCTTTATTCAGTTCCTCAGTTACTAAAGCGATTACATTATTACTATAATCATCGTGTTTAAGCATTAATGTGAGTATAATGAAGGATAGGACAGGATATTCAATGTATTTAAAAGCTGTAAAACAAGGTGGAGATACCGTGAAGGCGACTTCAAACTCACAGACAGCTATTAAGCATACGGTGTATTTGTTATAAACTTTGTTTCTCGCCATTTAAACCACGATGACGTGAGATAACGTGATTCACTTACAGCACATCATGTATTTAAAAAACCATGATGACTGTTATGGGCTGTGGAGCAACTTAATACCGTTATGATGTAATAATGGCGACTCCAGCATCATTCAGTTCCCCCAGATTCTAAATCGGTGCCTTAGAAGGACAGGAGCGGGTTCACCCTGAGAAGCAGCTCGGAGTCTTTAGAGGACACTGTGGTAACCCTGCACCGTGCAGCTATGTGATTCTTTCTTTATTCCCTGACGAGCTCTGCAGCCACATGTCCGCCGCCGCTTCTCTCTCTTTCTCGGCACATGCTCGGAAGGCTGCAGGAAACGGATGGCTGAATTATTTCCACTCTGTCGTCACTGCAGACAAACCCAGTCACCCCCACTGTAACTGCTCCACTCTTTGTTATTCATGTCGTGTCACTCGTGACGAATGAAGACACCACCTCAGGGGAGTGGAAGAATCCTGCTTTTATTTTAGCCTGCAGGTCAGAGAGTGCTTTGTGTTTGAGTTTCTGCTTCAGCGAAACAAAGGAGAGCTGGAGGACTTAATTACAGGAACAGTAACAGCAGGAACAACTTGAAGACAGCCTTTACAAAGACCACTGTGCAGCGCTCTCTCTCTCTCTCTCTCTCTCTCTCTCTCTCTCTCTCTCTCTCTCTCTCTCTCTCTCTCTCTAGACTTAAAGCTCCTGTCAGGAGTTTTAAATAAACTGTAGACAGACTGAAATTAATATTGATGCTGCAGAATACTACAGAGCCCCTGAAGTCCTGAAAACTGAATAATATCTATCTATCTTGCAAGCACAAGATATCACATAACTTTCAGTCAACCTAACGACAGGCTGAGAGCTGGAGCTGAGGCGGGTTTTAAGCCGCCTGATAAACAGTTACATCGCGCCCACCTGTCAATCAGGTCAGCTACACGCCTTATTGTGAATAACTCTTATCCTTCATCAAATCAAAACTGATGAGTCATCAAAACATTCACCCCCCGTACAGTGTGTGCTGATCGAGACATGAGCTAATCAGACCTATTTGGTTTTTTGAACCAGGCTGTAAACATGTTAATGTCTGCTGTAAAAACAGGCTTTTTAGAATGGGTGTGTATGTGACTTCCTGTGCTTCTGCAGCCAGCCTCTAGTGGACACTCAAGGAACTGCAGGATTTTACACTTAGGTTAGGTGTAGGATTTCAGTTGTAACTTCTGTAGGAGCTAAAGCCCCGTCTCCATCAAGCGGTCAAGTTCAGTTCAGTTCGATTCGGTCTGTATTTATTGGCGTTTCCACTGTCAAGTTGGAAATGGTACCAAAATAGACGATCCTTACCGTCCTACTTTTTTGGCTACCCTTCTGTTAGGGTGTCAAGCGTACTGATCCAACCTGACCCTAAAGGGTGGAGTTAGACACACGGCAGGATTAGAGTAGAAGCAGACAGCGGAGTCAAGTGGAACAGCAGTGTATCATGTAGTGAATCATATTGTGAGAGATTCCCACCCCCTTTGAACAAACAGAACGGGTAAATCAAAGCTTGTTGAAGCTTAAGGAAACGGTTTGTTGAGGAGACGTCTTCCCGGTGGCCTGATGTGGTTTTGGCAGCAGTGAAAACAGATACAGTGGCCTGAACTTGAGCCGAGCCTGAAACTGAAACCTTACTTAACTACATAGCAAGTCGTCTGGCCGTCTTTGCATTCTCAGTTTAAACAAAGAGTCTCAATAAAACAACATAAAGAATCCCCAATCAGACCGCTGATCTTACAGAATTAACTCCAGTCAGCAGAGTACTCTCAGGAGCAGCTTGAATGTGTTTTGAATCGTCCTGCAAGAGATGCTAACGGTTTCATCAAGACGGGGGCTATTCCTGTCCTGACTACGAATGGAAATGAACTAGGCTGGTTCTCTTGGATCAGCAGAGTAACACTACCCGACCATCCAGACTCACATTGCCAGATGGACCCCGATAAGGGCGATCACATCACTTGTGTACTTCACAGTGCATGTCCTGAACCAAGGGGGGGGATTTTTCAGTCCTCACTTCTGCAGTTAGCTAAGAGTGAACAGCAGTGACTGAAACCTGAGCTGACCTGGGAAAGGGGACAAGTGGAAAGTGCTCCGTCACGAATGTTCCACCGGCAATAAATGAGTCATCCTCGCTAGACTGCAAGCGGGACAGATGCATGTTTAGTCATGCTGTGGAGGTGTGGAGAGAAAACTATGTTCAGTTACTGTATGTCACCCCCAAGAAATATCCTTTCATCCCAGTGGACCCCGACCAGCAGTATATTTTAGGGAGGAAGGAAGCCTCCTATAAAGAGAAAAAATACAGTGCAGGGTTCTCACCATACCAGAATTTCACAGGAAATATGGAATGATTTTGATACAGCTCTAAATATCGGGTAACTCCTTGATCAAATTACCAAATTGCTGGCAAACCCCTGCCATCTAATATGCACCAATACATTAGCAACTTTTCAAAACTGAGACATTACACGTAAAACTGTCTTTGGAGCCGCTTCAGAGCACGTGAAACTTTCTCGTGAGCATGTTAAACTTTCTACGGAGTAGGCAAAACTTTCTGCAAGAGCACATCAAACTTTCTTTGGAGAACTTAAATCTTCTCAGAGTTCATAAACCTTTCCTCAAAACACGCAAAACTTTCTAGAGAACATAAAGCTTTCTTCGGAGCTTGCAAACTTTCTAAAGAGCACACAAAACTTTCTCTTGAGAAAGTAAAACTTTATACAGAGAGCGTAAAATCTTCTTCAGAGTACTCCAATTATAGACACACTGCTGTTGTGACTGCAGTCACTTTTGGCGTTAAAAGAAACTGGTCGTCGTGACCTGAGAGTATCGTCGTGACCTGAGAGTATCCTCGTGACCTGAGAGTATCCTCGTGACCTGAGAGTATCCTCGTGACCTGAGAGAGTATCTGAAATAAACAGATTGCAGATTCTTTCACTTTCAAACTTTGTAAAATCGATGAAAAGCTTTGCGTTCCTGTCTTGATGTCACATTCTTCTCGTCTTTGTGTCCCTCAGACTACACTGTCCATGACTTTGGCGACCTCAACTTCCACTACCCGGAGAATGACGAGTCCTACAATAACATCCAGTCCCCTCGCACTGTGGGATCAGCCAATAAGAAGCTGTCTGGAGCCGTGAGCAGAGCTGTTGGTGCAGGACACACACTGGTCATGCTGGGAGGTGATCACAGGTGAGACACACACCTGCTCTGAAATCATGCAGCACGGCGTGTGCAACGTGCATCGACTCTCTAATGGCTACGTAATATAATCTTCCTGTACGTGTTAATGTTACGATTCCTTTGCGAGGGCACATTGAGCGTCAGAATCTAACCGCTATAAACACCTGATATTTATAAGACTGTCCTCCTCCAATCACAGCCTGGCTATCGGATCAGTGGGAGGCCACGCCGAGCAGTGTCCTGACCTGTGCCTCATCTGGGTCGATGCCCACCCAGATGTCAACACGCCCATGACTTCTCCATCAGGAAACCTTCACGGCCAGTCTGTGGCGTTCATGCTCAAAGAGCTGCAAGACAAGGTGAGGGGAAATCTTCGGCATCATTATTAGTACAAAATAAAGAGGATCTGAATCCATTCCAGGCGCCATCTTTAGATTGTAGTTGATGTTTGGAGGCTGTAGAGGTGTTCAGTCCATCAGCAGTTGTTTGTGCTCCGATAGTTTCGAGTCCTTTTGTTGTCGTTTACATTTTGGGTGTCCTGTTTGGAACTTTTTAGTCATTTTGTTTTTACTCTAGGTCTCCTTGTCGTCACCTTTTTGACGTGTTGTTGATGTTTCGAGCCTCTCGATGTTTTCAGTCGGTCTCTGTGAGAGTCCTTGAGTCTGTTGGTTTTTGTCTTTATTGCCACTTTGAGTCCATTTATAAGTCGCTCTCAGGCGATTAAGTCGTTTTTTCATGTCCCTTTGTCGATGTTTTTAGTGTCTTTATCGTCATTTTTAAACTTTTCATCCTCTCGTTTTAGCCGCTTTTAGTCTCTTTGTCGTCACTTTCAGTCTTTTCATCGACAATTTGCAGACAAACTTAAACTCTCAAGGTGCTGCTGTTGTTCCAAAAACATGCATCTTAATTTGAGCATTGAGTTAGATAAGATAAGACATACGTTATTGTCCCCAAATTGAAATGTGTGTTGGACTCTTTCCTGCAGTTACAAGAGAATAAAACACCTTCGTGCAGCGGTGACATAATGCACGGCCCCACGGCAGAACTGCTGCATATCAAACGTACTCAGTGACCGATGTCATTCAAATGTTACTGTAGCTTTAATTTCTATTCAGCTGAACTAGGAGGGTAAAAAACAACAACAGTGTGGCTCCTCGTGAATGTGTGAACCGATAACCTTTGTTGTTTGTTCTTAACTGCTCATTTAATATTTATTTAATTACCTGTGTCCGTGCGCTTCAGATACCAGACCTCCCCGGGTTCTCCTGGACGAAGCCCTTCCTCACAGCGAGGGACCTGGTGTACATCGGTCTGCGGGATGTCGACCCCGGGGAGCAGTACGTTCAAACCGTCTCTTTGTTTTTGCTGATGTGAAGTGAATATCTCCACATGTAATCCCTGTTTAAAAAGCTTTTTTCATTTGTTTATTTCAGCCACATCCTGAAGAATCTGGGCATCCAGAACTTCACCATGAGAGACATCGACAGACTCGGCATCCAGAGGGTCATGGAGGTCACTCTTGACCATCTCCTGTCGAGGTATGTTCAACAGATTTGACTTCTTAAAGGTGTTACGTGATTGTAAGATTGTTTTATGGTTGAATGAACATAGAACTTAACCCTTCGCTTACCTGCTTGAACAGAAAACAGCGACCGATCCACTTGAGTTTTGACATCGATTCGTTCGACCCGTCTTTGGCCCCAGCTACCGGCACGCCAGTGAACGGAGGTTTGACCTACAGAGAGGGAATCTACATCACAGAGGAAATCCACAACACAGGTACAAACACGACAGAGACACTCACGAATAACCTCCACCTAATTTACCGTCTTTCTTTGTCCTCAAAGGTCCGTTATGTTCAGTCGTCTAACTCGTTCATATGTTGATGTTGCAGGTTTGCTGTCCGTCATCGACCTGGTGGAAGTTAACCCCCTGCTGGGAGCGAACCCTGAAGCCGTAGAGGCCACCGCCTCTTTAGCTGTGGACGTCATTGCATCGTCTCTGGGACAGGATAGGGAAGGAGCTCACTCGTCCATCGATGTGATTCCCGCCGTGAAGGAGGACACAGAGCAGCTCCGTCTCTGAAGACGAGAAAGACAAGCTATGGACTTGAACTGAGCATTCCTCGATTTGAACCACCACACGACAAAGACTGAATCTAAGAGTAGCTAGAGTTTAGATTCCTCTATGTTTTATTTAATGAATAACTAAACTATGAAGGGCTTTACAGATTAGAACGTAGATATTTAGACTACTGATGAAGCCTTTAGCCTAACTCAGAAACCGCTCCCGTCTTTATGGGAGTGCTAATAATTGACTCAGCTACTTCTCCTGCTGCTGTGTGTTTGACATTTGTATTAGATGACACAGCTGCCATATTAATTAGGTGTTTGCTTTACAAGCAGAAGAACCTGCCTCGGAGGTATGATGATGAACCTAGTGACACTTGGTTCGACGTCCTCAGTTTTACGTGGACTCTGCGAGCGCTTTGGTGGCTGTGCCGGTTAATAAAAAACAAAGTAATGATGTGTTTGCACTTTTGGACCAGGGTGTAGTTACTGTACTGTCTTTATTTGTTTTGTATTTTCACAACATGTACTCGAGTCAGTGTGTGTAGAAAGATTGATTAACAGTGTCTGTTTTGATTTGCTTGGAAGCGGTTAATATCCAGCTTTGATTTAAAATGCTGAGAATAAAAACAAACCTGAGAGTTTAATGATTGGTCCACGTTTGACTTGATGTGGACACTACATGACTTCTGTCCTTGTAACTAAGAGTTTATTTTATTTTGGTCTTCCATAAATGTTGTTGAGTTTTTCATTGCTGTGTACAGTTGTCTTATTTATTATGTTATTTTAAAAACCACTACTAATGGTTCAGTTATTCATGCAGCGTTAAGGCATTTAAAGGTCACATATCCTCCTCCTCTTCAGTGTAAATAAGTCTCAGAGCTCCTCTAAACATGTGTGTTAAGTGTCTTGTTCTAAATCCACTCTGATCCTGTATTTGATCATGCCTATAAACCCCTCTATTTCAGCCCTGCTCAGAACAGGCTGTTTCTGTGTCTGTAGCTTTAAATGTAAATGAGCTGTGTCTGACCACGCCCCTCTCTGGAAGGGCTTGGGTGGCTCGGGCTTTCTCGCTCCATGCCCTATTGTTTACGGTGAGAAGGCAGACTCAGAGGGCAGAACAAACACCTAGCTGTGGGAGTGTCACCCACCTGGGGGAGGGGTTACTGCCCTTTGTGATGTCATGAATGGAAAATCTCCAAACGGCCTGTTTGAGCACACATTTTCTGAAAAGTGGAGCAGGCAAAAGACGGAGAGGATGGACTTTTCTCATCATTGGAGGGTTTGTAGACGGACTAGAGACACATATTAGAGTTAGAGAAACATGGAGAAGAGGATTTTACATAATAGGTGACCTTTAAGATTAACACAATACAAAATAAAAGCTTAACAAAGTCTATTTTGAAACAAAAAAAAACACATGGAGTTTCAAACATTGTTTGAAAAGCGATTAATCGCGATTAATTGCTTTTGTCCAGAACCTGACGTCAGGTCCTGCTGACGTATCAGAGCAAAGCTGTAGGACACGCCCACCCTCTGGGGCAAATTCATTTCTGCACAAACAACTTTAGCGTGTTTCAGCCATCCTCTGGGGATCATGAGTTTATTTAGAGACAGGACAGAGGATAGAGTCAGACATCAGAGTGAGAGAGAGGGGACATGTGGGAAAGAAGCCACAGGTCAGACTCGAACCCGGGCCGCCCACCTCGAGGACCACGGCTCCGTACATGGGGCGGGCACACTAACCACCAGGCTACCGGCGCCCGGGACCTTGAATGTCTGTAGAAACTTTCCCGTCAATGTCTGAAACCATTGTTGAGATACTTCAGCTCGGACTTCAGCTGTGCTGCGTTATGTAACAACAATTATCAGTTAAATACGTGGAGGAAATAAACGCCAACGCTTAAACTTATATAATCAGTAATAACGGCGTTCGATTATAAAAAGATTAACGATCAATTCAGAAAACAAATGATTGACACTCAGTTATCAAGAACACAAAAACCTGAGGATATAAAAACAAGTTCATTAAACGAGTTTTCAAGGGCAATGTTAAAGGCAAGCACAAAAACAAAAGTAACCTTCTCCGCCCCCCTCCCTCTCGCCACCTGAGCCACACAAACAGGACGACCAGCGTGTTTTTGTTCTTGGCGTCACACCAGGAAGGCGTGATTTCCAAGAGAAGGAAAAACACAGCGACAGATGTGCCACTCCAACAACACGGCAGTAAAAAATCACCTTATCGTCCATTAGTTGGGAATTAATTCCGTAGTAACAGATGTTGTTTGTCCTGCACTGACCTGGTCGTGCTCGTGGTCGTGCTCGTGGTCGTGGGACTCCACACACACTTTGCTGACGTCAGAACGGTGGCGGATGTTTTTCTTCGACTTTGGCCTGCTTGGCAAACGTGTCAGAGAAGGTCAGATAGAGGGCAGGCGGAGGTTAAATATTAGCTTTAATGGAGACGTCAGATAAGGAAACATTAAACCTTTAAAAACACGTTTTTATACGACAGTGATTAGACAACATGAATGACCGTTAATAAAAACATTGAGTTGGCCTCATGGCTCAGTTCTCAGATAAAAAAAAAAAAAGGTTCAACGACATTTGATTCTTGACGAGACGAGCAGACGAGGTCAACCGATGCCTTTGATCGCATACTGTTGTTCCGGATCGCTCCTACGGTTGTCACGGTAACAGAACTCTAAACTTCGATATGATACTCGTAAAAACGACAAAATATCGATACAGAAACATATCGTCGTCCTGACTCGTGTGAGACAGTCGCCCTTTTCAGACTAAAGCTCAGCCGTCATCACGTCTTTGTACGTTCATATCGATTCCGTGACGGCGTAATATTGGTGGCCCAGTTATGGCGTTGAGGAAGCACGGCACAGCGGGAGCTCCACGTGCACACACAGTTAGACATGCACACACACAGCGCTGTTCTCCCCCGCTGGTAGAGCTGCAACCGTCTCTCCTCTGTAACGCCTCTGTTACTACCTCTGAAGACGGGACAGAGGGGGGGTCACTTTGTCCTCCACGACGTTCAGATTAAAGGAGAAACGTCACAGAGGCGTAAATATCACGGCTTCAAATGCCGGTCTGAACAGGGCTAAAGTTTAAATCACTGGTGCCATGTATTGATATTTTAATTAAATTTAAAGAAAACAGAACTGTAAACAGATTTTCCTGCCGATGATTCACTGCGACACTACTGCATGACTCGTCACGTGGTGCTAATGACTTGAAGCAGAGTGGCGTGAACAGAATTAACCGGCGACAGAAGAACACAGAAAGTTAACGTTGAGTAATTAAACTTTTTAGAGGCATTTCAATTCATTAGATATCGTCATGTCTCTCAATATTTTAATGATCAGAGAATCGGGATCATGTTAATGTGGGCTACGGTCGTCACGGTAACAGCTGTTTAAACTTCACATCTTCACAGAATAATCGGCATCACTTCTAATTACCGAAACGCTTTTTTTGTGCAGTTAAGACTTTACTTGCAGTTTCGGATTCATTCCTCTCATACGCACCCGTCTAATAAAAAATAAGTACATCTTTGCACTTTTTGCTTGTATTGATCCTTAAACAATTTAAATTTTACACTTTTAAAACACGTGGTATTAAAAAGTATCAAACAGAAATCGATTGACAACCTTACACCGTGTCCTAACAGCACGCCAGCGTTGGATATCTCGCTGCATTATGCTGGAACGCACGCTCGCTGTCCACACTGCATTGGTAAATTCTTTAGTGGACAAACTGAAGTCTGGGGCTTTTATTTTGAAGGTTGACAAACTGAAGTCTGGGGCTTTTATTTTGAAGGTTGACAAACTGAAGTCTGGGGCTTTTATTTTGAAGGTTGACAAACTGAAGTTTGGGGCTTTTATTTTGAAGGTTGACAAACTGAAGTCTGGGGCTTTTATTTTGAAGGTTGACAAACTGAAGTTTGGGGCTTTTATTTTGAAGGTTGACAAACTGAAGTCTGGGGCTTTTATTTTGAAGGTTGACAAACTGAAGTTTGGGGCTTTTATTTTGAAGGTTGACAAACTGAAGTTTGGGGCTTTGATTTTGAAGGTTGACAAACTGAAGTCTGGTGCTTTTATTTTGAACACTCAGAGGCTCGTCAATAAACGTCTCACGGTGAGCTGAATAAAGTTTTTGTCCGGTGTTGACACAGGTCAAAGGTCAACATTTCAATCATGTGGTTATTATTAAAGCACCTTAATCTGCACTTTGTACAACACGCTAACGAGCTCTGATGAGGGACGAAAGAGAGAGTCAGTGCCTGTAGGGACCCCTCCTCTCTCCTTCCTTGTCCGTCTACGAGAGCACGAGGAAAATAAGAACGTGGCTTCAGGGTGAAAATGCTGCGTCGCTACAGCAACAATTCAATCGAGCTGGTTTTGTCGCTGATGCTCGCTCACGTTGCATGCTGTTAGGACACGCTGTCAGAATCCACAAATGTGACAGAAAGGCTTTAATAAATCCTGGCAGAGAATCATCTCTGAGGTCTGAAGCAGCTAGAAATACTCCTGCAGGGCGTCTGTGGCGTTAAAAATATGATAAATCAGTGCAAATTTCAGCGCACAGTTTGTCCTTGGAGATGTTGTAGATTTGGTCCGTTAACAAGTTCAACCATTTTTCATTCTTTGTCAGATGAACCGTGGACAGAATCCTCGGTCTGCAAACGTTCCCTCTAAGACAGAGAGTCTCATTGTCCTTCTTTCACAGCAGAACATGATTATTGCTCGAGGATGATCGGAGGAGACGCACGCACAGAGTCAGGAGAGAGACCTGGATCCAGAACGCCTTCAGGTAACAGTTCCCTCATCAGCGGAAGAACTTCAGGTAAATCACAGCTCCTAGAATGGCCAACTCCATTAAGATGATGACAGCTAACAGCAGCTTGTTCGTCACCAGCCTGCAACACAAAGGGTGAAAAGAGTTTGATCAGTTAGAGCATCGCTTAAATATTAAAAATATCACACTCATCTTTAAATGGAGCTCTTACCGCCGGGCCATGGAACGAAGGATTTTTCTAGTTCTCCCGAGGTTTTCTCCGGTATGCACCAACTAGGAGACAAGACAGAGCAGGATGAAAACACACCTGTCTATGGTCGTGCAGCGATCACAGGGAATAAACGTCACCACCCCCTCCCAGTCGCTCGAGGTGAATTCTCCTGATTATATCCTGCAGCACGATCCCCGTCTCATCCCGTACAGCTTCATGAAATCGTCTCTGGTCTCACCCTGTTTCTGGTCCGGTCCAGCTGCTCTCTCTGCTCGCCCAGCTCCTCGATGATGTCGGTGCCGATCTGCTCTGTCTCATTGGCGATGCGCTGACTTCGCTCGATGCTCTGGCTCGCGTTGTTCAGAGCTTCTGTGCCCTGCAGAAGCAAAGCTCTCTGGGACTGCTGGTGTGTCTGCACAGGTGGGGGGGGGGGGGGGAAATCACAGATTCAACAGTTTCCACCAATAATGCATCTCTGCAGCCAACACGTATAAACAGGAAGTAAGAGTACACCCTTAAAGAGACAGAGTCCACTGTTGCATGTTGACGTAATGACTGTGATTATATTAAAGCACTGCAGTTATCCACACAGATGAATGAGAGGTCTTAGTTTGGAGGATCACCACACAGACTCAGACAGGTGTCATTTAAGATATCATTATATAAGTGTAGCCCCCCACACACACACACACACACCCCCCATACTCACACTCTGCTGGTTCTGTGATGAATAGATGCCATGATGGCCTCCTCCCACTGCCATGGAGGAAGACCCCGAGCCCGGAGTAGAGACTTTCATGTCTCTCTGCAGCTTGCCCAGATCTCTGCGGTACATGCGCAGCTTTGTGCTCATGGCGTTTCTGTGGGAGGACGGGGCGGCACGCAGCTCCTCTTCCATTCCTTCTAACTGCAGGCAGAGGAGAAGTTTTTACATCAGTGATCACAGAGAGGGAGGGAGGGACATTCTCTTTAAACAACAGCACAGCTTCAGGATTCAGGGATGTGAAAGGGATCTCTTGATGTTCAGAACTTAAGTTTTCAAACCGTGTTCAGGACGATGCAGAGCTCATCTTCTCTGAACCTTTTTAAACTATCACTTGATACAAAACACCAAATGGTGATTATTATCTGAAGTCACGTTTGATCACGTGAGTTTCTGTGGTCTCCCGTGTCTGGCTGAATCGTCTAGTGTGTGCGTTCAGAGGATTATAAAGTTAACCATCAGTTGAAACTGTCCTCACGTCTGTGGTCTACATGGTTTATAAAATCGGTTCAGATTAGAAAATCGTCGAGTGTGTAGCCAGCGTAAATAACAAACATGTTTGATATTTATGATTCCAGTTTGGGGAGGCTTCGAATCGATCAGGAGAGGTAAAATAATCATAGTGACAACAAGCCGCAAATCAGACCACGCCCCCCTGACCATCGGGCCCAAAATCTTCTAGTGTGGCCAGCTTTGTTTGGACAAATAATCGGATACGACAAGCCGTCATTTTCTTCCTGTAATTGAAAACAAGAAGTTAGAAGTTGAGTGCTTATGTCCAGGACTTCGATTTTTGTTGCGACACAGGTATCGAGATCCTTCGATGTTTACTCGAATCGTAGCTGAGGTTAAACATCTGGTATCACCAGGTAAACACAACAAACACCTGCAGCAGGTACTCACCACCTCCTCCGCCTCCCCCTGCCTCTCATCGAAGCTCCTCACCAGCCTCTTCCTCTCCTCTGTGGACACAACAACAGATCCCCATTAACAGCAGAGAAACCACCAACCGGCCCGAGTTAGAACTCCGTGAAACAAACACTTTACCTCCGTGACATGTCAGCGCTCTCTCCGGCATCAACTTGAGCTCCTCATAAAGAGATTTGTAGATCTCATGCAGCTTCTCGAACTCCTCCGACGACATGTCTCCTCTTCTTCAGACTCTTCTTCTTCTTTTTAAATAAAGCAGTGATTTATTAACAAGTTAACAACTGTCACAGCTGTTTGCTAATCTCGATGTTTTTGCTTTAGAGCTAATCACTTCCCCGGGACTTTTCCGCATGATGGTCCTCGTGACGCAGGGACGAAAACTCCTGACCGGAAATCAAACACAACAATCATTTAGCTCTTAATTATGACTACAATCTAAACAGAGGATATATTTAACATCCGCTACAGAGAACACAGTGTGGACAATGTCTTCATGTAGCTGAAAATGATTTAAACTCCTCGCGATAACATTTCTGTTCAGGCGCGGGACGGACTGCTTCCAAGGGGCATTCTGGGAAATGACGTTTTTTCACGATACTCCCGAAAAAACGTACGAGATTTATTTTTGTTTTGTTTTAATTAAGTTTTTGATTGAAGAATGATCTTTTTAGTACATTCTCTGTTTATTAACTCATTTATTAGTTATTTTAATCGTGTTTGTTTGTTGTTTGCGATTCTTAAATCCACATTTTAAAGCGTTTGTAAATTACTTGAACATCTTTTTTTTGGGTCAAATTACTTTAGTTTCCAGTTGATTAAAGCTCCCCACATTTATTTTATTTTTATTTGCATTCCTTGGATTTATTTCAAGTTATTATCCAGCCTGTTTGTGTTTCCTGGTTAGTTTGCTTGTTGTATTTGAGTCATTTGTGAAAAGTTTAACAGTTTAAATATTTCTTGATTAAAAATGCTTTAAGAAAAAACTTCTTAGCTTCTGCGGTGCTTGTGCGGTTTTGTGTTGTCATAGTAACGAGAAATCTACGTGCTATTTTTTTTATTTAATCTGTCAAATAAAAAACGATAATTACAATCAACACAGCAAAGACTGGCTGGACATTATTCTCCTTTGTGTTATTGCCTGATTTACTTATTTTATTATTTCTATTTATTGATTTACTTTATATTTGACACGATTTATTATTTCCTTTGAATTGTTTGTTTATTATTTTTCATTTATATGTATTCTTTATTTTAATTGTATTATTTATTTATATTATATACTTATTACTTTTCTCCACATAAACTAAATAAATCTAAATGATCCCTGTGTTGAGATAATGTGCTCTAATTGAATTTATTGTAGCCTGATAATAACTAATAACCTAATAACGCTGTTTTCCGGTAATCTAGAGCCTGTCAGAGAGAGAGAAAAACTACAATCCCATGGTTCCGTTCGCGGTGTATCTTTCCCCCTCACTCCGCTCTGCACCCCTCTCTGCTTTGACATCAGCTGTTCTGCCTCCAGAGGAGCAGCATCGAGCTGGAAGAAGAGGCGCACAGTCCGGGCTATGATGCTGCTGTTAGTCGCTGTCGCGGGCCTCGGAGTGGTGACGTTACTGGTGCTTTTATTCTCCACACACATCCGGTAAGCAGCGTTCAATCCTTTTCATTTAGACCCTCATAATCACAGGCTTTGACACATCACGGGTGGGTTGATGCTTGGTTGACAGGGCATTTAAATACACAGTAATTATCACGCACATCATTCTAGAAACCTCTTCTGATTTATCACAGCAGCAGCATTTTTTATTCCCATCGTCTTTTGTTGCACTCGACGTTGACTGATTTTCCACAGCAGAAAATCAATGGTACAGAAATGATGGAGCTGTGGGAGTCTTTGCACAGAGATGAACCGGGAGTCTTCCATCCGAGCAGCTCGGGCCTATCACGAGGCTGCGCGTGGGAGGAGTTATATCTCTATGCATACTCTAACTGAGCCATTGGTTATGGGGCGGCCCTGCACGGTGGCGTGTGTCGTACGACTTCACGCTCCGTGCTGTACATTATCCAAGTTTCACTGTGAATAATTAAGCCTGACATATGTCCCAAAGTAACGAGGACGAAGCTGATACTGACTCTAAGAGGCCACCAGACTGTAAAGTAGAGCTGTGTGTCGGTGTAATAACCAGTGCTTGTTGTTTGATTGACAGATCATATGCAGCAGGAGGAGTATGCATGTCCACAGCCCCTCTGGAGGGAAAGACAGTCCTCATCACTGGAGCCAACACGGGGATTGGGAAAGAGACCGCCCTGGATTTGGCAGTTCGAGGTGACTTGATAGTTTGACATGTAGTCCTGCACACAGTGACGCCTGTACTCACTACAAGTATCATTATTTATATGGAAACAAAATGTGTCAACAGCAGATCCGGGGTTAAATTCTTTTTCATTTCTTTCCTCTTTTCTGTCCTTAAACTCTGTGTTCACGAGGGGGGGGGGGGGGGGGGGGGGCGTGAAGGTTTACAAATGTTTAATTTGAAAAGTGAATAAAGCTACTAATGTAGTGAAGTGAAAAAAAAACTTGCCTCCCGTGTGGAGTGAAGCAGATGTTTAGGAGCAATATGTAACTCTGATTGTTTGGGTTTGAAACATTGAAATCATCACAGAGAGCTGTCTCCCCCCCCCCCCCCCCCCCCCCCCCCCTCCTCTCTAGAGTGGATGCTCACGCAGGTCACCATGTGGTGGACTCTGAAGCTTCAGTGTTTATCCAGCTCTGCATCGGTCTGTAAACCTTTCTGCGTTCTAACCTCTCTCCATTTTTCAAAAGCATCTCCAATATTGATCCTAGTTTGAGCACGTTTCTGCTCGTGGAGCTTATTAGAAACATGCAGAGGCTTTTTAGGTCGGGTACAATCACTTCTATCTGAACCAGTTCTCTTGCCCGCTTCCATCGCTGCAACACCTGTTGGTTTGACCTGATAACTGCTCTCATATCTGGCAAACCGAGGGGCGTCCAAAACGGCCGTGTGGGGGTGCCTTAAAACCGCCTACCTTCTCTGGTCCAAACAAATCCAGACCATTCAGGACCAGAATCTAAAGTTAGAAGGAGGACATACTGGCTGCTGCATTGTTGTCAGAGAAGCCAGCACTTCAACATAGCATGTTTCCTTAATGTCTGATCATAGAGTAAGCTCACTTTATCATTTCAGTCTCTACACATCTCACTGATTGGACCTTTAATGCGGATTGCTTTTACAAGAACCTTAAATGTGTACCCACGTACAGAACTTAAGTCAATTTAACTTCTGCTGCTGGTTTTTACTAAGGAGCTTCTCCTGGTTAAGATCCCAGCATG
Organism: Tautogolabrus adspersus; assembly: GCA_020745685.1. Lineage (NCBI taxonomy): Eukaryota > Metazoa > Chordata > Actinopteri > Labriformes > Labridae > Tautogolabrus > Tautogolabrus adspersus. The sequence continues at coordinate 26,051,785 of CM036552.1, forward strand.
AATCAAACATCATCCTGAGGTTCTTTTAAGGTTTTAAACCTGGAAATGATCGTTAGAGTTTTGGGTCCTTGGGTTACCTTGGTTCGTTGGAACAGCTTCTCTTTGCCAGAGGACAAACACGAGATGTTGGCTCACTTTGAACAACAATCTTCCTCATGAAGCAACAAGCCAAACAAAAACCAGAGAGAATCAAAGATGGCTCCAGGCTACAGAAACATCAGTCTGACATCTTCGGTGAATTATTGCGGTGTCTGCCTTGTTCATAGTTTAGCTGATGGTTATTTCTCAAATGACAGGCGCTCGGGTGATCATGGCGTGTCGAGATGTGGACAAAGGGGAGGAAGCTGCCGCCAGTATACGAGCTGCGTGTCCTAGTGCTGACGTGGAGGTCCGAGAGCTGGACCTAGCAGACACCTGCTCGATACGAGCCTTCGCACAGAAATTCCTGAGAGGTGAGCGCAGAGCTGTTGCTTCTTATGACTTTTAATGTACCAAATCTGACATGTCCTTTTTTTTTGGTTTCTTCTTCTACTTCAGAGGTCAACCAACTTCATATCCTCATCAATAACGCGGGCGTGATGATGTGCCCTTACATGAAAACTATCGACGGCTTTGAGATGCACATCGGAGTCAACCACTTAGGTAAGACTGAGACAGGCCTGAACACCTGATGGATTTACTGATCCATCTGTCCTCTGGGTCACATTTTGTGCACATTTAATCACCGTCAGTGGTTAGTGGTGTTTCCTCACAGCGAGGAGGTTCCTGGTTTGAATCCCCGTCTGACAGGAGCCTCTGTGTGTGGAGTTTGCATGTTCTCCCTGTGCATGCGTGGGTTCTCTCCGGGTACTCCATCTTCCTCCCACAGTCCAAAGACATGCCCGTATATAGATGTATTTTATCTGTTCAAAAGAAAAGTGTGCACTGTGTTTAACTGAATGTCTGTCCAATGAGAACACACAATACATTTACATAATCAGGGATCATGGCGAGTTGAAAGACACAGACCCCTTTACTCTTCTGGTATGCACATCCATAAATACGATGCGATACGATTCACTTTATTGTCCCCTTGGAGAAATTTGTCTTGGACTCAAAGTGCTGCCAAACATCCAGCTGCTTCCACTCGAATCAATAAACAAGAACAATAGAGAAACAATCCACACAAACAAAAAGGCACATACCGATACAGAACAACACAACATATAATGCACAAGATCTGCAGAGAGGTCAAATAACAAAGGTAAGGAAATATAGAAAGATACAGGGACACCATGACGCTGTTGCTCAACCCACACAGCCTTACCAAACATTATTCAGAATTTGATTGACGTGGGATCAAAAGAGTTTTTAAAGCGGTTCAGTTTACATCGGGGGTCTCGTCTGTATCGTCTAGAAGGTAGAAGCTCGTTCTCAGAGGGGAGGATGTGAGACGGGTCAGACTCTCTGTGCCAGTCTGAGAACACACTGCTCATATATTGGCTGTAAGGAGAGGTTTTCAGTCCTCCCCATCACCTTCATGGCAGTCTGCACCAGACGAGCAAGCTTAGATAGTTACTGAACAGAGAGGTTACCGTACCACGCTGACATCCCGTACCTAAGGATACTCTCCAACACGGCCTGATAAAACAAGAACATGATCTTATGGTCAACACCAAACACCCTGAGTCTACGTAAGAAGTAGTGTCTGCTGTAAACGAGAACACAAATTATCAACATGAGTTTCCAGCTAAACAGGTTATCTAGGTGTACACCAAGATACCTGTAGGAGCTGACCTGGTTTATTCTTTTGTCATGGATAAAAACAGAGGCATGATCTCCCACAGATCGAGGATCCAGCACCTCTCCTCTGTTTTAATTACATTTACAACAAGGTAGTTAGCATCACACCACTGAACAAAAGTCTGTACCTCAATGAAATACGTATGGCAGTGTCTCCAGAAAATGATCCCGTGACGTGCTGTTGTTGTTGTCTGATAAACATCAGAGACTGTGTGTGTTCAGCGCTGACTGTGTGTGTGTGTGTGTGTGTGTGTGTGTGTGTGTGTGTGTGTGTTTCTTACTCCTGCAGGTCACTTCCTGTTAACGTCCCTCCTCATCGGGCAGCTGAAGCGCAGTGCGCCATCCCGGATCGTCGTGGTCTCCTCTCTGGCGCACAACTTCGGCTGGATCCGATTCCACGACCTCCACAGCCAGGGGAGCTACAACAGCGGCTTAGCGTACTGCCAGAGCAAACTGGCCAACGTGCTCTTCACCAGAGAGTTGGCGCGGAGACTCAAAGGTACACAAACAAACAAACTACTGAGCTTGACGTAACGGTCCATGGAAGCGTACTGAATATTTAAAATAGACATGAACAATGCATCCTCTACTGTCTGTACTCTAGAAGTAAAATATGTAATTCAACAGTTCAAAGGTCACATATTCTGTAAAATACACTTCACCATGTTTCTCTAACTTTAACATGTGTCTCTAGTCGGTCTACAAACCCCCCAAATGATGAGAAAAGTCCATCCTCTCCGTCTTTAGCCTGCTCCACTTTTCAGAAAATGTGTGCTCAAACAGGCCGTTTGGAGATTTTCCCTTCATGACATCACAAAGGGCAGTAACCCCTCCCCCAGGTGGGTGACACTCCCACAGCTAGGTGTTTGTTCTGCCCTCTGAGTCTGCCTTCTCACCGTAAACAATAGGGCATGGAGCGAGAAAGCCCGAGCCACCCAAGCCCTTCCAGAGAGGGGCGTGGTCAGACACAGCTCATTTACATTTAAAGCTACAGACACAGAAACAGCCTGTTCTGAGCAGGGCTGAAATAGAGGGGTTTATAGGCATGATCAAATACAGGATCAGAGTGGATTTAGAACAAGACACTTCACACACATGTTTTGAGGAGCTCTGAGACTTATTTACACTGAAGAGGAGGAGAATATGTGACCTTAGAAACATCTGAAATGTTCCTCAGGAGAAGTTAACGAGAGCTCAAAGTGAAGTTTTGTCCTAACAGGTACCAACGTGACGGTGAACTCAGTCCACCCGGGGACGGTGAACTCTGACCTCACCAGACATTCGACCCTGATGACGATATTCTTCACCGTCTTCTCCACGTTCCTGAAAACGCCACGAGAAGGAGCGCAGACGAGTATCTACTGTGCAGTGGCAGAAGAGCTGCACTCCATCTCTGGGAAACACTTCAGGTAGGTGACGGCAGTACAGAAAATGTGCTCAGGAGTTTTCAAACTGTTCTGTTGGAAGTCAAAGCTGTTGGCTGACCCGCTCTGAACGGCTTCATTAAAGAATAATGTTTCAGTCCTCGGCGTTCTCGTGAAAAAAACCACACATCCCACAAGCTGAAGCGTAACCGAGGAAACGCTGCATGCTTTAAAACTTTGACAAAGCCCGAGGGAGTCACGGTTGTCTCGTTGCATCTACTTCAGCGGCTCCAACATGTTTTTACCATCAGACAGTTTGTCGTTTTTTAAATTTTTATTTGATCGTGTAATGATGCAGAAACAGGAAGTAATATAATAATAATAATAAGAGTCTAACTGCTGAGATCACTCAGACCGAATTAAACGATGAGTCACTTTTATTTTACACTCCTCAGACTGGCAAAGTGTTCTAACAGAGAGCGACACAAGCGACAACATCAGCTTGATTCTATTGTTTCCTGCTGGAGTGTCCCAACAGCCAGCGAGCGCAGCAAACATCCGTCCGTTATCTAAACCGCGTGTCCCGTTCAGGGGCGCAGGGGGCCGGAGCTGATCCCAGCTGTCATTGGGCGAGAGGCGGGGAACAGAGAGTCGAAATAACTAATAGGTACCAAGAGTGTGGGATTGTGTTAGAAACAGCAGAGAGAGATATTTCTGAGAAGAGGAAGATGCTTCAGTAAAACAGTCGGCGCTCTGAAGCTGCCAGAGTCCAGAGACAACAACGGGGATTGTTTTATTTTGTTCTTTCAGGACGAAGCCGTCCAATCAGAGTACAGAGTACGCCCAGAAAGAACAGCCTGTCCTCACAGGTACAGGAACTGTTGACTGATTAGATTAAGTTTGTATCTGATAAACTCACAGATTAACACACAGCTTCAAACAGGTGTGTTCTTTAAGGAACGACTGAGGCGACGGACTTCTCCTGAAAGAACTAACTAACAAATCTTTCCTGGAAACACGAGTGAACGATAGAACGACCTCAGAAAGGAGCAAACCTGTAAAACAAACAAACAAACAAACAAACAAACAAACAAACAAACAAACAGCGCTCTGATGTTTGATACGCATTCAACTTTAGAGTCAATCCAAATATATCCAAAATATATCTTTTAAAACAAAACAAAACGATTGTACTCGTCTGCCTTCCCCAGAGTGACAGATTTAATATAATGACAGCGGTGATATTACCACGGAGCACATGAAGGTCAAATTAAAACAGGAAGGGCGCACCCTCACATCATCATTATGTAATAATCACCTCCCCCTCCCTCCCTCCCCCTCCTCTCATTACAGCGACTGCTCCCCGGCCTTCGTAGCCCCACAGGGCAGGAGTGAGGAGACGGCGAGGAGACTGTGGGACGCCAGCTGCGAGCTTCTGGGTATCGAGTGGGACTGATTTGACTTTTCACCTTCTCTCTCTCTCTCTCTCTCTCTCTCTCTCTCTCTCAGTTCAGTTTCCATGTTCTGTATTTTGAACGTTTCTTACCTAAATAAGCGGTCAGGTGATCCTGTGAGAGGTTCTATAATGTGAAGTTGCTTTCTTGTGTATTAATGCAGTAATGACATCATAACAGCGGGAGCGTTTTGGAAGCTAAAGAGCAGCTGATCAACCCAAACGCTCTGGACAGCTTTATGGTGTGAACACAAACGACCTTTGGACTCTTTTTTTGTGGCACGGCGTGAACACGGTGTAGGCAAAGAAGCAACTTGATGTGTTGTGATGCTGTAGGATACTGTGAAGGGTCGAGTCAGGGTAAACGACCAGCATCTTTATCAAATCTCGTGTTTTTTATTTCTCCACGATTTGCAGCTAAATTGTTTGAATTTTGTGCCAGCGTTTCTAAACGTCTGCAGGGGTTCTTACAGCGTTTCCAGGGTGACTACACAATTAGTAAACTGTGGAAGATCAGCGTCCGTCTGAGCCATAACTACTGCTTCGATTGCATAAATGTATTTTGTGATAATTAGTCAGGATAGATGATAAGATTTTCTATTTTAAACCATATCGGTTAGGATCAAACTGCACACTCCTGCAGGTTTCCACATCTGGAAGGATCTCCTCACTCATGGTTCCCTCTCAGCATTTACACGAAGGTTGCCAAGAGTTTACAATCCGGGTTTTATACGACATGCCTTTTACTACACGTACATTCATGTGAAGAGTTGAATGTTTACAGTTGATGTAAATAAACAGAAATATTACTATAACAGTGTTTCTTTGTGTCCTTTCAAGTCCGATGGTTGAATCTTTGCACAGAAGAAATAACTCCGAGGTGATCACGATGTTCACGTGGAAGTTAAAGTTAGACGATAAGGGAAACATTCAACTACGTGCTGAGAGTGGGAAATAAAAATCAAACTACAAATGAATTGAAGTTTGTTCTTTTAGAAAGAGGCGTTTTCTTTCTAATCACAGTGATGACGTGAAAATAGCCGATCAGTGGTGGTCCTGACCGGTCTTGATTTAAAATCCTGAGACCGAGACGAGACCGAGTAAAAAGGCTTTTGATTCCGAGACAAGACCGAGACCTTCAAAAAGTGGTCTCGAGATCAAGGCCAATCTTGAGTACTCCAACACTCCCTACTGGACCCTGGAAACACGGTCAGGTGACGTCTCCTGGGAACAGAAACGGCATAAGGAGAACCAGGAATGGGAATGGGCCATGGTAACCCGTCTACCCTCCAGTCTTCATGCTAAGCTAAGTTAGCTGTGTGCTAAAGCTGTGTGCTAAAGCTTCTTAATTATCACACAGACATTTCTGAGTCCTTTCCACTCGTCCAAACGAAAAGAAAACAAAGACGTGGATCACTCAAAGTCCTTTCATGAAGAGGGTGTTTTTTATTAGTTCATTTATTTTACAGACACAGTTCATCTCTGCCAGAACAAAGCCGTTACTGTATTACATATTTTACATTTTTTTAACTCACAGGTATAAAGTGCGGCAGTGATGAAACAACAGTCCAAGCCCAGGAGGGTCAGAGTGCAAGAATGTCGTTAACGTGCATCTCAAACGTCTTCTTTCCATCTTTGCCAATGGACACTTTTTAATCAAGAAGGGTCGTCAGTCCCGTTCTTCAGACAAGTGCAGCTGCTGCGTGACGTGAACAACCACAACACAGTCTCCTCTGAATAGAAATTTAAAGAGCAGTTGGATAACATACAGTAAGATGTAACATGTTCTGACACAAACGCTGCTGTATGCATGAAGTGATTGTCATTGAAATGATTTACAAACACGTTTTATGGTAACAATGGTTTGTGGAAAACGTTGGCAAAAGAAGACAAATAAAGAAAAAGTGAATTCCCTTTTTTTTAAACACTATCTGACAGCGATTGCAGCTCCTTCAGTGTGAGAGTGCAGCTCCGTCAGCGTGAGAGTGCAGCTCCGTCAGTGTGAGAGTGCAGCTCCATCAGTGTGAGAGTGCAGCTCCGTCAGCATGAGAGTGCAGCTCCTTCAGTGTGAGAGTGCAGCTCCATCAGTGTGAGAGTGCAGCTCCGTCAGCATGAGAGTGCAGCTCCTTCAGTGTGAGAGTGCAGCTCCATCAGTGTGAGAGTGCAGCTCCGTCAGCATGAGAGTGCAGCTCCTTCAGTGTGAGAGTGCAGCTCCATCAGTGTGAGAGTGCAGCTCCGTCAGCATGAGAGTGCAGCTCCTTCAGTGTGAGAGTGCAGCTCCATCAGTGTGAGAGTGCAGCTCCGTCAGCATGAGAGTGCAGCTCCGTCAGTGTGAGAGTGCAGCTCCGTCAGCGTGAGAGTGCAGCTCCGTCAGTGTGAGAGTGCAGCTCCATCAGCGTGAGAGTGCAGCTCCGTCAGGGTGAGAGTGCAGCTCCGTCAGGGTGAGAGTGCAGCTCCGTCAGGGTGAGAGTGCAGCTCCGTCAGGGTGAGAGTGCAGCTCCGTCAGGGTGAGAGTGCAGCTCCGTCAGGGTGAGAGTGCAGCTCCGTCAGGGTGAGAGTGCAGCTCCATCAGTGTGAGAGTGCAGCTCCTTGCAGAGGAAAGCTGCAGAGAGCTTCTCTCCACATTCACACACTAAACAAGAGCAAACTGCACCGAGCCCGATGATTTCTGAACATCAACTGAGCTATCTGCTTTGAGATTAGACTCAGAGACGGAGCAGATAGAGGGAGAACATGATGAAGGATTTATGGAGATATTAGTGGCAGCAATCCATTCTTAGTGAATCAGGCCTAGTGGGTAATTATTACCAAAACAAGAAACATACGATGCGATCCAGAGACAGAATTACAGACGAGAGAGTTTATTTTCTAACTGAAGTCGCTCTAAAACATGATCTTTAAGTGAGTAGTCCCTTTCTGTATCCAGTCTAAATTCATAACAAATTTCTTAACCACAATTTCAATGCCCTTAAATATTTTAAATCCTGTTTGCAGTTCATGTTTTTCTTCTTCCATGAAGGGAACACACCCAGAAAGCTGCAGGACAACATCAACAGCTCCTTCAGGGTTACAGAAACATGATTTGAACATGTACCGTTGTCAGTGGAGACAGAGAATCTTTTCCATACACACACGCAGAGACGACAGAGGCCTCAAAGTCAAACCAGGTAAGCCACATTTGTCAGAGAACTTTCAGTCAGTAGAAGATTATTTCCCTTTAGGCTGAGGTAGGAGATTCACCGTACAGACAGATTTGATCGTGTTGTGGGAGATCGACTCTGTTTGGTTTTGTAGTTCTGGGTTTTGTTGTGTAATAATCGTTGTTGTCACTGCAGTCTGTGACACAGTTCCCTCTCACATACTGTACACATGAGAGATAACAGAGTGGAAATAAAGCACAGCGGTGATTCATCAGTTTTACAGCCGCACACGAAGGCTGCACAAACACAAACAGAGAGAGATCATCGGGGTTTCCAGAAGCTTCCACTGAAATACAAACGTAATCAGCAGCTGTGTGTTTATGTGCACCAGCTGCTCCTCTGATACAAACATCACCACCTCTCTGTGTTGCATCAGAATCCTCTGATTTCAGCTCATCTGTTTGTCTGATCCCTTGTTAAGCCGGCTGACTGTACCCGTTACCTGGCGCTAGATCGGCCCTGCCGCTGCTGAGACGACTTGTTGTGGTGTTCAGACAGCCACTGGCCACAGATGTTCTGCATCACAGAGTCCTGCGCTCCCTCTGCGGCCTGGAGGACGTCCTGGACCAGCGGGCCCGCCCGACTCGACTCCAGCTTCACCGCCAGCAGGTACGCAGGTCGCAGTTTGCTGCACAGCAGGTAGGCTTTGATCTGCAGGGAGAGGGAGGAGGTGGTAAGACGGACACCATCATTCTTTAAGAAATGAAACTACAAGTAGAAAATGAAACTACGAGTCGAATGAATTTTCCTCAAACACGTTTTCTGTCGTTATAGTCGTCTACTTCTTTATCGTGCTGATTTATGTCTCGGTCTCTATTTCTTATAAAATAGTTTGGTGCCTTTATTTTGGAGGGACGATGGATGGAGCAGGAAATCAGGAAGAGAGAGCGAGTGGGGAATGAAGTGCAGGAAAAGAGCCAAATGTCGGAGTTGAAAAATTAAAAATAGAAGCAGGGAGAGAAGAAGGATATGTTTTAAAGTCAGTGCTTTCTTTACAGTACCTTGCTCTCTGTGCTCTTGGCCTCCAGAATCAGACTCTCCAGCTCCTTGGCCTAAAGCAGAGACACCATGGAGGAGAGTCAGGGTCAGGATTTTTAAAATCTACATCTTCATTCTTATTTCTTAATAAATAATGGTTTCCTTTGCTCACATCAGCGGGTCCTTTTTCAGCTACAGAGACACAGCTGAGGATGAGGGCGTCACAGTCGTTTTTCGTCGCTGTTCCGGATTCCCCGACACACTTTAGCAGCTGCCGCACGGCTCCGTACTGCCTCTGACGGACGAGCCTCTGACCGGCTCGCACGTACACCGCCTGGGCCTCCAGCTGGAAGTCCTGAGGATGGAAGCTAACTCTTAGTGTGCATTCAGGACCAGAATCTAAAGTTAGAAGGAGGACATACTGGCTGCTGCATTGTTGTCAGAGAATCCTACATACCTGTATGACTCTGTATGCGATGCCAAAACCCTCTTCGATGTTTTTTCCTCCAAGCATCACCTACAACAGAAATGATGAACTGATGAAATGATACCAACGGTCTTCATTCCTACTTACTTTATGTCACAAGTAACATGACAGGTTATGTTTTCTAAGGTGTTTCACTTTGAAACAAACACTAAACGTTATGCTAAATAATGTAATACACATGCTTTTGGATGTTAACCTTTCAAAGACCCCTCTGCTTTTAAACAAACACCTGCAAACTTAATCTACAACGCGATCTCTCACCTTGCAAGCGACCTCGACTTTTACAGGACTTCCTCCAAACAGTGTGGGAGGGGAGCTGGATCCGGGGGACTTGGAGGACGACGTGCTGCTCTGTGAAGCCTTGGAGGAGCCGGCGGTCTCGCAGCGGTGGAGGAAACGAGTCACCTCCAGCTGGAGCTCGATTGTGTTCATGTGCCTGTTCAAAAACGCAACAGGAGAAGTCTGTGATAAAAACAAAAACACCACGAGGCTCAGCGGATGCATCGAGATTAAGAGTCTTTTAATAACCTGGACACGTCACTTGATGACATCATCTTCCTGAATGAGTTGACCTGGTTGACCTGAGACCTCCTCCTCCCGGCACCCCGACCCTGCTGCTCCTGCAGGTACGTCCTCAAGTGCTCTTTGGCTCTGACCAACCAGCGCTGCACAGAGTCAAAGATAGGGTCAACTCTCTGAGCAAGGACGCTTTTTAAAAAAGGTTTGAAGACTGTATAACTGTAGAAAAGAAGATGAATACCTGCTGTTCTCCCAGCTGAAGGTACGAGCTGGCTCCATGTGTGAAGAACCGGATACAAGTCATGGCCGCACGCACATGATCCTGTCCAAGAACAAAGCTTTTACTCTTTATGTCAAAAAATCTTACTGAAACACTGATCCATGTCGAAAAGATCAACCTTGAAACGTCACAAGATTGCAAAAGAGAAAACAAGCATGCACCTTGTTGGGTGCAGAAAGACTCCTGCACGCTCTCTAACTTCAGTGTTTGACCTTCTGATCAGACAAAAGAAGAAGACTTATCGCCGAAGCAATTTGAAGTCTCCATGAAATGTAAAAAACGCTGTTGTTTAAAACAGCGTTCATGTGTTGAATGTTCATTTATGTGACTAATATATGTCAATAAAACACTATCAGAGCTTTTTTCTTCCTGTAAAATGTTTCAAACGTCTAATCACTCATCCTGCCCTCAGGGGCGAGTTTGAATTATTCCTCACAAAGCTTTGTCTCATTTTTATGCCCCTCCCCAGTAACTATACATTCTGCCAGTAACCACCCGGTGAGCAGAATCTACAGGCTAGCGACTAGTGATGGGTCGACTCCCTCTTCTTCTCCCTCCTCCTCCTGCAGCTCTGAGGGGTCTCTCCATGGACAGCTGCTCCAGTAACAGGGGTTAGAGGGAGGCGAGTAGTCCTCCACCATAGAAATGAGGCTAATGGCCACATCCAAGTCATCACTGTAGTTCGCCATGTTTGTTGTGATACGCCCACTTCTAAACAATACAAACAAATTCATCCCATCATCATGTCTGGCCTTCTATCTTGTGATTGGTTCGATCCCGTTTCAGAAGGAAATGCGTCACGACACGGCAGGTAGATACTCTCGAAGTTCTGTTTCATGGGGACTTTTCCTCATATGCTTGCCTCTTCACACCTTGTTCTATCTGTAGTATGTAATTCTACAGTGCATTTTTGAATCCTGACAGAGACGTTTACACATTTGTATTCGTCATTTGTAATGAGCTTAGGCCCCAGAACATTCACTTTTGACTTCAGGCATTTAGAGCAAGCTCAGACATTCATGTTCAAATGATAAGTGTTGTCTTACCATCATGAACTGCTGGATCTGGTAGAGAGTGTTGTAGTATCCCCGCCGCTGCAGGAACTGGCAGGAAGCGATGAGGTAGCGGCTGCATGTTTCCAGGCCGGGGTCGAGTTTTTCTAGGATCCCCTGCAGCATGCTGAGATTCCCACGCTGCAGACTGGGCTGCAAAACACCCTCCAGAAACACCTCCTCTGGACAGTCCTGAACCACAATCAAGATCAACGATTGGACATCTGAAAGTGTCACTGCTTTCTGCATCAGCTCTATACATGGACTGTTTGGTCTTACACCGTGTCCTAAAAGCACAATACGCCTCCTTTAAGACAAACGCATTTTTCCATTTAGAGGTTTTAGAAACACACAATCTTAAACCTCCTCTACAGTCTTATGAAACACAGGCGCTGGCTGAATATCTCTGTTGTACTTCGAGTGTCGTCCTCACCTTGTTGAGCAGGTGAGTAAGGGCCTCTGTCATGCAGTCTTTGCGCATGTAGAAGCTGATCAGTGCCAGGTGAGTGCCGTACGTGTTCAGGTAGTACAGACACTCCTGGTGGAGGTAGGCGCTCTGTGTCGGAGTCTCCGCTCGATCCAGAGGACCGGCCTCGCACAGAGCGTCCTCCAGCTCCCACAGGGACGCCAAGATTTCCTCACCGAAAGGCTGCCACGGACACGGGAACACACACACACACACACAGTCAACAACTTATACATGCACATAAACAAGTATGAAAGCATTTTGTATGTCCACTTAAAACACTTTTCTTCGACACTGACCGGCTCCATTTTTTATTCTAAGTGTCCGACTTTATTAGCTAGGACATCTGAAGAGAGACAGGAAACGTTGAGAGAGAGTGGGGGATTACATGCAGCGAAGGTCCAAGGTCGGACTCAAACCCATGGCCGCTGCGATGAGGACTATAGCCTCCATTTATGGGGCACCTGACATAACCACTAGGGATTTAACACTTCCGGGGGCGCCAAAATCGACACAAGAAATATCCTTAATTCTTATATAACCCTGATGTGTACCTCTTCTACTTTGTCACTGAAACAAAACAGCATCCAGGTGCTGGGATCAGGATGATCCGGATTCTTCAGCTCCTGATCCTACTCAAAAGTTTAAACAACACAAACTGGACGGTTGATCCAGATTAAAACCAAGATTAGAAAAATCTGATCCCATCCGATTAGGTAATCCTGTAATCATTTTTGTTTTGATTAACCTGATGTCAGGATAAAATCATATCAGATGCCTTCTGAACTTGAAATGTTACTGCACAGTGCACCAAGCTTTGACCCGCATCTATGAAGACGTTATGAGTCCATAATAATATTTAACTGACACAGATAGTCAGGTAAATACTGAACCTGCGTGACTCTCTAAGATAACAGAACGTGTACTGTAGTGGGGCTTTTAACCACAGCGCTGCACGATAAGGACGGATTGAATAACCACCTCTCCTCCTGAAGGAAACCGAGCCACAAATAGTAAACAAAGCTCCCCCTCCATGCTCACTCCTATTACTCCTCTCCAATAGAAACCACACGAGGGCCACACACCCCCCTGTCACAGAACAATACGTGGGAGATTCCAAAGGTGTCGGAGGGGTGAGACATTATGTCCTGAGACCAGAGTGTGCCGAGCAGAGACTGTACCTGACTGAGTTATGAAAGCGTGAACAAAGGAGGGAAGTGTCGTTGTTCATTTCAAAGTCCTGCTACAAACATTAACCCATTAATAGAAGATTTTAATATCAGGCATATTCACACGGAAGTCGGTAAAGGTTTCACTAGTTTTATCTTCTAAATGTATTTACACGTAAACACCAGCACATTCTTTACTGGAGGACGAGCTCCTGGTTACTAACCTGCAGCTGAATTCATGTAAAACTCAGACTTCTAATGAATCATTGTACGAGTGTTCGAGGACAATAAATCATTCTGAAGGAGGAGACATTTAGAAATCATGAATTTAACTGTAAACAGACATTCACAGCCAACAAACAGACGTGACTTTAACGTTAAACAGCTTGTTAAAACTGTCGTGTGTTAGGAGTGCATGCAGGAACACAACCATGATAGGAGCTTCCCTTCGTGGTGCACCTCAGCCTCGTGTGGCCAAAACGAGTACAACAACAACAAAGTCTCCAAAATGAGCCTGAAAACCTTTTTTACTTTCAGCAGTTTGCAGGAGAAGACACAAACACACAAGACTTCAGAAATGTTTCCCTCTCGTTTTACAGATTCAGCAAAATAAAGAGAGATATTTAGAGAGATGATGACGCCAGAAATCTTTGGTCTGAAACTCCTGAGATCACGATACAACGCCTAATTTAACTTCCTCCACAACAAAACCAATAAAAATGAGTGCTGTCAGCATATCAACCGCAATGCCCGTAAGATCTAAATTAATGCCTTTATTTTTTTTTATTGCATTAATCTCGTGTCATTTTGTCCCTTTTGGTGCACTGTAGACCGCCTGCAGCTGCAAACGCTCTCTCTGCATCAGAGGTCAAAAGTTCACTTTCTATCATCATTTAATGAGTGATGGTTTGCATGATGTCAAATAGATTTAAGTGAATGAAACGTCTGCCTTGTTTTAGTGCAGCCTCCCCTCACAGGAGAAATTACAGTCATTATGAATCCAGCTTAAGACAGCCCACATGGTCTGCTCCTGTTTGGGCTGTAATTTAAGTTAACAGCAGCATGCAGCAGTGACGCAGGTTGTAAAAGAACAATCCTCCTACCGTGGCGAGAGTGGGATGCACGTTGTTCTCCAGGTGCTGGACGACCTCCTGCAGCAGTACAGAACCCAGGTTGAGCTGGTTTCGGTCCACTGGAGCTTTGAGGCAGCGAGCCAACTTCTCCCTTGCACCTGAGAGGTTTCCAGCCTTTAGAGATGCCATCCCCCAAGCCTGCCACACAGCGCCAGGGTCCAGACCGCTCTTTGTAGACACCTGCAGCAGCCAAACAATCAGCGGCAAGGAGAATTTTCTTAAAACCAGACGAATCGGTCACAGCATAGCTTTTCTCTTTTCTTCCATTTATTGTGTCATCCACACTTTGCAGAAACACATTTAACTAAATAACCCTCCAGCTGCCTCACCTCCACAGCGAGCTGGTAGTGCTCGGCCTCCAGCAGCTGGTTCCTCAGACGAGTGACGGCAGAAGTCTCCAGAATGTCGTCCAGAGAGGGGATATATTTGTAATTGGCTGTAACCAGAATTTTAAGCACGTCTACTTTGCTGATGTAACTGTGGAAAAACAGAAAAAATGATGGAGAGGAAATCTGTTAAAAAGAACAAGTAGACAGTCTTTGTGAGACAAATTGAGAAATATTTTAAGGAGCAGTATGTAACTCAGACACCTAGTGTTTAAAATGAGTACTGCGGTCTAAATTCTAAACATTAGAGAGAGCTGTCTCCCCCCGCCCCCTCCTCTCTAGAGTGGATGCTCACGCAGGTCACCATGTGGTGGACACTGAAGCTTCAGTGTTTAGCCAGCTCTGCATCGGTCTGTAAACCTTTCTGTGCAGATGTGAAAACGGCTTAGTAGTGACCCTGTAAGACCCCCAAACTTTGCAAAATCTCAGGCTGTGACTAAATCCTCTGCAAGCTGCTGACATACGTTGTCGTTACATGTGAGAGGGTGTCAAACATTTGTCTTTTAAAGTTTTTTTAAGGTGTTCGTGTATAGAAGGCATCAGGATATCAACACACCCACAGAAACACTAGACAGGTGTGTTAACTCATTTCACCTGATAAGAGCTCCTGTGAGTACAGAGTGCATTCAATGACAGCCACCTCCCTCTCTCATTAAGCACATTGATAATACGCCTGTTGTTTGAAGCTCCCTGACTTGACCTATATTCATCTGTTATTGCACGTCTTTAATGACTTTAAAGACCGTTGTGAGTTCTTGTTTTTGTTGCTGCCAGTTTAAACCTGGCTTCACTTCAGGTTTGATAGAACAAAAGATGAAACACACAGCACTGATCTGAAAGATTAGTTCATGCTCATATTTATCTTTATGACCTCCGTCTCTCGGACATTTCCCAGAATTCCATATCCTCGCAGTGACCTATAACCCGCAACTAATCATTGTACCTGTCACACAAGGCGAGGTCCTGGCTGCGGCTGACTTTCACAAACATCAGCTTGGCGCTGAACAGCAGCTGCCGCATGATGTCGTTGAGGAGGCAGGCGTCCACCTCGGGATTGGTCAGCTTACGAGACAGAGCACGGCAGTGGCTGATGAGCTGGTGACCGCAGGCTGTCTGATCGCTGTGCAGAGACAAGATGGCCACGCAGAGGTACGCACTGGGAGCCTGGAGGGTTCAGAAAGAGAACACGATCAGTATTTACTGGTTTGTTGAACTAGAACACATCTGGATAAAAGTTTAGTGATCTGAAAGTTTAGAGCTTTCTGCTGAAGAGTGGACAGATACAAACATACTGTGCATCCAAAAAGGAGCGATTTTCCCGACTATTGTTTCCTTTGCATTTGCCCGTGTCTGAGCTCCCCGTCTGTTCTGTGCCCTACTCCGTGGTGAGCGCAGCGCACACTGCGTCCTATCTGAAAAGCCCTTAACGTGCCTCGCCACAGAGAGGGTTGCCTCGTGCGAGTGCGCCCTTACAGTAACCATCTGAGCCCATCAGTGGCAGAAATCAGAACTTTTAGTGGACGTCCTTTGATCAGCGCTTTCATTATTATACTGCAGCCATTAAAGCCTTTTTATTGACATCTGGATGAAGCAATCTACAAACTTTAGCTTCTTATTACTCATATGAACACCAACATACATATAAAAAACACGGGGCCAGTGTTTAAACATGTTGGATTAACTCTTTAACGTGTGAACAAGTATGAACAAAAGGCACCTGCTCGTAGTAGAACTCGCTCCGCAGCAGCTGGTTCTCTGCAGAGTTGGTGCTGAGTTGGATCTGTTGTTGAACCACTTCAGGCAGATGCAGCATCCCATCGAGAACATCCTCCGTGACCACGGGGCTCCCGGCTACTGCGGTTACACAGACGAGAAAAGAGAGAGAGAGAGAAAGTGAGAAAGCCCGTCAGGACAGAGAAGTGACTTCTACGCGTCAGCTGTGCTTTAACATGAAACACCAATCAGGCTTTACACAACGTTGACTATTAGGGGTGAAAAAGGATTCATTTTTTTAAATCGCTGAGTTTCAATAAGTAATTGTGATAAAACAATTTTTTTATCATATTTTTGAAATGTAATGTAATTACCACTTCCACATACTCTAGTCAGTGCTCCTGTTTCTACAGCACGTGCTGCGGTCCGTCTCCGGAGCGTGCCAGCAGCGCCACTACGATCTGCTTCGTTTAAAATACGCTGCAGGTCTAGTTTCGACTGAGCTCGCTGCAAGCACGTCAAGCTGAGCAGAGCAGATCGTTCCAGACAGGAAAACAGACACGGGAACCCACAGAGCATCCGCTGAATTTCAAAATAAAATACAATCGACAGATTCCCGGTCGTATATTCCGTCACTTTTCAACATTACGTCAAACAGGCACCATTTGGAGCAAAACCGTGGCGCTGGTGGAACGCAGCGCTCATAGACTATGAGCAGTTAGGGCATGTGTGTGGATTGCTCTCTCCAGTGGGGGAGTGAGCTCCAAGTGAAAGAGATGAGGGTAGGATGCACCGTGAGATTGACGGCTCAGCGTCGGCAGTAATGCAGGCGTACCGCACCGTGCTGAAGAGGGAGCTGAGCCTGAAGGCAAAGCTCTCGATTTACCGGTCGATCTTCGTTCCAACCCTCACCTGTGGTCATGAGCTTTGTGTAGTGACTGAAAGAATAAGATCACAGATACTAGCGGCTGAAATGAGTTTCCTCAGGAGGGTGTCTGGGCTCAGCCTTAGAGATAGGGCAAGTAGCTCAGACATTCAGGGGGGAGCTCGGAGTAGAGCGGCTACTCCTTGACATCAAAAGGAGCCAGTTGAGGTGGTTCCAAGGAATGCCCAGCTAGTAGTGACCTCAGGGTAGATCCAGAGTTCGCACATAAGCCCAAAGTACACACACATGCACAAACAGGAGCTATGGATGTGCATTAATGGAGAGGTGAGAGTTGAAGGGCTATGCAGGGAGTGTGCCAGAGCCACTGGAGATTTGTTGCCTTGCTGTACTCACCTCGGCAGTACTCTGGAAGTGACCTGGCACCACCACCAACTTTCAGATTTGGTCTGCACCTGGACCGGCGACCCTCCAGTTCCAAAACCCAAGCTACTGCTGCCTCATGTCAATAAGGTACTAATAAGCTCTTACTTATGAATAATGAGCAGCCAGCATGCTATTAATTAGCATGCTAATAAGCTACTAGTTAAAGTTGAATATAGTGACCTTAATTAAAAGTGTTACTTCATTTACCTTCAGCCGGCTCGAGCTCATCATCAGAACTGTAAATGGAAAGAAAGAAATCAGCATTTATTCACTTCTAAAGATGAATGTACACATCATGATTATATGTTTGTTTATGTTTTGTGCAGATGTGAAATCAGAATATACGATTTCTGATTAGAGAACCTGTCGTTAGTGTTGAGGTTAAAGGTTTCATCTGACATGTGAGAGGTTCACCTAGCGTTAATCTACGGGGTCTTACTCAGGGTGAAAGTAGGCGTAGCACTGGTCACAGACTCGGACTTCTTCTCCGGGGCAGCCCTCCACTAGCATCTGATGCTCCGAACACGCGTGACAAACCAGACGGCCACATCTCCGGCAGTGATGCCGTCTGTTGAACTGAAAGACAAACAGACACATAGTTTGACAAATATTTATCTCATGTAGTGCCCTCTACCCCTTTGGTAATATTTACACAGTTTAAAGTCACATATTCTGTAAAATCCTCTTCACCATGTTTCTCTAACTCTAATGTGTGTCTCTAGTCTGTCTACAAACCCCCCAATGATGAGAAAAGTCCATCCTCTCCGTCTTTTGCCTGCTCCACTCTTCAGAAAATGTGTGCTCAAACAGGCCGTTTGGAGATTTTCCCTTCATGACATCACAAAGGGCAGTAACCCCTCCCCCAGGTGGGTGACACTCCCACAGCTAGGTGTTTGTTCTGCCCTCTGAGTCTGCCTTCTCACCGTAAACAATAGGGCATGGAGCGAGAAAGCCCGAGCCACCCAAGCCCTTCCAGAGAGGGGCGTGGTCAGACACAGCTCATTTACATTTAAAGCTACAGACACAGAAACAGCCTGTTCTGAGCAGGGCTGAAATAGAGGGGTTTATAGGCATGATCAAATACAGGATCAGAGTGGATTTAGAACAAGACACTTCACACACATGTTTAGAGGAGCTCTGGGACTTATTTACACTGAAGAGGAGGAGAATATGTGACCTTTAAAGAATCTGCACATTTACAGGAAGTGAAAAGTTTTTAGTCTTGTAAAACTGAGACACTCAGTTAAAGCAACGTGAGCAACTAAATCTTTTTCAAGCAAAGTGACACCAGTAAGCTTCACAGTCTGCACACTCACCATGGTGAACCTCTCCCGCTTGCAGACCATGCACACGTCCCGCTTGGTGTCAGGGACCCAGTCTTTGCGGGCGGGGGGTTGTTCCGGTGGCTGGAACTTGGCAGGCGAGCGGCGTTTCCTCCCAGCTGAGATTCGATCCCTCTCCCTGTCTGAGCTGTTGTGTGAAGGGGTGCTGCCTGGAATGTAAAATCAAGAGGAAAATGAGATCCAAACCAGAACTGATAATAACAGTGGTAGAAAATACATCTGTGTGTCATTTCATAACTTTAAAACGTGCAGATGTCTGACCTGCAGACGCTGTTGGAGATTCAATCTGACTGTATGACATGGAGCAGTTATCTTGAGCAGGACACTGCAGCACGGCGTCCTGCAGGCTGATTAAAGAGTCTGAAAGATAAATAGTCAATGTTAGGGTGATTGCCACCTTTCCCCCCCCAATTGTTCCCAATGAAGAGAGAGTGTTTGCTGCACAAAAGCAGCCCACCGGAGAAAAGGCGCTGCTTTTGTGCACGCTAACCCTGTACATCAGTCAAAAAGACAGCGTGCAAATGGTTAAATGCTCCCCTAAGGGCCCGATCACACAGAGACGTGTTGGTGCGGCTGCTCCAAAAACGCCTGAGCTCATCTGGAGGACAACAGCTGGGAGCACCTGTTGAGCGGGGCTGCGTGTGGATACGGGAAACCAAATAAAATAAGTGGGAAAAAATGTATTTAAGCAAACGTAGAGCTCTCGCTGTTCTTTTGCTCCCAGACGATGAGGGGGAAAATGTCATAAAAAGCTGGAGAGAAGAGACCCCCGCAATCACCCTGTACCAGAGGGAAACAACGGTTCTAATGGCGACGCCATTCTAACAACGCCTCTCTGTGTGATAAACCGTGATGTGTGCAGACCTAAAACACTGCTACACACAGTTTAAACATTCGTCTTAACACGTCAGTGATTTAACCACACACTTTGCACTCAGCACTGACCGGATCGTGACCTCCTTCTGGGTGCGCAGGAGAAGTCGAGGGCTTTGCAGGCGTAATCAGACAGCAGCTTGTCAATGTCCTCAGCTCCAAAGCCAGCCTCCTGACCGATCAGGAGGCTCCGCAGGGTTCGCACCGCCACGTCAGCCCAGTCCACCTTTAAGTTCATCAAGAGCTGCTCGAGCATCAGCAGCGGCTCAGACAGCAGGTTGAAGTAGTCCTGCCGGGCGGCTGGAGGCAGAGTCAGCAACACCTGGAGGAGAAAAACACAAATCAACATTTTACTTGAGTGTCAAAATGTTCAGTACAATGCTACGTTTCAAAACCACATGTTTTAAAACTCTAACAATATAATGGTTCATATCTAAAAGGACAAAAGTTTAAAAAAAAACTAAAGATCTCCGTCATTTTTAAACCCAAAGCTGCTACAAGAGAAAAAAAAGAGAGTAGCAGTGGTCCGATTATGAGTGACAACATCGTCTAACATGCACAAAAACAAACTTTGTATGAGCATAGCTTCACATTTCCAGCACCTTAAAGCAAAGACAAAGATTCAGGTTATACTGATTAACAACTTCTTTATACTGTTAAATCTTTTTAGCATGTGCACAAACCTTGGAGCCCAGATGGAGAGCGTGGATGTGTCGTCGTCGTGCGGGAGACACCTGTCTCTGGAAATGCAGAGTGAGGTAATCAGCCAGGAAGTGACAGGCAGCCAATCCGGGGCGGCGGTCCAGAGCGCGCTCACAGACGTCCAGGCCGACTGCGAAATCTGAAATGCCCTCCAGTGTCTAAAATAAATAAGGGATGAAGAAAATGAAGAAGGAAGAGTACACAGCAAGTCAGAGAGGATAGTAATAACGTCAAACTGCCTAATATTTATTTTAATCCTGAATGAAGCAGAAGTGGACGCTGATCCTCACCTGGAAAGCCTCGTCCATCTGACCCTTCTCTAGCAGGTGAAGCAAATGCTCCGTCTGCAGCTGCAGCCTGAGCTGGTCAGAAACAGGATAGAGCTCGACCCACTGTGCACAAAGATCAAACTCCTGCAGGAGAAAATTAATTATTCTAAAAGTAATAAATCCATTTACTGTAAAACTTCTATTAATAGTCCGGGCTTTCATTTAACTTCGCTCTTTAATTCGTCTCCTCTTTATTTGAGACCAGCGTTGACACGAGGCGGGCTTTTTAATTATTTTTAAACAAAACTGGTGCACAGTAAAGATGGGAAAGACAGGTATGTAGGAGAGCAATGTGTCCATCAAAAATATAAAGGTGTACTCCCGCACTCCATCTCTAACTTGTAAACAAACATTCAGTGGCAACGTTTCAGTTCTCGACCTTCAGATCGAGTAGGGAGACGTTGACACTAAATGTTTGTTTGCAAGTTAGAGTCGGAGTGCAGGAGTTTAACATTTAAGCACAGTAAAGACTAGAAAGACTACAAAACTGAACATTTGCAGCAGAATGGAAAATGACTTCAAATTGAGATGGGCTTTTTTATTTGAACTTTTTCAGTAAACATACTGAAGTTACTGTGTTTTGTTTGTTATCTTGTATACGATATGTCTCTCTTTGTTCACTGAGCAGATGCACCTGAGTTGTACTGTACGTACTTTTGCCTCCATCATCATCGACAACAAGGACTCAGAGTTTGTCTTGGATTCGGTCCTCAGCTCCTGCCAAGTCGCCCAGGGCAGACGAGGCTGCAGATTCAACATCTGTCAAAGGAAGAATAAAAGGGCAGGGACTTGGCACGTCAAACTCGACTTTCAGGTCATGTCACTTAAGAATGTTCTCAATGTCTGCACCAACTTGATCCAACAAAACATGGGGGAAAACCCACACTGTGTGCGGAGCTCAGATCAGAACAAGTCAATGAGTTCACTGCAGGACTCAGTTTGGATTGATTTGATTTGGTTGTAAAGATGCATGGTCAGTTTGCCGTGCTAACGTGCATACATGTATTTCCTTTTTTAAGAATTATCAACATCGATGAACTATTACCCAGTGATAGATGTCCAGCTCTTTCTTCTTGAGCTGCAGGTCCATCCTCAGCAAGCTCTCTGTGTTCGGATCATTGAGGCAGAACTCGAGCAGCTCCAGACAGGCTGACAGCGGCCAGCGCTCCAGAGCCTGCAGGGCAACCCGGCCTCGCAGGTTGGCGTCCTGCACACGAAACAGCTGACCTATACCGTCATCTCCGTCTGAATGTAGAAAACCAGAACAACAACAAACATTTAGGGTCACATTTACAGCAGCTCAATCAGTGAACACATCTGAGCTCGTCATGTTGTGTGCAGGGAGCAACAAAAATCAGGCCCTCTGTGTTTTCTCTGGTGTATCCTTGTTTATTTTACTTTTTTCTAAAGTTTGTGAGATGCTTTCATGATACTGCTGGTTGTTAAACTAATTTCCTCTCAAGGATTATAAAGATATCCTTTGTCCTTGATCCAATAGGCTTTGTGAATTGAACCTGGGGACTAAGCAAATAGCAGGACCCAATGATTTGCAATTTTTGGAGCTGTACGCGGCTACAATCCATTCTTATTAAAAACAGATCCTTTGTTTCTACAAAGGCTTTGGATTTAAACCAAAGCAGTTACATGAAATTCCATGAGTGTCTTTTTGCTCATATTGCATTTGTCATCATTTCTCACCTTCTAGAGCAGCGCAGGCGAGCAGGCGGTCTCTTAGCGCCCCCTCCTGGCTGCAGCCCAGCCCATACAGCTCCAGCAGACTGAGGGCTCGGCACAGGTCTCTGGAGGACAGAGCTTTCTGGAAAGCCTCTGTAGCAACAGCCTGGGCAACTTCTGCTTGAGGCCCAGACAGCAACAGACTGACGAGGGGTTTCCCACAAACAACAGCCCCGAGTCCTTCCTCGCCCTCACCAAATATGGAGCCCAGTACAGGTTCAGCCATGGTGTGAAGGTAAGCACGGAGAATAGGGAAGTCCTTCAGGAGGTTATCAGCTTCTCGAGAAATCTGTTCTCCATCGAGGACCACCTCTTTACGGCCAGTACGGAAATAACCGGACCATCCCGAGGGTTGTGATCGGGCTGCTTCTCCTTTGCAGGCGCTCAGACAGGCCAAAGTGGCCAGTAAGGGGGAGCGAGACTTGAGGAAAGACAGGGCTGAGGGTGTGAGGAGAAAAGAGTTTGAGGAGGACAGAGAGGAGGAGGAGGATGATGATTGAGATGGTGGCGAGGTGGAGAGGTTGCTGGGTGAGGTGGAGAGGCTCGGGAGTAAAGAAGAAAGGTCCTCGGCTGAGGCTTCAGACTCTGAGCTCGCATCAGAGTGAGGCTCTGCGATTCCCACAGTGGACATGTGCTCCTGAGCGTGCTGTTGGAGCAGGACGGACAAACTAGCGACACCAAACATGCTGTCATCATTTTTGCTCTGACTGTGGTCTCTTTGATCGCCGAAACAGGAGATCCACATGGGAAGAGTCTCACAGCATCGCTGGACGATCACCTGCTGGACGCTCAGCCGCAGACCTTCCTGCTGCAGCAAAGACAGCACCCTGAAAAAACAAATAAGATGTCTACCTTCAAACCAAGCTCAAATTGTACTGACCAATATCCTATCAGTAGGCTTTTATGTGAGGAGTATAGCTGAGTCATAACAGTAGCCCTATTCCGAGTCCTGTTTCACGCAGTGATATCTACGTCCCTGTGACTTTTCCCCTTCAATCTGAATGTCATTGAGGCGTAATAGGAGGACAGAGTCCTTCAGAAGTAGTAACAGAGGCGTTACAGAGGAGAGACAGTTTCAGCAGCGCTGTGTGTGTGTGTGTGTGTGTGTGTGTGTGTGTGTGCAGGTGCATGTCTGACTGTGTGTGTAGATGGAGCTCCCGCTGTGCTTTCACAACACCAAAGCGCAATGTGAGTTCACAGACTTGGACACCATGATTCTGTAATTATTATGAACGTACAAACACGTGAAGACGACTGGACGGAGTCTGAAAAGGGCTACTGATGACTGCAACGATCACTCGACTTGCAAAAATGTTTCTGGATGCGAAGTTACTCCAATCAAAAAAAGTTAGGTCTTTAAATTCCTTCTCATGTTCTCGTCTCACGCTGATGTGGCGCCCAACCATTGTGCTCACCTGTCAGGAGACACCTGTCTGTCAAACAGCAGGTGGGAAAGAAGCTGAAATGGGGATTGGAGCAACACCAGCAGAGGATTCCCGAGTTTCACTTTACTGCTCTGGTCTGAGAGACAAACATCAAGAGAGATAAAAATAATCAGAAAATATAAGGTATAGGAAGCGTAATCATGTCTTGCCTCCTGAGACCCCTCCCCTTCCTGTCTCATAGGGATAGTCTCCCTCTGTGAGGTGCATGTGTGAACAACCAGATCAGGAAGATTTTAGAAGAAGCCTGCATGAATTTTTCTAGAAATTGTCCGGAGTGCCTGTGTGAAAACGGCAAAAGAGAACATCGTCTCTACTCAAAGAGTCCTCAATCATTTTACCTTCTGAGCTGAGACTTCGCACCAGCACAGATGCCAGTGTGTTGACGTAGTCGAGGAAACTGCGCACATAATCTGGCCTGGCGAGTTCTCCGTCAGGCTCGAAGGGGCAGAGCTGGTCCAGAGAGCGGAGCAGCTGCTTCATGCTGGAGCGTACAGGGTGAGCGTCCAGCTCGGCCTGCTTTAGACTGGCCTGTTCACCCAACAGAGCCAGGAGAGCACTGCCCACTCTGCCCTCTGTTAACAGAGAGGAAACATGAAACACACACACACACAGAAAATTCAGACTTTCAGAGAATGATTAGAAACTGTAGGAGGTTTAAGACTTTTATCCTCTAACACACTTTTTCATGGAACTTTGAAAGAATATCAAACAATCCTGCAAAGTCCTGGTAGACATCAAATTGTGCTCCAAGATAAGAAAGTGTTTAAAAATACTTTGACAGGATTCGGTTCATAACATATCAAAAACTCTGGTTACTCTGCAAACCTGCGCCGTCTGTAGCAGTGCTCAGGATGTTCAGGGTGGTCTCTAAACGCTGAGCCAGACCGAGCCGAGCAGCGATGCACTCTTCACTCAGAGCTGGAAGGCAACACAGGAGGACGTCCTGAATGCAGCAACCAAACGGGCTGGCGAACACTTGGTCTTCACCAACAGCGTCTATGAAGAAGAGAGGAACAGTGAAGGTGATCTGGTAAGTGCTCAGGACAGCTGCAACAGTGCGTTTTTGCGTTGTCATGTGGATGAAGATGTTTTTGAGAACTGAGCGTGTGTGGATCCTTATGATACGACATTTTAGTGTTTGTATTCACCTGTTTTCACTGAAGTCTTATTGGTGGCCGAATGATTCAGGATCTTGTTGATCTGTTGTAACACCATCGGAAATCCACAGATCCCCTCAGCATGAGGGACCCTAGGGTCCACTCTTAGTCCTGGAGAGACGGGCAGGGATTAAGGATTAAAGAACATGAAAATCTGATGATTAACACACAGAACTTAAATTTGACAAGCTACAAATTCTGGCTACATACCTCGAGCTTCCAGGCTGCTGTGGAGCCGGCGCTCTGCTGTGTCCAGCAGCTGACGGGACGTTTTCCAGAGCTGACAGTGGCAGCAGGCCAGGTCAAAGGCGGCCATGGCTGCAGGGCTGAGCTCCTCCAGCAGTGTGTAAAGGAGCCCAGAGGGGTCGGAGGCGCAACGGCTCAGCCAGTATCCCTCCTCCAGCGAGGGCAACGGATGAGAAGGGGTGCTGAGGAGACGGTCTGCTATGTCTGAGATGGAGTAGAAAGCTACACCTGCAGGGAAACACACAAAAGATGAGTTCACCTCTCTGGCTGAGGCCCAGTTCACACCAGCTGTGTGGGCTGCATGACAGCTGTGGCTCGCACCGTCATGGTCATTCACAAGTCCTGTGTGTTGGCTGCATGTTAGCTGCATGTACAGACTCCCCCCCCCCCCAAAGAAAAAAAATGAAAAATTATGAAATTAGAGAAATTGGATGGCGAACCTGCAGCAGCTGCACTTCCGATGGCCTGCAGGGTTGATCTCCCGCTGCTGCCGAGCCTACTCCTCCCCGTGACTGGCACAGCCGCCGTCCCCAAACCCTCCGAGGACGATGAGGATGAAGACATGGACCGGCTCTCCATCTTCTGCTCCACCCGCCCCAACTCCACCAGGACTTCTTTGTAGCGCTCCATGAACACCAGCTCGCCACAACAAGCGGATGCCTCCAGATCAAACACCAGAGACACCTGCAGAGAAACCACGAAACGATCAGAGCTGGTACATCTCTGTTCTGCTATTTCTACACTGCAGCTGGAGAGGATGGAAATGTTCGCGTTGATTAGTCTGGATCAGATGTGAAACATTTCTAAAACTGAAACACACATAAATCGGAGTTATAACTGGCAGTAAAAACTTTGCCACAGACCTGATGTGCCTCCATGAAGTTTCCTCGGCGGATGCAGGACATCAGCAGAGACTCAGGAGGAGACAACATGGCGGGAACGAGCCAGCTGTGTGGACCTCCGCATGGACAAACCTCCCACTCCACACCCCCTGCTGCAGTCCCTCCGCCACCATCTGGAGAAGGAGAAATAGATCCATCATGAACCCAAAAAGATAACACACAACCTAAGGAACATTTGTTCTCCAGTACTTGAGTCCTCTGAAAAAAAATTATCCAAGGATGATTAAATCTCAAATCAAATCAAGAAGGTCAGGCTTCTGTACCTGAAGTGCTCGTGCTCACTTCTCCGTTGTGTCTCTCTGTGGACGTTCGTCTCTCTATGGAGTGTCTCCCGGGTCTCTTCCTTCTCCTCAGGCTCGAGCTCTTGCTGCATCCCAAAGACGTGTTCGTAACGCTGACTGATGACATCTGGAGAGGACTTTCTGGACCTGCGTCAAAATCAACCATGAAGGCTTCAAAAGGAGTGCATGACGCCAAACCAACATATCCTCAAAACTCAACATTTACAACTGAATGGTTGAAGGCCATTTTAAGCCGGGCATACTCTGTATGTATGTAAAGTCGTGGTCGAACGTCAGCTCACACTGTATGACAAAACCGTTTACTTTCTGAGCAAGATTCTGAACGTAAAGCCAGGTGCTCT
This sequence comes from Tautogolabrus adspersus, assembly GCA_020745685.1. Taxonomy (NCBI): domain Eukaryota; kingdom Metazoa; phylum Chordata; class Actinopteri; order Labriformes; family Labridae; genus Tautogolabrus; species Tautogolabrus adspersus. The sequence goes on from CM036552.1 coordinate 26,078,450, forward strand.
TGAAGACAGCCCTGTGGCTTCCCTCCGACCTTTGCTAAAAAATAAAACGGTCAGCTTGTTGCTCTCACCACTGCCGCTGCCCTGGTTGCTGGTGATGATCTGCAGCCTCCACTGAGCCTCTGCGGTGCGTTTGGACAAACTCTGCAGACGGGTGCCGAACGCCGCAGCCGTCACCGAGCAGCCAAGACTTTCGGCCGCCTCGGCCTCCCGAGGCAGAGCTCGCCCTCCCTCCTGTCCGTCCTGCTGGCCCACCACACACATGCCCTCCAGCCCTTCTTTCAGCAGCTTCAGAAAACCTTCCATGGCCGTCACGTCGACCAGAAAGCCCCTGCAGCCCTGGATAAAGTGTCCTAGCTCCAGGTGACTACAGTGGGCTGCTGCTGCTGAGTCTGAACGCAGCTTCTGGTTTGCAGTCTCGTATGTCTTTGGTTTCATCTCTGATTCCATGTTTGTGTTTCTTGTACCTGATGAACCTTCTGACTGAGCGCTCTGATTGGAGTTTGTGTCTTTTTGGACAAAGTCGGCCGTGGACAGAAAGAGAAGAGAGAAGATGTTCTCCAGGAGCTCCAGACGGAACACGGCAGGTACAGCCTCCAGGTAGAGCTGACACTCTGACAGAAAGTGCTTAAACATCAGATGTTGACCTGGAGACACACAACCGACAAGAACAAGGTGAGAATACTGTTCAGAACTTTATATAAATCATAACTCACTCAAACCTCTGTGTCCTGCTGCAGCAGCTCTGTGTAAGTTTGTGTCGTAAGTTTTGGTGTAACGTTCACTCATCGTTGTGTCATTGTTTGGTTACCATGGTGACGTAGCACCAGAGCGTAACGTCAAAAATGACCAAAACATTGTGTCAGAAATGAGGTTTGAACAATCAGCGAGCAGCGTTTTTCTCCCTGCAGTCTTTGTTCCAGTGTTTCCTCTCGTGTCTGATCGTCTCTGAACAAACGAACGGCTGAAAATAACTTCTGTTCACTGACATGGACAGGATCCTGTGAACATGCACTGATGGAGAGATGTCAGAGTGTGGGGGGGGCCTCAAAGGAAACTCAGCAATCCTCAGGAAGTGAACTGGCACTTCTCCAGCTACAAGACCAATTTCCAGAGTTTGTCCAGTGACCTGACATTTCTGAGGGATGTAATCGATCACAGAGAACACACTGCTGACACCAAACAGACGCTAAAACCCTTATTATATATTGAATATTTTCCTCACAGTTTAAAGTCTCTTGGCTACTTTAAGTGTAAACTATGAAAAATCCACAGAATTGATGTTTTTCTTTTCATAATCAGCTAAATGAAGCAGACAGGAAACGTTTCTATCATCTGTCATCAAACCACAGCAGGAAGGACAGAAAGCTTTTGTACCATTTGAGGAAGTAGAGGTTTGATTTAGGTCTGTTCCTCCTTCAGCAGGCGGCAGCGACTCACACTCGCTGCAGTTTGAATATTTGTGCGCGTTCACACAGAGAGCGTAGATGGCGTACTTCATGGCGCAGAAGCCCTGGAACAGAATCGCGTTCCTCTGCACACCGGGACCGAGAGGACTGACTCCCTCTGCATCTGCTTCTGTTGCTGCAGGGAAACATAGATTTTTATTTAGAAAATTTACCCTAAATTTCATATCAGGCTCAACAAGAGTGCGATGACGAGGGGGCCGACCTGTCCCTGGTGAATTTGGCAGATGCTGCAGCAGATCGAGAATCTTTCGCTCTTCAAACTGAGCCAAAGGAGTCAGAGAATGCAGAACGTAGAGGGCCGAGTGACTGTCCAGAGTGTAGAGCTGAGCCAGCAACGCCTCGGTCGAAATCCCTCTGAGGGAACGAAACAGAGAAGAGGTGAAGGTTGATAATAAAGAATGATTCAGACGGAGTGAGACTTCAATAAGGAATCAAATATAAATTCTTACGGGCTGTTGTTTTTACACCATTCAAGTACTTCAAGCTGAGAGGACAGAAGATCAGCAAACTCCTGCAGAACAGCGTCGCTGGCTGGCGCCTAAAAAGAACGTCAACACTCTCAGTATATTGATTTATTAACTGATCTAGCACGAGTCAGCATATCCGATATACACTACGTCACTACGTGACATCCAATCCAATCGTTGACAAGATAATTGAATCTAAGCACGCTTCACTCCTAAAGTCCAGTTTCCTGACTAGTGTGCGTGCTCTGATCCATGCTCAAGCACGGTACACTTCCTTGGCCCTGGCACGCTTGGAAGAGGCGTGCTTCTGCACGGTACAGTTCATGCACGAGCACAAGCACGGAAACACAGCGTGGACAGTCTTCATTATCGTGAAATCCCGGAGTGTTCTGTCTGTATCTGACTAAAATTGTTCTCTGTGTTGTTCTCGGATGTGCGGACTCGATCACACACTTCTTGTAAACTAAGCTTGCTTCATAATTACGTAAAGCTATGCACCTTACTTCAAGATGTCACATCCTTCCCACTGGTCATTAACGTGACAGTGAAACATCTGCAGAAGAGGAGGAATATGTAGGTGAATGTTTTACGCTCTGACCTGCTCACGGTGAAGGACGCTGAGCAGCGTTTGAGCCGAGCTCAGGCTGCGGCACTGAGTCCATCCAAGGAGCAGCAGCAGACGAGACAGAGGCTGAAACTCGCGCTGCAGTAAATCTCTGAGCTGAGAAAAGTCCTCGTGTTTCATCAGGTCCAGAGCAGTGACCTAGAAGAAGAGACAGTTTTTAGATATTTCAATTCATCACGTGTGTTTGCTTATTCACTTGATTTCAGGGTCCAGGAAAAAATGTGGCTAAAATAGCGACTAAAATAGAACTTCACACAGACATGATTACATGCATGCTAACGTGAGTTTGAACATTTATTTTATGGTCCTGGGACACTTACCAAGACCTGCTCCAGGAAGTGTTTTCCGCTGCTAAGACACTCGAAATATATGGTTTTCCAGACGGATGGACGATCTTTGTGGCTGCACAAACTGAGGGCCAACTTCTCTGCTTCAGGAAGGTCCACTGGGAGAAGGGAAAGGAATAGACTTGAGCTTGTATTGTTCTTTTCTAGTCTTCTGATTACTCAAAGCTCTTATACACCGCAGGTCACACCTACACATTCATGATGGTAGAGGCTGCTGAGTAAAGAGTCCATCAGTATTAACTCATCCATTCATACACATTCACTCACTGATGGTAGAGGCTGCTGAGTAAAGAGTCCATCAGTATTAACTCATCCATTCACACACATTCACACGCCGCTGACGAAGCAGCGGGAACAACTTGGGGTTAAGTGTCTCGCCCAAGGACACATCGGACATGTAGCTGCAGGAGCTGGGGATCAAACCCCCGACCTTCAGGTTGAGAAACGACCGACTCTACCACTGAGTTAGCAACTCAACTAACAGTAGGTTGACAACAGAAAGCCAAGACAATCACTAACCGCCTGAGCAGCTTTTAGAGAACATCATACTGCACCCTTTCCTCGAAACATAACAAGGTCGCTGCACACTTTTTCAAACTTCTTTAAAGGTCCAAAACAAAGGTTTCATGTGGGATTAAGCAGCTTTTATTCCCCCGTTTAAAAGCTTTATTGCATTTCTTGCACTTTGCCTCATAATCCTAATTTTTTCCCTGCAAACTATTTTCTGTATTTCTCATCTTGAAGCCAACATTTCTCTCAGGGCGCACTCACACTGGGCAATCCAGCCTTAGCACGCTTCAGCCCTAAAGTCTAGTTCTTTTGACTAATGTGAGTGCTCTGATCCGTGAAAAAGTGCTTAAACACGGTACGGGACGACTTTGCCTTGTGTGAGTGCGCCCTTCAACTCAGCAAACACAAAATCTTCCTTAAAAAAAAGCAGTTTTACAAAATGAAAGGAAGTCATATAACTGATATAACTGAAACAAAGCAAAAGCAGCTGTCGCATCATGTGAAGTGTTTCTGTGACCACAGAAGCAGAAGTGGGATTAAAAGTGGAAAAAATAAGTCGTTAATTGTTGTCTTCACACTGTCAGCATAGAAGGACGGATTCTCAGGTCACAAGTTTCTGTTTCATTCAACAGAAGGCATCAAGCTGTGCCGGGGAATAAATGTAAATCAGTCATACTGGTTTTGTCTGGAAATGAACAAAAACAGCAAAGTACTGGGAAGAAAGTCGTGAGCCTGTCTGCGGCGAAAACAAAGATGTACTTTGATCAGGTGAATTAGCCAAAAGGGTGTGCTTAAAATCTGTAAAAGATAGGGCCCAGGTTTTAAAGAAGAGGAACATCCCTCGTACGTTAACTAATGCTCAACATTTAGGGATCATTTTAAGGTCTGGAGGAGGTCCAAGACCACCACAGTAAATCCATATCAGAGTTTGCCGTTTCAAATCCCACCCTCGGGTCACCTTGTGTTTGGGGCGCGCTCCTCAGCAGGTGATCCCTCTGCAGTCTCAAAGCGGTGGAGCAGTAAACAGAGACGAGAGCGTCACCCCGCGGGCGGAGCAATGAGCTAAGGATCCTCTCCTCTCTTAGCGGGCCGTCTCTGGCCGCCCACAGAGCCTCACACAGCCCCTCCAGCTGGCCCCCTCCTCGCCCCGAGCTCCACGGCATCACAGACAACACAGAGTAGATCTCCTCCGCCCACTCGTCCACCTTCTCCTGCCTCCTCTCTGGCTTTCCCAGCTTCTTCATCAGGTGTGAGATGAATGTGTGCTGCAGACTGCGCTCCTCTGTGCACGGCTGGTCCTGGAGGAAAGGTGAAAATAAGGACAACGAAGCAATGCAAGTGTTTGATGAATATAAACACCATCTTTTTAAACGTGCACCTTTATGATCTGCTCATCTGAAAACAAACTTTTTTACACCTAGTGTTTAAAATGGGTACTGCAGTCCACATTTAAAACATTAGAGAGCGCTGTCCCCCCCCCCCCTTTGTATTTTTATTATGAGGCTTAATTTTTGTGCATGTGTTTGACTCTACCTGTAAGAAATGAGCCAGAGATTGAGCGAGTCTCGGTTTCTTTTTCTCCAATAACGTCTGCAGGCAAGACTTCACAGCATCATCGGTCGTCCTCGAACCATCGGCGGCTTCTTGCTCAGACTGAGTTTCCAAAAAGGCCCGGTGTAACTCCTGCAGAGAGAGTGTTTATGTGCACACAGTAAATCACACAATCCAGTATTCTTAGACCCCGTATCCACCTAGCGAGTTTTTTCTGAGCGCTAGCGTCTTTTGTTTCACTGAGTAGAGAGCGTTTGCAGCAGGTGGCTTTTCTGCCCGAAAAAAAACGCCAGGTGGACACGGGGCCAGCGTACAGTTTAATTACAGATAAAGTTAAAAATAAAAATGACCTTGAGAGCAGTCTCCAGGATGCCTTCTGACCCGAGCTCCTCCAGCAGCAGTAGGAACTCCAGCTCTCTCCTGGTGTTTGACGGGACCTGAAGAGGAGAGAAGACGTGAGGAGAGATTCAACGATTCATTTCAAACCTCATTTTATAACACACTCGTGTGAAAGGACCGAGGGCTTACATCAGACTGGACCGCACATCAAACTATCTCACGAAGGAGGTGCGTAGGATGACAAACTGTCACTTGAATAGAAAAAATCCCGCACACTTCTCTCGCTAAGCGTCACCAATTTATTAGAAAAAATCACAACGTTTCGGTCCCTCTGAACATTTGTCAAGTGTTTCAGGATTTTTTTCTTTTTAAGTGATCGTTTCGAATCTCACCCTGCTCTCTCTCTCTCTCTCTCTCTCTCTCTCTCTCTCTTTCTGAACTATTTCTGAAAGCTTTGGCGCTTGTTGAAGCCGTCAATCATAACAATAACAGATCGTACCGTTAACAAACGTGTAGTATAAAAAAAAGTGTCAAACATTTTGACAAACTTAACACCAACATGCTGCCTACAGATAACTTTACAAAACACATCAAAGAGAAGAACACTTATTCATTTATCTCACCTCGTCTTCTGTCCACTTCTCCAAAACCTGAAGCCAAAACCACGCCAGTCTGTGTGGACTCCCCACAGACTCCCATCTACAAAAACACACATGATAAATCCACGGCACAAATAATACAGATATATAAAATGGGTATCTTTTGAGAGCTGCGTTACTCACTGTAGACTGTAAGGATTGCAGATTATAGCTCTGATTATGTCTCGCAGGTTTTCTGAGAGTCCGCCTGCCGAGTGGACCAGCTGAGGCACACAGGAGCTGGCCAGCTCCCACTCTGCATGCTGCAGGCACCTCTTGAAGTACTCAAACAGGTCCTGGAGGGAGGTCTCCGCTTCACAGCCGAACGGATGCATGACGCTCACTCTTCGCCGTGACGATCAGTGCTCACAAACAGAGAGACACCTTCACTTCCAAACAGCAGAGGAGGAAACGGGAGCTTCCGTCACCTGAAGCAGAAAGAAAAAAGCTGCTTGAGTCTTTTGTTGAATTTACAGACTTTTAAAAACTGCACCACCTCCTCTCAGACTCAGCTGGACCTGCAACATAAATGCAGCTGTCGGTCGACTCGTCTAATTTTAACTTGTATTTAGGTTTCTTTTCTTTTTCCTGCACGGGAATAATTATGTGCATTTCCATTTTTATATGCAGACTTTAACACCGTCATATTCTTATCTACAAGTCTATCACAGGTCTGCTTCCTTCTGACCTTCTGACCTCCATCAGTCAGACGAGAACAGGAACTTATAATCTTCGATCCCCAGACCTTTTCTGTAGAGATGCACCGATCAATCATAATTAATATAATTACTTGTAAGGCTACACAAAGCGGTAACAAACCCGGTATTGCATTTCTTTTCTTACTGTCTGTTCTAAAAGGTCAGAGTTGAACTGGTGTTTCAGTTTGCTGCTCCAAACAAAGAGCTGAGACTTAACGAGCTGCTCTCATTGGATGATTTGAAGAGGATGTTAAATGACTTGGAGGCGGACACATCTGGCTGCAGATGTTCTCCCTGATGTGTTTGTGGGAGATCTTGACAAACAATGGATGTTAAAATGTGTTGGTCTCACATTCCAAAAGACTTTTGTGTGTCCTCACTTTCTGTGCCACAAAAAATATATTGCTGAAATGGATAGATTGCAAACCTCCGACAATAGCTGGGTGGCACAAGGTTATTTTTGATATATTACCCATGGAATATCTGACTTACATGATAAAGTGTATGATAAAGGTTTTCTATGATATCTGGTCCCCATTCTTAAAATATATCGGCACTAGACTGACTGGCATTGTGATGAAGGGTCTGATAGATCATAGTTAGGAGTACGTGACTGACTCGCTATGGACTTACACTGTGATTTAAGTTTGTGTGTTGTGATGCTGTGATGTACAGGATTGTAAACTTTAGAAGCTGTCTCTGATTTATTTATCTGTTATTTGTAATTCTCTATGTCTGAGGTGTAACATGCCCCCTGTGGTGGAATTTCTGTAATTACTACATTAAAGGGGTATAAAATCATTATGTTAATTCATTGTTCCTGATGTCAGTCAGACCTGATACAGTTCAGTGTTGTTTAGAGACCAAGGACAGCTGGAGAGTCTCAACAGGTTGTCCTGATATCTTCAAGGATGTTTGGGAGAACTTGTTGTTGTTTGCTCCAAGCTCCTGGACGTCACAGATTAGTCTAGCTGGGTCAATATGACACGACCCTGATAATGGTAATATCTTTTCCAATATATGCAAAGGCTTTGGAAGGATTCGTCAGTTATGTTTGAGCATTACACTGAACCAGAGGTGTGATGCTGATTCATGTCTCCTCGAGTATTCATCTTGTGAATAAACTTTCATCAACGTAAGCCATCTGAGTCCATGAGAGTCTGAGTGTGTGAAGTCAAGTCTTGATAATTTCCTCAACAATCTGGCGTCACGAACAGGATATCTACAGACAAAGACTGGTAAGTGGCAAATAATTTTTATTAGTTGCTATTGCCATGTCTGAGTTTGACGATATCTAAAGAAACTGTAATTCGGCTGAAATTATTGTAAACTTGACTACACGCTGTTGAATTATGTTTGCAAATTATAGCAACTAAATAAAATATCAATGATTGAGAATCATTGAGTATTTGTATTTACAAATTGGTGAGAGTTGGGCTGTCGAGCATCCTGCGGGGGTGTTTCGGATGTCTGAGCCAGCTTTCTGAGCTGTGACTCGACACAGATAAGATCAAACTGTGAACTTATATCCTAGGGGAGACGTCCCGGGGTGGATTATTAAGAATTCATTTCGATATAGGTAAGACCAGGATGTGAATCTGTGTCCGTCGAGACGTAAGACTTTTATAGTCATGGGACTTTAGAGCAATAAGATTTGTGTGCACACTGAGCTGATTACTTATGGTAGTCGTTCGTTATAAACAGACCCAACAAGATTCTCAGAACCGATACATTATTCTGAATATGCAATGCTGGAATAAATTATAAAAGACTGAACAGACTCAGATGCAGTTGAAATGTTTGTGCAATGTTTTGAATGTATGATTGTTTGTGCCTGTGGCTGCAGGTTTTGATTCAAGCTATAATTGTTTGGTGCACGATGGGGAATCATCAGTCCACAACAGCGAATAAAACTGAATCTCAAAACAAACATGTGAAGAGTTAAGATAAACGAAGACACATAGAACATCCTCACACAGATAAAAGCACACCACCTTCAGGTGGAACACACTCCAAAACACAGACAAGAGATGATTTTAGCACACTCAAAACATCTCATTTCAGTCAGGTATACCCTGCTGATATGCCGGCAGGAGTTGTAGGCAGAGAGAGAGGTTGGAAGTACGTTTCTCCATTTTCTTCTCTCATGTGTGGATGGACAAAGTCTGAATGGCCCTATCATGGATCTTTTGATCAAGAAAAGATTAAATTGGCAGTTACAAATGTTAACCCATTTTACGGTAATCCAAGCTGGGATTATTCGTACATGACCGAGTGTGTGAAAGTGTGGTCTGAGATAGCGCGTGTGAGGAGTGAAGAAAGTGGCAAAAGCTGTGAATGGTTGTCTGATGAGTTGAAAAAGTTCATTGAACAAAGTGTTGATCATGTGGCAAATTTTCACCTAACCAAGATGGGAGAGAAGCTGGGTTTGACAAAAACAGAATCTGATAATATCAAACAGCGTCATCAGAAAGATTTACCTGCTAGTGCGAGAGCTATAATGTACAAATGGGCAAAGAAAACAGACAAAGCTTCTCCACGAGCGCTGTGCATTTTGTTAAAAGAAGTTGGCATTTCCTTCCCTGACACTGTAATGCAACAATACTCCATTAACTGTCCAAAACTAAACCTTGCATCAGAGAAAGAGGATAGAGAAGCGAGGGACAGAGCTAGACGCAGCGAAGATGAGCTAATATTACATATAGCAGCCGTCATAGCTAAAGAGACAGAAGCAAAGGAGAAAGCAGGACGGAGAGAACCAGGGAGGACTGCACAGACTGACATTCACAGAGACACTGATCCAAAACACACACTAACTGACGGAGAGGAGGAGCTACACACACAGACAGAAAAAGCTACAGGAAGTGAAGCAGTCTTACACAGAGAGGGAGAGAGAGGCCTAGAACACCAAGACATTGAAAGTGTTAAAACAAAAAGCATAGAGAAAGAAATCAGCCATCACCAAAGATTCACTAAAAACAGAGAGACAGGAACACTGAGGGAATCTGTAAAACCACCAGAAAGATATGACGGAGCTAATTTTAACGCTCCTAAGATTATGGTTGGAAATGTTCCTATTTGTAAAACTTGGACCCCTGCAGAAGTCAGAGATATACAGAAAGGTGCCCCTAACCCAATTTCCAGCCCTGAGGCCTTCTTGACATGGCTCAAACGTACATGTTGCATGTATCACTGTTTGATACCAGATGTACAACAAATCTTGAGCATCACGTATGAAAGTGAATGGCCAATGTGTGAGAGCACTTTTGAATTCCCAACTCAGATGGAGGATGGTCAATGGCCCGAGCATGAGTCTATGGAAAAGTGGCTTAACGAGAGTGCTGACAAAGCAATAAAGAAATGTGCCCGCACTCGCAGTGACTTTTCAAAAGTAATCCATTGCAGGCAGAAAACAGGGGAACCTCTACCTGATTTTCTTAATCGTTTCATCGCTGAATGGGATAATCATGCCGGAATTAAAAGGGAAGACACAACGTTTCTCGCAATTTCAACCCTTCTCCAAAATGTGAACGATAGTGTTGAAAAGACTTACAAAATGATGGTAAACTCATGGCATAATAAATCTTGGAAAGAGACAATTGAAGAGTTAATGGGTATGTACCGAAACCAGCTATTCAGTTCAAACAGGTCTTCTGAATGCCCCAAACAAATGTTGCAACAACAGTTACCTAGAGAGGGTGGTCAACCAGATTTCAGAGGAAATCACAACCAAAAAAGGGGTTTTAATAAGCAGAAGAAAGGAGCCTGCAGAAATTGTGGCCGATTTGGCCATTGGGCTAGGGAATGCAGAGCTCCGAGAGGCTCTGGATTCCCACAACAGGGATATCAAAACCCAAATTATTATCATCAACAGCAGTACGGACCAAATGACCATAGTGGTCAACCTCGTCCTGCCTTGCAACCCCCTCCCCAGCCCCCGCCGCAACCGCAATACCCGCCGCCGCCGCCCCCGCCGCCGCCAGGGGCTTATCCACATCATGCATAGGGAGGCCATGGAAGAGAAGAATCAGATCCGCAGTCAGTAACGCAAGCAATCAAAATTAGACTTTCCACTTGTCCTTCTGAAAATCCAGTAATGCCAATTGAAGTTGATGGTACAAAAGTTGAAATTTTAGTAGATAGTGGGGCTACTATATCTGCAGTACAATCTAAAGAACATGTGTGTACTCCCACATCCGAGTATGTAACGACAGTCGGAGTTTCCGGGACTCCAATCTCAGAGCCAGTTTCTACTGAAGCTAATGTTGTTGTGGAAGGTTCAGATGTGCAACATTCATTCTTGATATCTGAAAATTGCCCTCTTAATTTGATGGGGAGAGATTTGTTGTGTAAATTGCATGCAAGTATTCACTGTACTCCAGAGGGATTGTATTTAACAATACCTGATGATAGGGCCTTGCAAGCAGTTCAATGTTTACGGGATATTGACAGTTGTGTGTACGGTTGGAACCTGCCTGGGTTCAACAAAGCTGACATGTTTGATGTCGCGCACATTCAAGAAATTGCTCAAATATCACCTGCTTGTGCATCATTGATGTCTGTAATGAGGCCTGTACTGCAGTGCTTTTGTGTAGCTGCTTTAAATCCAACAGAGGAGTATAAGAGAATGGCTGATACATTTACTAACACACAACACCAGCTGGAATGTGAGCAATTCCTGTTTGTAGGTCCACAAGGATGTGCTTTACCAATCAAACTAACAGAAGAACAACAAAAATTGTTTAAAAATACAGAGGTGCCCCCTCATATCATCTTGGCTGTAGCAGTTGGATATGAGTCAAAACATGTGAGTGAGATGGTAAAACAAGGCCATACACAGAGACAGTGTGCTTCAGCCGCACACACCCAGAGCATAACAACCCTAGGGGAAGGGATGTTTATGCTCCAGCTCAAGGAGCCTCTACAATCGCCTCTAAGCACATTCGAAAAACAGCAGTCATCTTCTCCAATCCAATATGGACCTCCATCAGAACTTTCTGATGTACCACCAGTTCTGTGGGCTAAACATAAGAATCATGTGGGTTTTGTGACTTCTGCTCCGCCTCATATTGTTAAACTCAAGGCTAATGCGAGATTACCAAATATTAGGCAGTACAATCTGCCTCAGAAATCGATTGATGGAATCGATGCTGTGGTTCAATCCCTTTTGGATCAGGGTGTGTTAGTTGAAACTACTAGCCCATGCAACACTCCTATATTGCCAATCCCAAAACCAGGTCGTCCAGACGACTGGAGATTTGTCCAAGATCTGCAGGCCATAAATGACATTGTTGTTTCTTCAGTTCCGGTCGTGCCAGATGCAAATTCCATTCTGGCTGCAATGCCTGCAGATTCTAAGTACTATACAGTCATTGATTTAAGTTCAGCCTTTTTCTCAATTCCTTTGCATCCAGGGAGCCAGTACCTGTTTGCGTTTACATACAAAGGCCGACAGCTGACATGGACCAGGCTTCCTCAGGGTTTTTCCGAGTCCCCCGGGATTTATGCTCTTTGTGTCAGGCGTGATTTGCTTGATTTGGAACTATCTGGTGGAAGCACCTTGTTGCAGTATGCTGATGATTTGTTGATTGCTTCACCTTCAAAGGAGGCCTGCAAACTTGACTCTGTGTTGCTGATGAAAAGACTGGCTGAGTGTGGTCACAGAGCTTCTCTGGCCAAACTGCAGTACTGTCAACCTCAGGTTAAATACCTGGGACATGTGTTAAGTGAGGGACAGCGGCTACTGTCCCCTGAGAGAATCAGCCTCCTAGCAAATATGTCTCCTCCGAGGACCAAGAAAGAACTGCTATCTTTTCTGGGAATGACAAATTACTGTCGTCATTGGATCTTTGAGTATGCTGGAATGGACTTTGTGTTGAGGGCTTCCACAGCACACACTGCACCCTCTGTTGTACAATGGAATGAAAACATGTACTCAGCCTTCCGAGATCTTAAGAGTGCTCTTATCTCAGCTCCCGCGCTGGGGCTGCCGGACTACACACAGCAGTTTCACCTGCATGTTTGTGAGAAGGAAGGATTTGCTTCTGGTGTTTTGGTGCAAAAGCATGGATCACATTACCGTCCAGTGGCGTATTATTCGTCCAAGCTGGGGCCGGTAGTCCTTGGGATGCCAGGTTGTGTCAGGTCCGTGGCTGCTGTAGCCACAATGATTGAAAAATCAGCTCCTATTGTACTGGCCAATGACTGTATTGTACATGTTCCACACTCAGTGTTACACATTCTAAACACCTCAGCCACCCAGCACATGACAGCAGCTCGCAGATCAGGTTATGAAGCGATAATTTTGTCCAGTTCTCACATCACACTAAAACGCTCACCTCCACTAAACATAGCAACATTCCTTACAGACACAGAGCTTGAAGATGATCATGATTGTAATTTGGTAATTGAAACCAGCACATCCCCCAGACCAGACCTATTGCAGACACCAATACCTAATTGTGAACTAATTTTGTACACTGATGGCTCAGCATCACGTCCATCAGACAACACACATCTGGCCGGCTATGCAGTGGTCAGTGATTGGGAAACTATTGAAGCAAGGGCTCTCCCTGCGGGCACCTCTGCTCAGGCTGCAGAGTTGTATGCTCTTATCAGGGCTTGTTCCCTAGCCAAGGACAAAGTGGTCACAATATTTACAGATTCACGTTATGCTTTCGGGGCAGCACATGACTTTGCACAAATCTGGAGAATGAGAGGTTTTCTCACATCGTCGGGAAAACCAGTAAAACATCACGAATTGATCAAAGATTTGCTTGATGCTATTTTGTTACCAACAAAGCTTGCTATTGTTAAATGTGAGGCTCACACCTCAGGATCTGATTCTGTTTCACGAGGAAATGCGAGAGCTGATTTTGCAGCAAAACAAGCAGCCATTTCCTCCACTTCCATGGTACATCAATGTACCTCCCTTCAACCAGCTGTTCCCATAACGTTGTCCTCCGTTAATGATGTCGCGGATATGCAAAACCGTGCTGATACTGCGGAGAAAAATTTATGGGTGCGTAAGGGTTGTTCCCCACATCCGGAGTCTGGCTTGTGGCTCCACCCCGACGGTCGTCCTGTCTGCCCTCGTTCGCTCCTACATGTCCTGGCAATGGTAGCACATGGTCCTTCACATGTAGGGAAAGGAGGAATTAATGAGGTCATTCGATCTCAGTGGTTTGCACCAGGTATCACACAGGTATCACAAACACTGATAAACAGGTGCATGACATGTCAGCAGACAAGAAAAAAGGACAGTTCAATCAAACACGATCATTTACCACCACCGTCGGGACCTTTTGTAAATATGCAAATAGATTTTGTACATATGCCGAGTTGTCAGGGTTACAAGTACATGCTTGTAATCACTGATATGTTTTCAAAATGGACTGAAGCATTTCCGACCAGAAGGGAAGATGCTAAGACAGTTGTAAAGTGTTTGGTAAAAGAAATCGTACCGCGATTTGGGGTACCTTTGGGGATCAATAGTGACAGGGGACCAGCATTCGTAGCTAAGATAACTCAGAGTCTTGCAGCAGTGCTAGGGTTTCAGTGGCAGTTACACGTGCCATACTCCCCTCAGAGCTCTGGTCAGGTAGAACGAATGAACTCTACGATCAAAGAAAAACTGACCAAAACAATGATGACCACAGGTTTGAAATGGCCAGATGCTCTCCCACTGGTGTTATTTTCCATTCGAAGCACACCAAACACAACAATCGGGCTTAGCCCTCATGAAGTTCTAATGGGGAGGCCAATGTCTACAGGGGTCACCCCCCCTGTAACCCCCCACAAAGTAACACTGTTATGGACTGATGAATTCATGTCTGAATATGTGAAACACTTAACAGAACAACTAAGAAAGTTTTATTTGCAGGTATCTGGCAGGCTCCCACAGCCCTCAGATAAACCGATTCACCCTTTTCAGTGTGGAGATTATGTATTAATCAAGTCCTTGGACAGAGTTTCTCTTTCTCCTAGGTGGAAAGGGCCTTTCCAGGTGCTACTGGTCACTCGAACTGCTCTTAAGGTCGAGGGCAAGGCAGAATGGGTTCATGCATCCCGCTGCAGACCAGCTCCCTCTTGAAAAGGAGCTTAAGAAAAGGCGGAGGGCTAGCTAGCCTCCTCCTCCTTCTCGTCTTGGGGGTTATTCTTTGCTGGCCAGCAGAGAAAACGACCTCTGGTGATTCTGATCTGGACATCGAGAGCAGGGGCGCAGGAGTGCCTCACAATGAGTACGAGGGCTCTCGTATTCACTCAGCAGTGCGTGAAGCTGATGACAAACTGGATGTGCATCAACAGATGGCTATCTCTAAGTTCAGCAAGGACGTGAGACGTAACACTCTGATGAAAATGAAATCTAAAGAGAAAAACTCTGCGACAAGTATTTGGAGAAAAAATGATGGAAGTGAACCTGACATGACTGTTAATCTTGATTCTGTTTCACCCCTCTCCAGAGCCAAAAGAGAGGTGAATCCTGTGTATATAAGGTGTCCTCAAAATCGATGTAAAGAGGGTAACTGCCGGCTGGCCTACCCAGAGCGTGATTCAAATGGGACATGGACATGGGGGGTCGTGGATACAAAACATCTTAAGGTAACACGGACAACCTTTAATTCTGTCACTGTAAAATACTCACCGTCATGTCCTCTGGAGGAAACACCTTTCCTTTGGTGTTTCACCACACAGCAATTGAAAAGAGTTCCAGAGTGTTCACAATGGGAAGTAAATTATCAATTGTATCCTGGTACAGCATGAATGTATTTTCCCTCATGAAGAAGGAGAACTACTAGTACCAACATTGATACAAACACATGAAGCAGCTGACATTGAGGTGGATACTGAATTACAGACACTTGAGAAAGCTGTGTCAACCGCAGAAGGTAATTTGAATTCAGATAAAGGCAACTCAGCTGTTCTTTTAATGTTAGACTATGCTATGAGATAATGAGACTGAAGTCAAACCAGTTAATCAAGAACAAAAGCCTTACATTTGTGAAGAGTGGGTTCCCCCAGGTTACCCTGATATTGAAGAAGATGATGCTTCACTGTATGAATAAAGATTGATATAGGTGTGGCAGTTATCAACAGGGAGGAGGGAGAGAGCCTGTTTCATGTTAAACATACAGGTACATTTAGGGTTCAAGGTTTTCATTGATTTGATTTTCTAGGTTTGTTTCTATTTTTGACAATCACATTTAATATTAACTGAATGTTATGTTTTAATTGATGATAAATTAATGATGTAGTTTGAATAAAATTATATATTGGTAATTAATAAAAAAAAAAAAAAAAAAAGACTGGAATCGGGATCGACGTTGGAGAAAATAACTGCCTTGTGAAGTGCTAGTAACCTCTCCAAGGTAGTTTGCCCCTTTTCACTGTGCGTAAAGTACATCGGGTGAAGAAATAATTGCCATCGGGCACGTCAGGAAAATCTTGGACATTGCGTTTCCACTGGAAAAGGACATTCAGTTTCAGAATAAAAAGAAGAAAAATCTTTCTTGTAAATGAATGAAGTGTTATGATTGTTTGTTATAATTGATTTAAAACTGATTGATTGATTGATTTTAATTGAAGTAGAACATGTCACCATATCTCCGAGTGTATTTGTGTTTAAAATCTAGGTTAATTGTATTTTGATTCAAGATGATTAAGGTGTGTTTTTTTTAACAAATAGTATGTTTAATTAAAGCTTAATCACCCTTTAAAATTAGGTTATGGAACATTGTGGAAATGCCTAATGTTCATCTAGGATGGGATAGTTAGCGCAAGATTTTCTTTTTTCCCATTTCATGATTCAGAGATGGGTTTTTGGATTTCTTGTTTGTAGGTAGTATATGATCTATGACCTCTGCCCTGGAATTCCCTGAATGCACTGGGTGTTCAAGGGAGCCTATGATTTATAGTTTGTTTTAATTAACAAAACCTATGACTTGTAGTTTATGCCCGTGTTGGCCCTGAGGCAGAATTCCTGGATCTGATACTTTAGAGGTGAAGGGTGACACCTGTAAGGATAATTAATAAAGTAATTAGTCTGTGATTTGAAAAAATATCTTGATTTGTTTGCTTTGACATTAAATGAAAATGTTGAATGAGTTCAATGGTGTAAGCAAGAACATATCTGCGGACCTTCCAGGCTAAATTTATAATTTGAGTTTGGGTAGTTAAGTGTTGATCTCGTGATCAAACAGGGAGGATCTGTGGTGGAATTTCTGTAATTACTACATTAAAGGGGTATAAAATCATTATGTTAATTCATTGTTCCTGATGTCAGTCAGACCTGATACAGTTCAGTGTTGTTTAGAGACCAAGGACAGCTGGAGAGTCTCAACAGGTTGTCCTGATATCTTCAAGGATGTTTGGGAGAACTTGTTGTTGTTTGCTCCAAGCTCCTGGACGTCACAGATTAGTCTAGCTGGGTCAATATGACACGACCCTGATAATGGTAATATCTTTTCCAATATATGCAAAGGCTTTGGAAGGATTCGTCAGTTATGTTTGAGCATTACACTGAACCAGAGGTGTGATGCTGATTCATGTCTCCTCGAGTATTCATCTTGTGAATAAACTTTCATCAACGTAAGCCATCTGAGTCCATGAGAGTCTGAGTGTGTGAAGTCAAGTCTTGATAATTTCCTCAACACCCCCCCTTGTGTTGCTGGTCTGTGAACAGTCTGCTGGAGATGTGATCCCTTTGTTTCTTCTACTTATCACACAGATCATCTTTGTGAAACTGTTTGCGTCATTTTCATGTTTAATACTTGTATATGAAAAAAATCAATAAAGATATTTGAAAAAGAATAAATAATTCAATGTGTTGGTCTGATCTATTTGTTTGTATGTGAGGCTCATTGTTTGTGTTGAACTCTGTACATTGTGCTGCAGTCTGTCTCAGCCTGGACAACCTGGAAACAGATATTCTTACCTGGTTAGAAAGAATAAAAGAAAAGTGAATACATACATATGGGAGGTGGGTGTTGTTGTTATATGTCTCAGGTCAGGTGTCTGTCTGTCTTTAGTCCCTGTAACTTTCAACTGTATAACCAATAAATGTGAACTCCTCTGTGCAAACAAACCAAACACAGTGAGAAGCAAACATCGATCAAAACAAACTCCGTGCTGAGCTGCTGTTTCCACAAACCTCACCTGTCCTGTGTTACCTGCCGTCTCTTTCACACCTGACAGACACACACTGTCACCAGTTAGCATTAGCATTAGCTCCAAATAATGCTGACTGTCTGTGAACGCAGATGAAGTCCGCTTACTTCCGTAACAGCTCTCGTTAGCACATTATAACCCGTATGTAAGTTAGCGAGTATTTAATGGCGTCACTTACTCATTTCTTGGCGCTGTTTCTCTGAAACTGAGAGTTATTTACACTCCGCGCTCTCCGCTGTTATGCTAGGCGGTTAGCTGCACGCTAACGCAGGTCATGTGATAGAATCAGCTGATTCTGCGACGCTGGTTGGTCAAAGGTTGGCACGAGCCAGAGGAGGCTGGAAGACGAGTGGGCGTTCCCGAAGCGCGAGCCGAGTTCGCTTTTTTTGTTTTGATGCTGCCTTCAAGTGCTGTCGGAAATCCAATAATTCAAACTGCTACATAAATAAACTGACAAAACAACAAGACGCTGAGAAAACATCTGAAACAAATAACAAGCAAAAGATAATAAAACCAAAAAATAGATTATGAACAAATTAAAAAACTTTACATGAAATATTTCTGACAGATAAATAAAGAGGAAAAGTTATTTAATGGGGTTTCATATTTATTTTGTTGTTGTAAAATGTAAATACACTGAGATTGTTATTTATTATTTATGAGCTAACTAACTTTGGACACTTGTTTGTATTTTAGTTGTAAATTAGTTTTTAATTAATTAAAGAAAAGTGAGAAAGGGGGAGGGACGTTTTATTAATACCTTTTCCTTTTCAGACACTGTTACTTTTGTTTTGTTTGTTTTTATTATCTCATTTTAATTTGTGGGGCGGCTGAGGCTCAGTTTATTTGTTTATCACCTCTATGTTTACTCTGCATCCTGAGATCCTGAAATGGGTCCCAACTTTGTTATTCCAAATTCTACATTTTTTTAAAGGTTTATTTTGGGGCTTTCTGTGCTTCTGTGCTGTTAGTCAGTCGTCTCTCAACCTGAAGGTCAGGGGTTTGATCCCCAGCTCCTGCAGCCACATG
Organism: Tautogolabrus adspersus; assembly: GCA_020745685.1. NCBI lineage: Eukaryota > Metazoa > Chordata > Actinopteri > Labriformes > Labridae > Tautogolabrus > Tautogolabrus adspersus. The sequence continues at coordinate 26,097,286 of CM036552.1, forward strand.
GCCAATGTGTCCTCGGGCAAGACACTTAACCCCAAGTTGCTCCTGCTGCTTCATCAGCGGTGTTTGAATGTCTATGAATGGATGTGTTCCTTCTGATGGACTCTTTACACAGCAGTGTCTACCATCAGTGTGTGACTGTGAAGGTGTGACCTGCGGTGTAAAAGCGCTATACAAGCTCAAGTCCATTAACCATCTGCAAAAAGGCCATTCAGAGACTTTTCTTCTTGAGAAAGCAGAATAGTTTTAATGTCGACAAATCCCCTTTATAAATAATGTATTCATCTTCAGAGTCCATTTTAACTCTTGTGATGATTGGTTGGTTTGGTAACCTCAGCATCATTAACAAAAACAGGCGGGGAAATATAGCTCAACTTTGCAAGATTGTTGGCGTTGACTTAAATGATCTTGGCCATATTTTTCAAGAGCCAATCAGAAGGCAAAGGTCGTCCTGGAAGAACCTTTAGCATCCTCTGCATGCAGAGTTTAGACTTCTGCAGACAGGGATGAGATTTACTGATGTTAGAAGGTCCACATCAAGCAGATATCTGAGATCCTTTGTCCAATCAGCTGGTGGGTTTCTAAACAAGCTGTATGCATTATTGCCAATACACGTATAGTATGGGCTGTTGGTCTTTGTGTCTCTTATCTCACGCACATCCATCATGATGATGTGCATCTTTATTTAAATAAATTAAACTCGCATGCATTTAATTAAATGCAGCTTTATTATAATGTGACTTCTCTGGGTAGCCTAGTAGAGAATTTCCAATTTTAACGAGGAGACACTGAAGGCAGCATCAGGTTAGGCACACAGTTCCTTTTGACAAATAAGAAACATAGGGCCTACTTGATCATGCCAACTCTTCTGTCGAGTTTTGGGCCATACATTGAATGATGTCTGTCCATCATGTATCGTAATTTATCCCCCCTTCCTCTCCCCTCCTCTGAGCTTCTCCAATCTTCCCCACTGCCAAACTGGGAGCCTGTCTCTATGACAACGTGGTGCGGGCGGGGTTTGCCAGCTGGAGGCAGAGTCAGTCAGTCAGTGCTCAGTTGGCATCAGCCCCCCGAAACCTCCACACCGCATCACGCCCTGAGTGGAATGGAAGAAAAGGACAAGAAAGAGCATGTATGTAACTGCGTTTTTACTGGATTTGCAGCGTGCATGGCAACATTTCATTCAGAGATTTCACTCCTGGGTTGCTCACTTGGATAAAAAAAAAAATGCAGATAGTTTGTCCAGCTGAGTCACTGACTGTTAAAAATGTGGAACAATAAAGCTTTTGTTTCAGGCTTTAGGTGGCAGCTCAGCACAGATGAAGACTCCTGCAGGATGCATGACTGAAGAAGCACATCCTCCGATAAATGCTCACTGTGCTGTGTTCTGTGGCGGAGCAGGCCTCCTCCTCATCTGCTCTAACATCTCCATTGTTTCAGGGGGAGTACACCGGAGAGATAAAGGGCGGGCTGCGGCCTTCAATGAAGCTGGTTGTGATGGGAATCATCAACAAAAAGCCCAAAAGGTGAGAGCAAACACCTGTTTTCATTCTCGCATAAAGAGCGATAAAGAATTGTACATCATGGCTGTCCTGTTGCGCATATGACGTGGCAGCTAATTAAATTAAGGGGTAAAAAAAAGGCACTTTGCTTGTTGTAAAGCAGCATTTAAAGGCAGATATGCAGCTGTTTGTGTTTGAGTTTACACCAACCTCCCAGCTCGTCCCCGTTTTGGAAATGAAAAACATCTTTGTAATGCTGAGTGCGTTTCCTAATTATAGGTTAGTATGAATGTGCGTGGGAGAAATGCAAAATCCCATGAAATGTGAAGAGTCATGCCGGACTTTCTCCTGTTGATAACATCAGCGTGTTCTTTACTAAGTCAGTCATCAGTTTAATGGAGGGCGACGATGAGGCTGCATGCTGTGGGAAAACAAACTGTGATGCACAACTTGCGAGCAGGAAACTTATTTTTAGCTGCAGAAAACATCGAGAAGGATTCCAGAACGAAAACTCCCAAAGGACCGTGAATGTAACATTTATGTTTCTAAAGATTTGATTTCAAGTAAAATCACCCAGAATGCAATCTGGCTATACACTTTTTATTGAACATTATTATTTATTATAATATTATGTTAGCAGTATACTTTAATGTTATTGTTGGTAAAAGAGAAAAACTCATAGAGCAGAGAGGAATATTATTTTATTAAAGACTCTGGAAACTTGACCTGAAAAGTAAAATTAAAGACCAATCAGTGAGATGTGTAGAGAGTGAAATGATAAAGTGAGCTTACTCTATGATCAGACATTAAGGAAACATGCTATGTTGAAGTGCTGGCTTCTCTGACAACAATGCAGCAGCCAGTATGTCCTCCTTCTAACTTTAGATTCTGGTCCTGAATGGTCTGGATTTGTTTGGACCAGAGAAGGTAGGCGGTTTTAAGGCACCCCCACACGGCCGTTTTGGACGCCCCTCGGTTTGCCAGATATGAGAGCAGTTATCAGGTCAAACCAACAGGTGTTGCAGCGATGGAAGCGGGCAAGAGAACTGGTTCAGATAGAAGTGATTGTACCCGACCTAAAAAGCCTCTGCATGTTTCTAATAAGCTCCACGAGCAGAAACGTGCTCAAACTAGGATCAATATTGGAGATGCTTTTGAAAAATGGAGAGAGGTTAGAACGCAGAAAGGTTTACAGACCGATGCAGAGCTGGATAAACACTGAAGCTTCAGTGTCCACCACATGGTGACCTGCGTGAGCATCCACTCTAGAGAGGAGGGGGGGGGGGGAGACAGCTCTCTACAATGTTTTGAGTTTGGACTGCAGTACCCATTTTAAACACTAGGTGTCAGAGTTACAGACTGCTCCTTTAAGCATCCACGAATATCTGAGTGAAAATAAACTTTTATAACTAAAAACTTTTTTGCTATAAGACTCTGTGGGTGCCCTGTGCACAGCCGAACACATCCAGGGTAAACAAAGCTTAATACTTTAAGTACAACATTTCCCTCTGAGATGTGGAGACGTTTAAAGTGGCAAGAGGAGAAAATGCTAAAATAAAGGTACCTCATATTCGTATTTGTGTGAAATAAACTGGAGTAAACGTGTTCTGTTTCCATGTCCGAGCAGCATGGAGGTGACTCTGTCCAGTCACCCTCAGGAGGAAGAGGAGGAGGGCGATGTGGGTCTCCAGCTGAAGATCAGCTTCATGGACAAAGCCGTCCAACGTAACTCCCGCCTGGCTGGAAAGTGGGGAAAGGCTGAAAACAACCTCTCCTTCTTTCCTTTTGCAGCTGGAGAGTCCTTCAAGGTATGTTTTAAAAACTCTGACTGATGTGTTCGTTTACTGTTTCAAAGCCAATTGAAGTTACTTTTTAAGTGTTTGTAATGCATTTACAAATCCATTATCTATGCCGCTTTTTCCCGTTCGGGGTCGCGGGGGCCTGGAGCCTATCCCAGCTACTATTGGGCGAGAGGTGGGGTTCCACCCTGGACTGGTCACCAGTCAATCACAGGGCTGACATATAGAGACAGACAACCAGCCACATTCACATTTACACCTACGGGGAATTTAGAGTCACCAGTTAACCTAACGAGCATGTCTTTGGACTGTGGGAGGAAGCCGGAGTACCCGGAGAGTTAATCACACAAATGTTAAGTGTTTAGTATTCTTCTCTCTCATTGGATAATGAGGACAAAGATGATGTGCTGTTATTTCTGCTTTTACCCTCAACAATGTTGTAAGATTGAAGACTCTTTGTTTTTGATTGACGTCAATGGCTGATACATTTTTCTTTAGATTTAAGAAATGTGACCTTCTCCTCCTCTTAACCCCTTCGTACTCTTAGATGGAGATCGTCTGCGAGCACCAGCAGTTTCGTATCCTTGTGGACGGTCAGCCCCTCTGCGGCTTCACCCATCGGATCTCCCCGCTCGCCTCCCTCACTGCCTTACGAGTCTTTGGAGATCTACAGCTCACCAAGGTGGCCTAACACCAGCGACAGAAAACAACAGCGTACATAGGGACGTTCTGGGACAGTCAACACTACATGAGTTTAGAATAGAGCCAGTTTTCAAGAGAGAATAAATTAATCCATGATGGAAGATAAACCTGCCTCGTAATCACGTGTTAAGACAAAGTGCCTTCACTAGATTACTTATTTGGAGACTTGAAGAGAAAGACCGACAGTCATCAATGTCTTACATAAACCGAAGAATGTGATTTGAAATGAGTTTAAAGCCAATGAGGTCGAAGCTATAACATTTTCCCTAAATGAACAAACGTGATGTGTGGCTGCATCAGTTCCTGGTGCTTAAAAATCTCAGACCAATGCCTTTGATTTCTCTGGAGTTAACTTTTGAAAGCACTTAACGTTTACGAGCGCCTGCATGAAGATGAATGTTCACAAAAACAAATGATTGTCATCCTGTGCCCGACTAAGTACTGTAACAATTTTAATTCACCGTGTTCACACGGCAGCCATTTTCCTGTGACGTCCAGCTCAGGACGAGAAGCTTTTATAAAGTCGTAATTTAGAGCAGAATTGAAAATGTTTACAGCCAAACACGTGTGGATTTAAGTTAGCATTCAGAGTTAGGCCCACATATGTTAATCGTTAATTATCAATGTTCATGTTTGTTTAATTCGTTTTAAACGTGGACGTTCAAACCTCGCTTTTACATGGTAAAATGTTGATGCACGTAGCAGCCATGTTGGGTTTTAACTCGGGCTACTGAAGGTTCTCTGACTTCATGGGGGCGTCCCTGTTGACGTATCAGACCGAGATCAAATTGAACACACCATAAGCCTAAAGTGAGCTGATGTCTTACTTTAGCTGATGGGCTAACATACATTTTATTCTAACTTTGGCTGAATGCCTCTCCAGATTTGCTAAAACACAAGTTAAGTTTAGCATTCAACTACTTCCTAGCTAACTAGGGAATGGCCTGATGCTGATGTTAGCTGTTAAGCTAGCTGTGAGTTAATATTGAATAAACCTCAATGTGGCGCAACATCCCTTCAAAGGTACATTATCCATTTTCTTTGCAGTTGCTTATCAGTCCAGAAGAGTTAGCATTAATACCTGAATCTGAGCAAAACAACACAACAGCATACGAGACGTCAGAGGAAAATGGCCGCCGTGTGAAAGCAGTAAAAAATGTAAAAACTATTCTGTAGCCTACGTTAGTGCATGCCAGTGATCCACTCGGTATCTTTTTGATTTAACACCCTGGATTATGTCACACATTGTGTTATTATCTCTTGGTTTGTGTATTTTTTCTCTATCTTGGCACTTTTTATGTAAATGTTTAATATTGACTTCACTGCAATAAATCACTTTAGTTGATTTTTTTAACGCTTCCAGCCTCGTGGTTGAGTTACCGCTACTTGGAGTTAGTCCAACACCGACTGTAGAGAGCATTACGCATCGCTGAGCTTCTGTAAATGTTGTGTCATTTATGATTTCACTGGAACTCGACTCTAAATAAACACCAGCTCAGCTTGAGTCACTCAGATTAAAAGTCGACACAGCTGGGAGTGCCCGTCTGTGATCGCTGGGAGCAGCCCGTCTGAACTATACCTCCGTATAGGCTGGTCCTGGCTCTACTTGTACTTCCTGTTGGACTCAAATCCTTACCATAAATATGCAAACAAAACCATTTTGCAATACTGAGCTTCAGACTTCTGCAGGGTTCACCAAGTTAAATGTAGGACTACAGGTTTCATGCAATATGGCCATACATATTTTATAATAACATTATTTAAAGTTGACCTAATCTGCTGATCCCCGTTTTAAAACTCTCATATAGTGTTTCAATGCTGGATGCCCAAACTAAACGTGGGCAAAGTTTCAGTCAGAGGCAGAAATAGTATCAGATAAATACGATCATGTAAAGCTGCTCTGTAGGTTTCACACACTGACGACATACAGTATATGGGATCTTTAATGGTAAGAGAAATTGTTACAACTGGTATTTGAAACCCTCCAAGCATGAACTTTAAAATACAGTTAAATCAAGCTTAAAAAACATATTATGTAACTATAAACATTTTCATTTAAAGTGCATCTTTATTAGTTTGTTGCTACAGTAAACATTCATAGAATGTGTAGTTTCAGTCGTGTCTATAGTTGATGAAGTTTTATGTTAGCGCTCTGATGGCATCGATCCAGTCCATCTTCTCCTGGTGAGTCGGAGCCTGGATGAAGTAATGTGTGTCCGCCTGAGTGATGATCTTAAACAGGTTGCCTTGAATGTTTCCTTTCACACCTGCAGGGGAGGAAAGATCGGAGTCGATAAGGTTTACGTGCATTAGGAGTGACGTGATTGATGAACTGACGGGGAAACATAAAAGCAGAAAAACAGTGACGTTACATTTCAGCGTCTGAGACACGTCTTCATTTAGAAAGTTTTCAAATCGGGAAACTTAAAGAGGAAGAAAAATTGTTTATATTAAAGGTCACATACTATGCAAATTAAACTTCACCATGTTTCTCTGACTCTAATATGTGTCTCTAGTCTGTCTACAAACCCCCCAATGATGAGAAAAGTCCATCCTCTCCGTCTTTTGCCTGCTCCACTTTTCAGAAAATGTGTGCTCAAACAGGCCGTTTGGAGATTTTCCCTTCATGACATCACAAAGGGCAGTAACCCCTCCCCCAGGTGGGAGACACTCCCACAGCTAGGTGTTTGTTCTGCCCTCTGAGTCTGCCTTCTCACCGTAAACAATAGGGCATGGAGCGAGAAAGCCCGAGCCACCCAAGCCCTTCCAGAGAGGGGCGTGTTCAGACACAGCTCATTTACATTTAAAGCTACAGACACAGAAACAGCCTGTTCTGAGCAGGGCTGAAATAGAGGGGTTTATAGGCATGATCAAATACAGGATCAGAGTGGATTTAGAACAAGACATTTCACACACATGTTTTGAGGAGCTCTGAGACTTATTTACACTGAAGAGGAGGAGGATATGTGACCTTTAACTGAAAAAAAACACATTTTTCATTGATCTAGGAGAGTCACTTGAGTTTTACGTTTCATAAAAGTCGTCTCACGTTTCATCAGGAGCAAAAGCATGTAACACCAGTGGCGATTCTATAGCCTGTCCGATCCCTAGGCAAAACCATCATTGACAAATTTGCACATTTTAGGCCACTGCTTTGGGGCCCCCTCCTGGTCTGGGGCCCCAAGCAGTTGCCTGCCTTGCTTGTTGACAAGCAGCGCCTCTGTATTGCACAATATGTGTGCTCATCATGAACTTAGTCATGCTTAACTATTTCATGACTCAAGGTGATTTCATGCATGGATTACAATGATTTCTGCTCATCACCGCTCTAAAACGTTCGGGTGTCTGATGTGACTGATCTTTGAGACGGTGACTCACCTGAGGGAACTCCGTTATCGTCCAGAGAGGAAACCAGACAGCTCCGCAGAGAGAAACCGCCCACAGGGCTGATGTCATCCTGAAGACAGGAAGTGGATGAAGTCAGATCTGTGACACTCTGGATTATAAATCATAGACGTCCTGAGGCTTAGACAAACCGAACAGCTGATTTGTTTGGGTTAGATTGTCTCTGTTCAGTGTCGTCATAGAGGTTTGATTCAGGTCCTCTAATCGGAGCCTCTTTTTTATGACTTCTAAAAATGTTTTAAGAAGGTGTTCGCATATCTATCTCATGAAGTAGGTGCATATTACATCAAACTATCTTACTTTGAAAAGTAAGTCCTGCACACTACTCACGCTCGCCATCACTGATTTATTAGAACCAGGGGCGTGTCCAGACTTTTTGGACCCAACTAGATAATAAATAAAAATAAATAGGTGATGCCAAGCAAGAGCAGTGTAAAGGATTTTTCTTTTCAGTATGATTTATAAAAATAAAAGATGTGATTTATAAACTCACCTTGGTGGGATCGTAGTAGTGAAGGAACGCCGGCTCTGAACGCAGCACAAACAGTCGAACCTTCCAGTTCTTCCTTCTGTGTCCCTGAGTTTAAAGACGCACCACGTCTGTTATTTGTTCAGATGAATTCATTTATTAAAAGAAATATAAGATAATGGTTTCTGCATCTTAAGAGCTCGTAAAAGCTTTTTGTACCTGTTTGAGCAGGTAGCCTCTCTTTATCACTTTTCCACTCAGCTCCACGGCAGACCGCGACGACTCAGCCTTCACACTTCCTCTCTTCTTTAAACTGTCAGACTGAGATTAAAGAAACATGCTGTGAGTTTCAGAACCACTCCGACCTGCCAACTGCAAAACTTCAAGTTATGACGTGCTGGAGGTGGGTGCACAAAGACTTCCTGGTACTCACAAAGCTGTACAGCGCCGTGGAGTCGTCCATGAATTGCTCACTGAGGCCGGCGGTGCGGAGCGCCTCCAAGCTCCTCATGCCCACGGTGCGCAGGAAACCCTCCTCCAGCAGGGCCGAGGCCAGCGTCATGGCCTCCACACGGGTCAGAACCAGTTGCATGAACACCAGCCAGTCCACCACCGCTGAACCTGTAGAGACGGCACTTTTAGATATGTCTGCGCATTCTCTAAAACATACAAGTACTGAGAGCAGATATATTTACTCAAAGATACACATCACAAATATAAAGAGAGATCAGCAAAGAGAGAAAACTAATTAATCTGATCATAAAGGTGGATGCATGTGATTTGTTTTCCAGACGCACTAAAGAGATGCTCACCTGAGAAACAGTTGCTGTAAGTGCTGCCTTGCTCCACATGGTTGGTCATATTGATGCCACTATGGACGTCATACATGGCGTCCAACACTTTGCTGTGATACAGACAGAGAAACAGGACTTTCAGCAATAATAACGAGAAATGTGACTAAGTATTATGTTGTAATAAAGACAAATCTGCATGATAAAAGAAGGGCCAGCAGTGTGCAGGGAGAGGCAGTGAAAGCACCACATTGCTTTAGGGTCTGTGTGTTACCAGAGGTTGATGTCGTGTAAGTTGGATCCACCAGGGTCTTCATGGTCGGTCACCTTCCCGCCTTCAGCCATCTGGAGTTTGTCGACTGCGGCGGTGATGTCACCCGCCCAATCATCTCTCTCCTCCCGCGAGCAAGCCTCCAAAAAATGATCCACTTTGTTCTTCGTCTGGAGCTTAAACACCAACTGAGCGGAAGAATAGAAGAGATCAAGAATGTTAATGTCAGAGATCAGAAAACAAACTGTTCTTCTGCGTGTGGAGACTTTGGAGGTCAGGTCGTGACAAAAACTGTAACCTGAGGCTTCAGAAAGTGTCTGAGCAGGTAGAGCCGCACCTGCAATGTGGTGACTACCAATAAAAACATAAACAAAGAGAAACACTGAAGAGAAACTGTGGCGCATCCATGTTAAGAACTGCAGATCTGAAATCCAGATCTGAGTCTTTGTTTCTGGAGAATATTTCTGATCATAAATGTTAGTTTAGGTCAGATTCTGTGTTGAACAGCTGATTTTATGTGTGGGGTATAGAGGACAAAAAACTAGAGCAATTTGGATTGAAAAGTAACATCATGTAAACCATAAAGTGAATAACACGCAGCAAAGGGCCGAGGTCGGAATCAAACCCACGGCGGCTGAGATGAGGACTAACATCCATACATGGGCGAACAACATAACCGCTAGGCTGTCTGGCGCCCCACTCATTCTTCATTATGAGATGATCTGAAATGTCGAGGATCAAGCTGAACTTTTAGTGTCCGAGGACGATGTTTTTCTTTTAGTCAGAGAGGAAGATTTGGATTCTACAATTCATTTATGAGACGCTTTGATCCGAAGTGACGAACATCAGAGAGTAAGAACACCACGAGCGAAGAGAGGAGGAGGCCTTTCTTAACACCTCATCTTAGAAAGAAAACAGAAAACTTTCCTCCTCTCTGATTGATCTCGCTGTAAATGATGAAAATCGAAAACTGAAAGACTTTAAAGCATCGTCCACATGTTCACTGCCTCTCCCTGCACACCGCTGGCTCTGCTTTAATTCATGCCTATGCATCTTAATTACTGCTTAAAGTCCTGTTCCTCTAACAAAGTATCATGAGTGATACAGATTAAAATGTTGTTTTTGTTGTATTGTCATTGTTCACATGCAGACTCGATTACAAACTGCACTTGAACTATGGGATGTGATGTTTCAGAACGACCTTGTTCTTCTTCTTCTACAGTTTTCTGACTCTTTTAAACTCATCCGGAACTTTTCTTTATTCACGGTTAGGGTTGGTACACGGACAGTAAACATCTGAAGGCGTTAAAAACTCACCGGTCGGTTCTCGTACTCCAGAAAGGGACTTGTTATCACACAGTCCTTCAGCAGGATCTTCCCTCGCTGACACGAGTCTCTTCTGCCTCCTTCGTATTTGTAATACAGCAGCTTGTCCGGCGTCAACTTGAACCAGCGAGCCTTCCAGTTGTGCACAAGATGACCCTGACATCAGATTTATAAAACATGATCAGTAAGGTGTCATCATTTCATAACACAAAACTCTTTTATCTCCACGGTCAGAGGAGTTCAACGATCAGAGGACACGAGCAAACATCTCCACCACGTATGAAACTAATAAGATGGGTAGCTGGTTCCCTCAATAGAGTTCACATTAACTCTTTTAAATCCATATTTTAAAGGACTTGTGTCTCACCCTCTTCACCAGGAATCCTTCTCTCAGGATCACAGTTTTCTTCTCAGTATCCATTCTGCTCCGTCAGTGAGATCTTGGCAGCACAGTTCAGCGTGTTCCTGCCTGCTCAGGTTTATGAACGCAGAGGAAAGAGGGGGTTTTATTCCCCTCAATGAATGAGTCACTCCGTTCACACCCACATTGACTCACCTTGCTCAACACTGCGATGGTGTTTGAATCCTGTAACTCCTGCTCAGCATCACCTGAGGGCGCCATGACTCCTTCAGGGGCCCAGCGTTAGACGAGGCAGTGATGGAAAGACCCATGAGTTCCTGCATGTTTCAGGGATGATGAAGTAATGCAAACTTCTTTTACTTACTGTTAGATGATCCGTCCACGTCGTCAAAGATTTGTCTGACGGTTTATTAATGTTGCACTAATGTTAAACTGTTTAGGTGGATTTGAGCATAAACAAAATCAAAAACCCCAAACAAACAGTTTCCAAATTAAGCGGGCCTTTACAAAGAAATCAAATCAGTGCAGAATTGGGGCGCCAGTGGCCTAGTGGTTTGTTTGCGTTCCCCATGTACAAAGGCTGAAGTCTTCAGAGTGGGTGGCCCAGGTTCAAATCCAACCTGTGGCTTCTTTCCTGCATGTCGTCCCACTTTCTCTCTCTCCATGATTTCTGACTCTATCCACTGTCCTGTCTCTCAAATTAAAGCACAAAAGCCCCCAAAAAATCATTTATAAGTAACAGTTGGGAATAAACTAACTTATCACAACTCAACACGCTATGGTTGAAGACTGTGTTCCCTTGGCGTCTTCCACAGTTCCACGTACTCACATACCTGCCTTCATTAGGCCGTGGTCTTTTGAGATTTTGTGCGCTTCATGCTCCAAAAACTACCACTAGGGTGTGCCAAACTATTTACAAGCCACATCTTAAGACTGACAAACCTATAATGCTGTTAGGGGTTGAAATTCATCCGACCTGCCAGGAGAGGTCGGATCGGGCCGTGATCGGCTCTCGTGCCCCTCTGACCGCCGCATGATGAACAACATGTGAACGGGCTGAAATTCACCAGACTTCAAAATCAGTTGTTTCACTCGAAATTCGTTGGGCTCATTTGACCCAATTACGAGTCAAACAACGAGTAAGCCATCTGTGCCATCTTATTATAGGCGCAGATGGCCTAGTGGTTAGGTTTCCACCCATGTACGGAGGCTCCTCCTCCAAGAGGGCGGACCGGGTTCAAGTCCGACCTGTGGCTCCTTTCCCATATGTCATTACCCTCTCTCTCTCTCTCCCCCTCTATCCCCTGTCCTCTCGAAACAAAGACAAGAGCCCAAAAAAAAAAAAAAACAGAAGTCCTGAAGCCGTAGCCTAGGTCACACCCTGACTTAAACCTCTCTTAAACTTTTCATCTGACATTGTAAAAAAAAGGTTGTGTAGTATTTAAACCACCAATGACTTTTTTTCAGCCACATGGGGGCAGCACAAACAGACACTTACATGCATGAGCATATATAGTACAGACAACAGCTGTTGCCATGGTGACAGCAGCCTGTGGTCTGTGCACTACGGATGTGAAGCCTTAAGTTTGTCATGTCAGTCCTGACCATCTGTGGAGATTACCATATTAAGACAAGTGGGTGGAGCTTATGCAAAGTATTTCTACATGTTTAATAAAAACAGTCGACATCTCGAGGAAACAACAGAATCAAGGAAAAGTTCGGATGAATGTCCACAACAGGTCAGAAGCAGCATTAAACATTTGAAGAGGTTCATGTACTTTGTTATATAAAACATTTATTCTGTATGAAACCAAAGGAAGGTGTGAAGAAAGAGATCTAAATCATGCTGCAGGACTTCTGCAAACTCTCCTTTGTGTCTCCCAGGTGAGGAAACTCTCACACAGAGGCATGCATTCATGACACCGTGTGCTGCGGGCTCAGCGTGGCGACCGGCCAAATAAGTGTCATGAAAAGGATCTGTTAAACACATAAAGGAAACAATCCCCCAAATCCTGCTCCTGAGACTCGAGCACCTTCCTTGAGTCGGAGTCAAACACTCCTCTGAGCCGAGTATCAAGTCAGGTCACAGTTCAAGGCGTGTCTCAATGTCCTCAGTGTAACATTAACCATTAATCAAACATTAATCACATTAAGAAATAATAAGAAGGTCTTTTGGCACGCCAGGATATGAAGGGCACTGACGCATGTCGTCTCACGTGGGGCGCCAAGTTGTCTCGGTCACAAGCTTTAAAACGCAAACACTCAGTGGACTCTGTTTAGTTGGTCCACAGACGTATTGTTCCCAGGGTGTGTGTTTGTGTGTCCACGTTCACAGCTGGTTACACAGAGCAAGTCGCTGCCTCATTGTGTTTTATGAGAAAGAAAAGGAGTCTTGGTTTCCAAGCTTTGGAACAACCGGTGTGTCGAAAGTGTTACTTCAAGTCCAAAATGATAACATACGGAGGACCAAAGCTTCATTACATTTTATTAATCTTCGAATTCCAGTGATAACGATTAAATGTTGGTTGTTTTCACGTGATCTCGACTTGTGTATCTCTAAAAAAATAAAATACAGACTTCTCCTAAAGTAAAGCTGCTCCATCGTCCCTTCTGGGCCTCCGTACATGTGTGCTGGTGACTGTGTCTGCAGAGAAGTTCTTTAAGTGAAATGTTGTGCTGCAGCATCAAGGAAATTGTTTTCACTTTTCCTCCAACGACAAATGTCCCTTTGTCGAATCACTCCCCGAATGTCGGGGATGAGATTAAGATTGCCTCGTCCACAACAGAAGTGACAATAAATTGCTTTTATAATAAAAGTGTGAACGTGAAATAACAGGATGTCAGGAGAGGAAGCATGTTAGCAGATTCTCTCTCTGTTTGCTGTGAGATTTCCCAATCAGTGACCTTGGTGATAAAAAGTGACACGGTGACGCAGACGTTTATGTGTGTTGACCTATTTTACACGCCGTGCAGACTGTGTGTAACGTGTGATGTGAACGCTGACGGCCTGTTTTCCTTCCATGTGGCACTTTAGAGAAGCTCAGTTTGTTTCCTGTTAGCACCCTCTTCACTCCCGTCCGTCAGGCAGACAAACAAACTTGACATTTCTAGACGACATCTACTTTTTATTCACGAATCTTTCAACATGAAAACGTTAAATACATAAAAAAAATGCAGCTTTTCTGTACAGTTACATGACATCCTACAGAGATAAATAAAGGCGACATTAAGAAGAACATAAAAAGATAAGTTTGGTGACATATTCCCCCGTGAAAAACCAACACAGAAGTTATTGAACCCTTGACCTGTCCCTCTGTGCTTAAAGGTGTAATATGTAGAATTGTACACTTCAATATCTAAATCAATAAATGTTAAATACATGTTTTTGTTGAGTTCTTACATTTCCTCAAATATTTCTAACAGTTATCAAAGACAGAGAAATCCTTCATGTTAGAGTTGTAACAGCCCGTGTCTTTCGTGGAGGTCGTCATGACAGACACAACATGTTTACCGTTGCCGTGGAAACACCAGATGTTACGTCAAAGACCGCTGCATAAGGAAGCGTGAGCTGCTCCTGAAAGCTGCCGTACTGTTGCTGTATTTGCTGCTGTGATAAAAACGTCACGTTATTTATACTCGGATACATCAGCTCGTTGGTAAACACATTCTCTTCCTCAGTTCGGTTTCACCCGGTCGTCATGACTACGGTCAGCTCTGAGGTCGTTTTCATCAGGGGTAAGGGGGTGGAGCAGCAGAGAGAATCACTCCCATGATTACCCGCTAGCCTCAATGTCATCTTTTGTTATTGTTTTGATTGAGAGCCCCCCCTGGTGGAGGAATATACAAACTGTGCCTTTAAAGCTCTTCATATTATCGTTTCATAAATATAAAAAATAACAGTGAGTTGCTCAAACTGACATGTTGCCTACGTGAGGAAAACGTTGGCTCCAATTTTTCCACTCAAACATCATGTTGTTGCTCACAGACCAGAAGTGTATCAGTCCACTCCAAAAAGTAGTCCCTCTACATGCTCACAAAGCACTTTGGGATCTAAAGGGGTAGTTAGTTTTTTCTGAAGGGGGTTTGTGTGAGGTAAGGGTTGACACTTTGTTGGCTCTGTGATTGGTCCGCTGACCACCCTCTCATAGCAACCGTTGCCGGGCTACTACCATTTAGACAAACGTTCTCCTGGACCAAGTCTTTTCAGTGAGTTGCAGAGACATTGTGACCTTAATTTAGTTACTATACGTGGTTAAAAGAAGCTCGGGGAGTCTAGCGAGTAGCACACGCTGCAGTCCATCTCTGGCCGCCTGCCAGAAGCGCCGCCCTTCTCTGTTCCAAACCAAATAGGCTACGTGGCAAGTCTATTTTCGACAGAGCTCGTTGCAAGCACTCGTAAAACTGAACAGAGCTTATCACCTCGGACAGGAAGTCAGAAGAGTGGGTGAGGCCGTGCCCTGTAGGACGCAACAAAACCACAGACAGAACGCTGCTCTCACAGATGCTGTGGAATCTGTTGGTTATTCAGAAACCGTTCGGAGTAGCATAAACTGGGCTATAAATCACTGCAGATGGACTACCAACAACTTCAATCTTTTTCAAGAATTACATTTTTGATTTAAGCACTACTTCGGTTTACGTATCTCCACCTATTATTTTACAGAGAATTCAAAGTGTCTAGCTCCTTTTGTTTTGTATTTTTACATTAAGTACTGGTAGCTATTGGACTGAGTAGACACAAATGACTATTATTTAAAAGCGTGTTTCAAATATTACAAACTAGATTGATGACCTGTTTTGAGAGTTGGAGAGAGAGAATGAAAAGTTTGAAAGTTTTAAGCCTTTTTGAGTGTTGGTTTTAACCTTTTTGGGGAGGCAACCAATGTTTATTAACGCCATCTTTACCTGTTCGGTTGGGTAAACTAACATGAAGTCTAGTGGTCACTTAGCTACTTCTAATCATTTGATCCCACTGGACAAGAGTGGCAAAGTTTTCACTAAGAAGCAGCGATATACACAAAGCATGTGGCTTACAAAAAAAGTCTTATATACAACTTAATGGTTTACAGCTGAGTTGCTGTCAGTTAAGCATCCACAAAAAAACAACTCCAGCACCTACGCTTTGTTCGAAATCCCTTTTTACACCCGCACACCTGAACTTTCTGTGGAAATCTGGTCCTGAATGGCGTTCAGAGCTCATTCAGTAGTTTACAGTCCTGGTTCCTCCCAAGTGGAAAAGCAATGAAGCCCAGGTGGACCTGCAGAGTGAGAGCATCACATCTGGGGCGTGGAGTGGAGGTTTACGCGGGACTCAGCCCGTGCCATGCAGACACGACTTTCTCCGGGTGAGCAATCATGTCCTTCCACTGCTCCACTGCTTCAGGGACCGGGCTGTCGAATCCCAGCTGTATCTGACAGACACATTAGAAGGGCAATAATTACTTACTTAACATGCAGGGGTTTAAATCCAATCATCCTAAAGTGAACATTAAAAACATCTGTGTGTAACATCTGGAGACCAAGCTGGAGCATACTTTTAAATGTCACTTTTAAAGAGTAAGTGGGGGATCCTGAGACCAGAAGGGATCTATATAATCCCTCCAGCGAGGCACCCAGGAGGATCCTAATCAGATGCCCAAACCACCTCAATCATTTTGCCTTTCGATGCAAAGGAGCAGCCACTCTACTCCGAGCTCCCCCCGAATGTCTGAGCTCCTCACCCTATCTCTAAGGCTGAGCCCAGACAGCCTTCAGAGGAGACTCCTTTCAACCGCTTGAATGTACGATCCTATTCTTTCGGTCACTCCCCAAGGCTCATGACCACAGGTGAGGATTGGAACGAAGATCGAGTGCAAAACTGAGAGCTTTGCCTTCAGGCTCAGCTCCCTCTTCACGGTTCCACATTTCTGCAGACGCTGAACCAATCTGCCTGTCATTCTCACGCTCCACTGTGAACCAGACCCCAAGATACTTAAACTCCTTCCAACCCAGATGTTGTAAAAACTCACCTGTCCGAGACACTGTTTCCTCCTGACCGAGCTGCGGCTGTAGAGTTTGACTGAGAGCGAGCAGTCGTGGTCCACCGCAGCCAGGAGGAAGTGAAATGTCTCCGCCCACCGACACTGACCCTTTGAGGCCTTAATCACTCGAGTCTTCTTCTTCATCACCACCCGCCCGAGCTGGTGCATCTCCGCCTTGACAAAGAACGCTTCAGAGGGGGGGAGGAGACACAAGAGTATGGTTACTCTCATACACGGTGTACATTAAAGTCTATTTCCAGTGATATGTACCTTGTGTGAGCGGAGTGGAGGATGCTGGGAGGTTTTGAGCAGCAAGGACTTGGAGCTGGATGCGCCCGTTTACAGGCTGAAAGCAGGTGGTGAGATTGAGCTCGGCGTGGCACACCTGAAAGAGGACGTTTGATTTATTAACCTTTTTATGGCACATCTTAGATTCTGTACAAACTAAATTCCACAGGACAAAAGTCTTTGCCTCTTCCCTCGTAAAGATCACAAACAATCATGTTTCCAATTAAAACGGCAACTTCTTCGAGTACAGTCTAATTTTATTCTGTGATTTTAATAGGTAAATATATACATTAGTGTTGTGGTCAAGACCACACTAACCGAGATCAAGACCAGTGCCACAACCAGAGTGCTCCGAGACCAAGACAAGACCTAGACCAACGCAGACCATAAATATCACTGAAAATCCTCATCTGGTGTGCAGCGGGCGTGTCACTTACTTAGACCGTAACACCGGGAAGATAAACCGGGGGATAAAAATCAAACTACAAATGAATTGAAGTTATTTGTTCTTGTAGAAAGAGAAGTTTTCATTCTAATCAGTAATGAGGTGGAAAAATAGCCAATCAGTGGTGGTCTTGATTTAAAATCCGGAGTCTGTCCAGTCTGAGACCGAGTAGAAATGCTTTCGATTCCGAGATGAGACCGAGAACTTTTAGACCAAGACCAAGACGAGAGTACTTCAAACTGATATACATATCAAAAAGCGTCTGATATTTCCCTGTTGGAGACTTTCATGAGTGCAGCCGTCTTCAATCTTAAGAGCCTTCCCAGACTGACAGTGATTTGGTTAATTTGTGGCGTTTCACCACCAGATGGTAAAAACCTCTCCCTGACTGAAATCGTCCCTCAGATGACTCACTGTGTGATGAAGTGCAGAAACACTTTTCACTTTCTGTGGCCAGACATCCATCGATTATCATCCAATCTACGCTCCGCTGTCTGAAATGGTTTGACCTACTTTCCACGTCTTACATTTCCAGGATGAGAATCAGCACTCTGGTTCCTTGTCTCCAATAAAAAGCCTGCTTCATAACTTCCCTCCATAATGAATCCTCGCTCTCTTTTCACTGAGATTTTGCAACAGTGTTAACATCGTCCTTGAGGGGCCAAGAGTTCTGTTATTGCCTGTGTGCTATAATGCTTCACAGAGGCAGTTTTACGAGGTACACACAGTGCTGTGTTCTTATTTACTGTGCACATATGAGATGGTGATAAAGACAGCAGCAAACAGAGGAAACAGACGAAGACTTCTCGGTTATTCCCACAAAGTTTCCTCCTTTTGAGATTGGATTTTTGCAAAGCCTAAAAGAAATGTTCAAAGCTTCTGGTTTGGTTCGTTCTTTAAGTCTGAACTTGTTAAAGATGATTGTGTTTCAGGTTTAGTGCATGAAGCATAACATCTGAAGTGAACACTCACAGAGGATTTGGAGCGAGGGCTGAGGTCGAGCCAGTGCTTGGTGTCCTGAGCGTCGAGCTGTCGTAGAGAGAAGACGCACTCGGCCACCGTGCGCTTCTTGTTGCTGTGCGTCTGCAGCCGCAGCACCAGAGCGCTGCAACGCAACTGCTCGAGACGCAAGGCGAAGACGAAGGTCTCCATGAAGGACACGTCCTACAGAGCAGAAGGAGAAGCTGTTAACATTCATGAATTAAAAAAAAAACATCTGACACAAGCGATGAAACATTTTTAAACGCTCTTAATGCGTCCTAAACAAGAACATAAATTTAAAGGTCACATATTCTGTAAAACTCACTTCCATCCTCTCCGTCTTTTGCCTGCTCCACTTTTCAGAAAATGTGTGCTCAAACAGGCCGTTTGGAGATTTTCCCTTCATGACATCACAAAGGGCAGTAACCCCTCCCCCAGGTGGGTGACACTCCCACAGCTAGGTGTTTGTTCTGCACTCTGAGTCTGAGACTTATATACACTGGTTGATGAAGAGGAGAATATGTGACCTTTAAGCCAAGGCTCAGAACAAATGGAGACCGAACATAAAAGGACGCCACACACATTTAAAACTGGAGCTTTATTAAATGTAAATATCCCCCCAACGTAATCAATGATAAATAAGAAACTAAAGGGGGCTGGAGACTCGGCCTTAGCGAACAAAAGATGGGAAGGTGCCGAGCAAACCACGTAACGGGTCGTCGCCATCACCTTCCCCTAAAACTACCTTTGAATAAGGGTCTAACCTAAAGAGACAAAAAGATGACAGGTATCTCCAGCCCAAACTGAAATATCAAAGCCCGGAAATCTAGACAGGCGTGGGAAAACAGAAACTTTAAGTTGGGGGAAAGTATGTAAAAGCTCCTCACTGCATCACTGCCCAGAGTGTGTGTGTCTAATAGCTCTCCTACCTGCTCCTCTAAATACCCCTCCTGCTCCATGAGTGCAAATTGTTCTCAGGTGTGCAGCAGGTAGAGGGAGGAGGGAGAATCAGGGAGAGAGAGAGAAGGGCCGTACGTAACAAACAAAAGAGAGGAAGGAAAATGAACAGCTTTGAAGAACAACCTTCATCTGTTCGCTTTTCAAAGTCGACCTTTTATCCCATGACCTTTAAACTTTAGCTGAATCTCAGGATAACTTGTTGTTGTCAGATTTTATGCGATGCGTATGCTCAGCGTTACCTGACTGTAGTCCTTGACGGAGCTCTTGAACTGTATGGGTTTGGGGACGGTGATGATCCCTTTGAATCCAATCTTGTGTTGTTCTGCTCCGTCAGGAGGAAGGTTGAGCTCTGAACACTGAAGACCAACGAAAAGAAAATGGAAAAGAAAGTGTTTGATGAGGTCAGGCGAACCTTTTTATCGTTTCTTGTTCTTGAAAGGAAACAGGTGTTGAATAAACTGCTCTGCTAATGAAAGACAAAATCCAAGAGTCCAAAACCCTCTGATGTATCCATCATGTGTGCATGTACGGTTGTCAAAATGTTCGTCACTTCATGTCTGTGTAGGTCGTCAGTCATCCAGGTCAAAGGCAACTGGACTGGTTGAAGATCTTGAAGACGTTTCACCTCTCCTCAGAAAGTTTAGAACTGAAGAAGCCTTTCTGAGGAGAGGTGAAACGTCTTCAAGATCTTCAACCAGTCCAGTTGCCTTTGGATCAAGCTTCGAATTCGACACTTCAATACTTTTCGATCTCACGTGTTTTAACCACAGACTGTAAATATTACTGGACGAAGCCTGAGTGACGTCACCCATCTGGGTTTCTGCTCCCTTGTTTTCATTTTTCTACATTTCTACTGGGTGCATGATGGGAAATATTCTAAACGGGAATCTATTTGTAGTCTTGAAAAAAGAGACTAAATCACTGCTGGGTCAGTTGAGACGATATCATCATTTCTAAGTTCTTACAGTAAGAGTGTGGAAGGCACCGACATCATGAACAATAGTTTAATGTTCAGTAAAGGCGCTGTCGCTGTTTCTCTTTGCACGATGCAACATAAAGACACTTCTGTTTCTCAAAAATAACAGCCTTTACCTGCCGAGTGTCCGAGCCAAAGTGAATAGAGCTCTCAGAGTCTTACACAGAGGGTCGATTGAGAAACGCTGCGTAGGAGCACAATGCAGCTTTCTGTGTTCTCATGCTCGCCTTTCCTCTCAGCGTGTAACCTTACCTGGACCAGAGTGATCCACACCTGCTCCAGAGTCTCCTGGTAGCTCAGCTGGATGCACACCTTCCCCAGCTCGCGCTCGTCCCAGGACAGGGGGATGGAGTCTGTGACCATGGCAAGAAAACACAACAGGAAGAAGTCATCGCATTGTGTGTAATGTCAGGATGTAGATATGATGTAATACTGTAGTTATAGGTAATTATTAATCAGTTTTAATGAAGTATAAATGTGTTGACACTCAATTTATCCAGTGACCTAAGATTTTCAGATTCTGATTCAGAACACTTTATTAATCCTAGAAAGGGCAATTCAGTTTCACAGCCGACCGAGGTCGTTGAAAGAAGCAGAGACAATAATCAGGAAACAAACAGAGTCAGAGCAACATTCAGACGATTACACTCACATGTCAGTCACATGGACCTGACAGGTGAGCTCAGTGTACAGCAGCAGTCCATACAGCCTGATAGCTGAAGGGATAAAAGAGTTTGAGTATCTGTTGGTTCTCCTCAGAGGGTAAAGATAGCGCCGTCCAGCAGGCGTTAAAGTCAAACATGATCGTCTCCGTCACATTTACTCATTTTTTAGGGAACAATTTGATCGTTCTTGTATCGCGAGTCTAAAAAGTTCAACCTCATTTTGTCTTTTTTTGATTTCCCCTTTATTTACCAAACTCCGTTCGCAGGATAACTTTCCTTTATGTGATTCTGCAGTGGTGACCGCAGGAACGATTTCATAGTTCTAGGAACTGTTGGGACCCTCCCCCCTTTTAAATTGATTCCACACCGCAGGAACTATGAACTATTTGAGCTCCTAGAAACCGGTTTAGAGGAACCTTTTGAGCTCCTGCTCCAGAGTACGTTAGGTACTCTCCCAGCACAAGAGGGACTTTGGGTGACATAAGTGCACAGTGATTGGTCCTTACGTCAGTGTACAGTCATTGGTCGAACACAAGAGGCCAATCCAATACCACCATTCGCCCCCTTTTTAAATCCCACTGTAAACGTTTGCGAATAACAGTCGGTAAAAGCTCTGAAAATCATTGAGAATTAAAGAAAACAAACAAGGACAAATGGATCGATAATGAAGTCCATTATGATTCCACACCGCATGAACTCTTTTAGTTCCTAGAAACTGGTTCAGAGGAACCTTCACCGCCTAACGCCCAGCCACCACCGTCGGACTGTGTCGTCCCCACAACCACCGCCGTCCTCATTCATGCACGGCCTGCTCCGACCTTCAGCGGCAAAGAAGTGTGGACAACAGGAAGGCGAGGAATACAAAGGAGAAATCCTTCCTGCATCTTGTAGAGCGTCTCCAGATAACACTTGTTATGATTTGGAGCTATACAAATACAGATTGATTGATTTTACCTCCTGCTTCAGAGTACAGCAGGTTCTCTCCCTGCAGCATGGCAGTGTGAATGCAAACACAAGTCCACATGGTAAATGGACTTGAGCTTATATAGCTTTACACCGCATGTCACACCTACCCATTCACACCCATTCACACACTGATGGCAGTGACTGCTATGTAGTGAGACCATCAGAAGTAACTAATCCCATTCATACACATTCATACGCCGCAGACGAAGCAGCGGGAGCAATTCGGGGTTAAGTGTCTTGCCCAAGGACACATCGGACATGTTGCTCGCAGGAGCTGGGGATCGAACCCTCAACCTTCCGGTTGAGAGACGACGACTCTACCAACTGAGCCACAGCCGCCACATGGTGTGTAGTTCTCTGGGAACTCCCTGGTGTTCAAAAAGTCCCCAGAACTGTTTGATCCAAAAACACCTTTTTGTGATGATACAAAACAGGAAAAGTCGGAATAAAAAAAGGGAATTCGTAGATGGCAGTGCAGGATGTGATGAAAGTCTGAGACTCATCGATGCTGTTAAAAAGAAAAGCATCTCTGACTATAACAAAGCTGCTTCTCTGGATAATATGATCGTCATTTAAGAAGATTTAAACCCTCAGAGGTGGAGTGTCGTGAAAACATCTGGATGTTATTTATGTGACGAAGGATTCTGCACGATGCAGACAGATCTTTATTTATGACTGTAGCAAACAGAGGGCGGAGAGGGTCACTGGAACAGAGAGTTCACAAAGTGAAGGTGTCTGAAGATGGAGACAGATATCGATGTTCATTTACCTAAGCTGCTTTCTATGGAGTCGAACTTGGCGGAGGACGTGCTGCTGAGGACGCTGGAGAGCGAGTCAAAGTGCTGCAGCTGAATCAAACAGAAAAAAGTGACGTCAGAATCAGAACAGCAGGAAATGTTCATTATTTTAATATTTAGATTATTCCCTCTGAGGACAATAAATGTCCGAAAGAGATGCAGTAGCACGGTATCCGGGAGCTGTGTCGGATAAAAGTTGAGTCCTCCTTAAATCGAGACGAGACGTGAACACATCACGTCTCGTCTCTTCTGTCACGCTAACTTCTCGGATAATTTGTTTACTGTTAGATCTACTGCCAAGGCGCTGTGCCTTTCATGGAATAACTACCGTCGACTGTTTGCTCATAACGTTGGCAAGATAAACATTTATCTTCTTGAACTTTCATTTTATTCTGACTGCTTGTTGCTCTGGATATTTAAAACATAAACATGTAACATGTATGTATTTCAGCTTTCCCCCCAATGCATCATTTGTAATTTTCCCCGTCTCTGCGTTTGTCTCCTTTGCGCCTCCATAAACTGTATTTCTAACAGGCTATTTTACACAAACTTGCATAAATGTCTTAATATTTTTTTGGGATAAATTAAGGGTGAGGAGCTTTTCCATCTTTATAACAGAGTTCATGTCAAAGGTGTCGTTGATCAGCACATGCTGTTATCTGAACCACTCCTTTACTTTCCCTCTTTCAACAAAACACGACTCTGTGAAGCTCGTCTGCAAAGTTCCACTCTGCTGCTGAGGACAGTGGAAACTGTCAGACTATATTTAGTCTAAGTTGACACAGGGTGAGAACATGTTGTGTGACCACAGATAAGATAGAGAGCCGTCTCACCTGAGGGCTGGAGAGGTCGAGCATGGAGCTGCTCAGACGCTGGTCACCGCTCGGCCTCAGATTCCAACCTGGGAGGAAAACGTGGTTCATGTTAGGAAGTCGGTTCGTGATTTTTGCAATCCATGAGCACCGTTTACAAATCTGTGTGCACGGTTTTGATTGATTGGATTGGATCATCTTTATTGTCCCCGATGGTTAATTTCACATGCAATACACATCACAAAAACAGCACAAAGACATAAATACATGCTTTTAAAACAGCAGAGATAAGCGACTTAAAGAAAGTGTGCTGACAACATACTACAGCTTATTTAGAAAGCCACCTGCTGATGGGACAAAGGACCTCTGATTATAATCCGTGGGTATGGATTTTAAACAGTGTGCACTGATTTGTAAACTGATTTACAAACAGCTCTTTATTTCGCCTTGCAGGGCTCTTGATTAGTTTTAGTTGCAGTCATGGAAAGTGAGAAAAAGCTCTAAGGCACTCTGTCTTTAAACAAAGAAAAATGCATTTATTTTCACAGCGTTGTCATGTAAACCTTCGAACCAAGTTAAGGTTTGTTATAAGGTCTACATGCTGAGAGAAATACATTTTAATGGTTTAAAAAGTAAGTGATGTGAAGTTTGTCTTTATTTTCTACGACTGTATTCAATCCTCTAACATAAACTTCTCTGAGTCCAGGATGCGCTCCTTTCAGAATTCTTTTTGTTTGATTTGCAGCCGGTGTGTTTTGCTACCTGGACTTTGGGGACTGGGGCTCCTGTTCTTCAGCGTGTCTCTGCGGCTCGAGCCGGGGGACATGTACTCGACCATCTGACCCTGGTGGAAGCTGGACTCGGGGCTGTAGTTGAAGAGACTGGAGCCCAGCAGCTCGGCCTTCCTCTCTGCGTACGTGCAGCGTGCTGAGCCTGCAGACAGAGAGCAGGGCAGTGTTCATTTGACCAAATAACTCTCCTCAGTGAGTAACCATAATCTGTTTAGAAGCAGGACATCCTGGTTCTTTTCTTCTTAGTCATCAAAGCTGGATTCACACCTCAGTAACTTCTGAGCTGATTTTAATCAAACCTGGAAGCAGAGTCGTTGGCTCTGAGAGTCTTCAGTGCACGGATGAGCTGTGGTGGTTTTGGGTGGAGTAAAATGTGTCACCTCAACCTTTACCTCACCTACCTCCAGCCTGTGTTTAGCCAATTAAGTATGAAATCTGTCATCCCACCCTATTTGAACTGTGCCATTGGGGAAACTTACTGACAGGCGTTCATTACAAAAACAAAATATCATAATGTGAAACTTTGCAAAGCCAACATATCTGTCTTCACTTTCATCACATTTACCCATAAATTGCCTGATGTGTGTACATTTATTACTGAGCTCTAATTGTCAAGAGGCCACCTCCAGGGTTTAAACTCAGAGCAAACACAAACTGCACGTCCTTGGGGCGCAGGTAGCATAGTGGTGAGTGTGTGCACCCCATGAGCCAAAATGTCGAGTATGACACATCAAATGAGCCAAAAGTCAAATATCATTTAAGGAAAATGAAATAATGAGTTGTGTGTTCAGATTATGAAGAGGACTGGCGATATTTACCAACCCAGCCTTTAAATCAACACTGACATCTAAGACGGGTTTGATCAATGCTGCTCACCGCACTCTGAAGGTGAGGTCATGTTCGTTATTTGAATCCCTAAAGATCAAAAAGAAACGCAGCAACTTTTAATCAGGGTACACACAGAAAATCAGAACCCCTCTCAACCCCTACACCCTGATCACAGAGGACCTCTCTCGCCCCCTACACCCTGATCACAGAGGACCCCTCTCAACCCCTACACCCTGATCACAGAGGACCCCTCTCACCCCCTACACCCTGATCACAGAGGACCCCTCTCACCCCCTACACCCTGATCACAGAGGACCCCTCTCACCCCCTACACCCTGATCACAGAGGACCCCTCTCACCCTGATCACAGAGGACCCCTCTCACCCTGATCACAGAGGACCCCTCTCACCCCCTACACCCTGATCACAGAGGACCCCTCTCACCCTGATCACAGAGGACCCCTCTCACCCTGATCACAGAGGACCCCTCTCACCCTGATCACAGAGGACCTCTCTCACTCCCTACACCCTACACTGCCCTAATGCAAACGAAGGGACAACAGTCGGCTGATGATATATATTTCAGTACGCTACGTACTCTGCGGTCCTGACTGCAGGTTGGGGAAGTGGGAGCCTCGGGGTTGGACGTACGAGGCCTTAAAGGTCGGCAGGACGAACGGCACCTCTTTACCATCGGGGGGCAGCTTGGACAGGAGGTAATCCTCAGTGACCCCCATCCTCCCTTCATCTGGCTCCCAGCCTAACGCTGCGTCTTTGTTAGGAGGAATCCTCAGTGTGATGACTAGAAGACAAAAGAGATCACACCATGAGAGGAAGCAACACTGGACCGAGGCTGTCTGAAATAAAGCAGCTGTGCACGACATCGGTTTACCTTGGGTCTCCTGCTCGTTCTGCTTCGTGAAGTTCTTGCAGCAGTCTTTGAGGCAGTCCATGGCTACAGCCGCAAATATTTCCACGCTGAAAGAGTAAGTGGAAGTTTACACAGTAAACAGTGACACAGCCAGGGCTGGAACAAACCTGTCAGTGTTACCTAATCGAGGGTTTATGACGCCCAAAGAAATGGTGTCGCACGCACACGTGTGAAATTCTTTGTTAGATATTTGTCGTATCATTTATCTTTAGATTTTGGAAAGCAGCCCCATTTCCCAACTTTGTCTTAGCGCTAAACACACATGTCTTATTCAAAACTTTAAACTGATTATTGGGCTGGTAAATTGAAACCTAAAAATGTGGAACATGATATAAACGCCTCCTCAACAGCTCCTCTCTCCTGTATTTAGTGATTGTTAAGATCCTTAAAACAAATCGACAGATTGCTCTTAATCGGTAGAGAATCTGCAGAAATGTGTCTTTGATTTAACCTTGAATTGTTTTATAGTGCTCCTTAATAAGACGGCTAAAAAAACATGCAGATACAATCTCTGAATCTGTTCCACTAACCTGCAGAGTTTGAGCTTTGTGCGTCTAAATCCCTGAAATTTGATCCATCCATTTTTTTTACATATGATACAACCCCAACATTTTGATAGTCCCTTTAATTATTTAATTATCCTAACAATTGTTACCTAAATTTACAACCTTCCGCCTACAATCCAGTGTTTGGTATAAGACTCTTAGAGTTTGCTGATTTATTCTCAAACTTTTTCTTTCTTAAAGGCAGGGTTGGTCATTTCCTCCAGATCCACTTTTTAAGATTTTGGTTGAAATTGTCTTTAGGTCCTGACAGAAATTAATAACTCAGGTGCTCTGAAAAAGGAACAAAGAAAATCCGTCATCTGTAGCAGTTGTAAGTCTGTAAAAACTTCAACCAATGTCTGCCACGAGGTACCAATCTGATGAACCAATCACGCGCCTCCCTGTCTCCCTGCTCGTTCTCTACCTCTTGCGTGCTCTAGCCCACACTCAAAGCACGTCACCGATGACGGAGTTTATACTGTGAGTTTACTTACCGCTGAATGAGACATGAGACTCGTGCATGTAATAATAATAATACATTTTATTTAAAGGCGTCTTTCAAAACACTCAAGGTCACCTAACATGGCAAGTGAGGGGCGTGGCTTTTGAGGGAGCACAGAGGGGAGGGGGAGGGGTGTAGACGGAGCACTGAGGGAATAATTACAAACCCTGCCTTTAATGAAAAAGTTAGACTTTGAGGGATCTTTTGATAAAATCACCAAATCTCAAATCTATCAAACTATACATTTTACAAACTTCATCTGAATCGTTACTGATGCAAATCATCAACATATCAAAGCCCCTTGTTAGAAAAGTTGCCTTGTTTGATAGATTGAAATGTTTCTTGTTTTGTTCTCTGCTGGGATCAGAACAATCCCAATTATTTCTATCAAAGTTTAAGAAACACAAAGTGGACGTTAAATCCGGATTAAAAACCAGGATTGCCTTTATCCTTTCTTTGCTTTTTGAACAACTCGATGTCAACATTGAATCCTGTCTGATAGATGTAATCCTGCTGGATTACTTTAGAACAACCAAACCCCTGGTGGTGACTCTCTGCACAACACCCGGCTGCAAAAAGTATACAAAAAGTGGAATGATTTCTTCACCTCAAAAACAACCTGAGGTCAAGAGACACAGAACTTTGAAACACTTGTTCTGCTCTGTGCTGCATGAAGAGTTTGAGTTGTTGTCATGTTGTTAAAAATATAAAACAGTAATGATAATAAAACCTTGAAAAGTAGAGACTTACCCCTGTGATGTTTCCACTGAAGGAGGAGAAACGTTCAGCGGTGCAGCTCCTTCTCATGGGCGAGAGAAAATGCAGCTCAGGTTTCAGGAGTGCTCCAGGTTGGTCTCTCTCTCTCTCTCTCTCTCTCTCTCTCTCCCTCTCTCTCTCCCTCTCTCCCTCTCTCTCTCTGATTCCCGGACTGACAGTGCGTCCCAGCTTCCTTCCCCGAACAGCGCTGAGAGCATCACTTTCTGTTTTGATTTGCCTCGTTTACCCCACTTATCACTTTTATCATTTTATTCCCCCCCTCAGTTTTTATCTACACGCCGTCTGTGCCTCATTATCAGAGTACACACTGAGCCAACACACAGATCCTGTACCTCTCTGTTTACCGAGCATGCTCACTGGCAGCTTCACAACCTGAAGTGAAGACAGCTTTGGAACACCCAAAATGCTTTTTCATTGATAAAAAAAAACACCAAATTGTATTCATGGTCAAAGTTATAGAACTTTTTTATAGAACGATAAATGTTTTAATTCCATTATCTTAAGCTGAGAGTACTTTACTTGCTGTTTGAATTCAACCCTGCTTTTATTTTGAAATCAAGTAAGGACCTTCTGGTAGATCGATGGTTACAACATTAACTAAACACGCAAGAAACTTACAGCGCACGTGTCCCTCGAAAACTGGCATGCCACGAACAACAGCAGCATGCCGGTGCTCCTGAAGTGGCATGCCGGTTCACCAAGTTTCAGCAGCATGCCGGTGCTCCTGAAGTGGCATGCCGGTTCACCAAGTTTCAGCAGCATGCCGGAGCTCCTGAAGTGGCATGCCGGTTCACCAAGTTTCAGCAGCATGCCGGAGCTCCTGAAGTGGCATGCCGGTTCACCAAGTTTCAGCAGCATGCCGGAGCTCCTGAAGTGGCATGCCGGTTCACCAAGTTTCAGCAGCATGCCAGTCTCCATTCTTGGCGCTGCGGCAATTTTTGCTTACATTTTCTAATTACAATCACATTAGGGGTTGTCGGACTGCAGGAACCTTTTCATAGTTCTAGGAACTGTTGAAACCCTGTTTTATTGATTGAACTATCTTTAGTTCCTAGAGGAACCTTTTTAGCTCCTGCTTCAGAGTAGGACCTTTGATTGGTACCACCAACCGCCATTTTTAAAATCCCACTATAAGCATTAGCAAAAACCAGTAAATTGCAGTCAGTAACGCTTTTAAAATCATTAAAAACACAGACAAATGGACCGATAACAAAGTCCAGGCAGTACTGAGAGTTTTGGCGACCGAGCAAATAGAACTTATTTCCTGCCAGCTTGCTGCATTGGGTATCCAGCACGCAGTGAAGCAGCGCTGTGAGAAGATGAAGACACTGAGACAAGACTATAACAAAATATAAATGTCAGCCATCACCATGTGAATGCAAGTGCAGACAGAAAAAAGTTCCCCATGGTATTTAGTTCTCAGAGAACTCCTGTGGATGGTCCCAAGAACTGTTTGGTCCAAAATCACCTAATATGACGTTTTGACCTTCGTTAAAATGACATCATACGTCTGGAATGTACAGGTTCAGGAGCATGCTCATGTCAGGGAGGGACAGCTGTGTGGTGAAGACATTTATTGGTCCAAAAGAAAGTGTGATCAATAATTCAGTTAATGACTGGCTTTTACATCATCTCAAATATTGCCACTGCAAATACACAATTACACTTCTGCTCAGATAACCGGCCCCGCTGATCTGATGACACTCACGATGACTCTTAAAGTAAGGCGTATAAAACGTTCACAGCTTATCTGAGGGGATGAAAATTCACAGACACAAGGGGGAAACATGTACACAACATGTATTGTGTATATTCAGGTACACAAAGACGGTAAATTCATCACGTTCAGGTCATTTTCTAAACAGAAACAGGATGTCAGAAATTGTACACCATAAATATCCATGTGTGTCCGAATCGCAGCCATAAAAGCTCAGAGTCCATTAAACCAGGGCGGGGATGATTTCCCATCAGCTGATCTTTGCTGAGTCTTTATGAGGATGACACAACGATTTAAAAACAGACAAAACAAAAGGTGACGAGCTGTCTCGAACCCACCATCACGACAGCTGCAGCCTGATGGAGTTCATTCGGGACACTCAGAACGGATGCTCCGACACGAATATCGTGAGCCGTATGATGGAGCTGCCTCTGAAGTTGATGACGTTGTTGACCGTGACCATCTCCAGGTCCAGCACCACCTCCTTCGGTCCCTTGATGGGGCGAGACAAGACGAGGGTGGCGCTCACGTTACTGGTTTGCTGCAGAAAGAAAGAAGAAAAAAAGAGAGAGGAATGAGAGGAACGAAGAACAGGAAATGTTTGAATCTGGCAGCCGCTGGAGGAAATCCAAGTGTCAGAGCTTTGTCATTTCCTTCACAACCAGGAAACACAAGCCCAGAGTCAAGGAACGTTCCTGTTTAAAGAGGAGAGGAATGTCAGATATGGAGGGATTGTTCCAACGCTGATTAACAGAAGGCACCTCAGTCAGAAGGTGTCAAATAAAATGATCTAATCAAACAGAATCTGCACATTGAAATCATCCTGTGCAGTTTCTCCTGGTGTGTTATAAACTTATTTGGGCTGCAAAAATCTCCCTCACAGAAACATCACTGTCTGAGTGCGCCATCTACTGGCTGCACAGCACACAACAGGGTCAAGTCAAAAATCCTCCAGCTTCATTACAGGCGTACAGGTCTATGTGTTAACATGGAAGAAACATTCTGACTGGTTACAGTTCAGAGAAAACTCAGCTTCTGTTTAAATGTTTCTCCAAAAGTTCTTGAGAAATAATTCATTTTATTATTATCAGAATTAGAATCAGGTTTATTTCTGTTTGGTGTTTTGGTGCAAAACAAAGAACAACAAAGAATAAAGATGTGAAATATAAAAGTAAAAGTACTACATTTTCAAAAGGTGCAACAAAGGTGGTGTTCAGTTGTGCAGGTATGTGCACGATAAAAGTTGACTACATCTCTTTAGGTATAAAATAAGACACGCACGTTCTGATTCACCAAGAATGGATTGCAGCCGCAGATTATAGCTCCATTAATTATCATGTTCTCCCTCTCTCTGCTCCGTCTCTGAGTCTCATCCACAAAGCATATAGTTCTGATGATGTTCAGACACAAACACAAAAAGTGTTGGTGCTCCGTGCGTCTCCATACGTGTGGATGAAGTGTGGAGCCACTGAAACCCTCGGACTGATTGAACCCCCGGTTATATTAATATCAGTCATGTCAAAGTCTTATTTACAGACTTTATTTACAGAGCTTTTATTTTGAAGGCACACAGAGGTGGAAGTGTTTTTCTGATCTCCGGAAGGTTTGAGCGTCACATCTCTTATAAATACTGCGGCGCAGTTACCGCCAACTCGCAGCAAACGCTCTTTTTTTAACTCTAACTGTGAATGGCTGTTAGCGCCCCCTGTTTGTGAATTAGATGTTTTTTACAATGAGGCTGATTTACATAGAAAGAGGACAATAATTGATCATTTGAGAACATAAACAGCACAGGGACACCGTTTGCTCTGATTTTTATATATGCTGTCAGTGAATATAAACTGCATTATGGTAAACATGCAGTGTGCAAATTGTAGCATTTAGCAGTGAGGTTGCATATGGTTGATTGACAGCCTCTCTAGTGTTAGTGTGTAATCTGTGTGCTCTGGGCTTCTGTAGAAACACTGCAGACCCAATGCAAAAGAAAACCTGTTTCCTCTGTAGATATTAAAACTCCTTCCAAGGAAACAAAAACACAACAATTCAACCTTTTAGTTGACACTAAACAATAATTGAATTATACTTCTTTATGTTATCTTCGATCCTCCTGACGTTACATTTACAGTTTAATTCCTGCATCGTGTTCCTTCAGATTCACACCTTCAGGTTCGTGGAGTGTGTCTTTTATCTCTGAAGTACTCACTCTCATGTAAAACTCTCGCCCGTCGTTCCCCGACTTTATCTGGAAGATGTAGAAGGCGCCGGGGTAGCGCGTGGTGGCCTGCATCTGGAAGATGTCTGCAGGCACACTGCGCCCCGACGACAGGTCCATGTGTCGGTACAGAATAGTGAAGGGTTTGTCCCTGCAGGCAGGGTTCTCAGCTGAGCACATGCACTGACTGCACGGGGAGAGGGAGAGGGAGGGAGGGAGGGAGAGGGAGAGGGAGGGAGGGAGGGAGAGGGAGAGGGAGAGGGAGAGGGAGGGAGTGAGAGGGAGGGAGGGAGGGAGTGAGAGGGAGAGGGAGAGGGAGGGAGTGAGAGGGAGAGGGAGGGAGAGAGAGGGAGAGAGGGAGAGAGGGAGAGAGGGAGAGAGGGAGAGGGAGGGAGGGAGAGGGAGAGAGGGAGGGAGAGGGAGAGAGGGAGAGGGAGAGGGAGAGGGAGGGAGGGAGGGAGAGGGAGAGGGAGAGGGAGGGAGAGGGAGAGAGGGAGAGAGAAAGAGAGGGAGAGAGGGAGGGAGAGAGGGAGAAAAGAGACGTTAAGGAGAATCAGATTAACTCAACTCTCATTCAGGGAATTTGTCTTTTTGTTTATGGTGCAGATCAGTTACGATATTTAGCATTAAAAACAGGAAACGTGTGCAGCAATGCCCCAACAATATGCATTTAAAAAAAATATGAGTACAATAAATGTTTGGTTTGTGGAAACAGATTTAAGGTTTGTACAGAAATGTGCAAAATGTCAAACAGAACACAGAAGTAAGAGAGGCAAGAGATAATCTGGTCATCAGTTCTCCAAAGTGTTTTCTCTCCTGTGTTTATGAATCAAGAGAAGGTCAAACATGTTGTGTTTTGTTTTGCATGGACCAAAGTTTCGACTTTTTTTCAATCTGTGAAACAGATTCAGTTTATCCTCATTAAAAGTTAGGATTAGTGCTTTTTGTTTTAATCTCTGAAAACAGTTTGAAGAAAAATGTTCAGACTGGTGATATTGTACTGATTGTTGCTGTCATATTAATTTTAACCACAAGAGGGCGCAGTGCTGCACCATCCCTTTAACTCCTCTGTTGCACTCCAAACATAAACTGTGTGTTATTAACATTCATGTAGAAAAAGGCATGATAGACATCTGAATCAACAAACACCTCTGGACGTATTCCTCTATGTCTTTATCGTTACTGAAATCTATCACCATGATGTATAACACTTGAAGAATGAAACATAACCCTCACATCAAACAACTGAAGTGAGTGTCAGTGATTGATAGATGATGGAGATGATCACCCACAGGCCTGTCTAAGCATGAACGCTTTCAGCTGCTTTTTGAAAGACTCAACAGAGTCAGAAAGTAACGAGATGGGCAGAGAGTTCAGAGGGTCGGGGCTATGGCCTCAAACGCACCATCACCACAAGCCTACAAATGTGTGTGTGGGACGGACAGCTGGTGTCTACAAGGGTGCAAAAGGATGCATAGCCCCCTCATTTTACATTTCTGCACCCTCTGTTGAATGGACGCTGTTCACTGAGTGCCACATGAGGGACCCATAACACCTACAATATTTTTTCATTGCTGCTGCACCCCCTTTAATCTCAGATGCACCCTAAGTCATTTTGTTCTAGAACCGGGCCTGCATGTGTTGGACCTTAGCGAACAGGTTGGTGAATACGGGTGAAGAAGTGACTATTCTGGGGCCTGACCGTGAACGGTTCTTAAAGTGAGGGAGAGAAACTTAATCCTTTAAACCACGGGGAGCCAGTGCAGAGATATCAGTATGGGAGGGATGTGAGAGCGTTTGTTTGACCTGGTGGTTTGTGGACCCCAGGAGGAGCTAATGGGGATCTGAATAAAGGAATAATCATGTCTGACTGTAACCAAAGAAAACTAATGATAGCTGTAACTGTTTAGTTCTGTATTGGTGTAAAATAACATCTGTGAGAGCACGCCTGGCGATGCATTCAAAGGTAGAAAGACAGCGTGGGAATGTGGAGTACTCACTTGTCACTGACTTCGATGTACGGAGAGTGACACTGTAAAGGGTTCAGGCAGGTGAAGCCTCCCTGGAAATTGAAACATACTTGTGCTGTTGTACAGGTGTTGTTACCAGTGTCACATTCATTGAAGTCTTTAAGAATCAAACACACAACAATCAGAGTCAGTTAAATCATCGTCAGAGAAACAACATTTTAAAGCATCATCAACATACTTAGTGAGCACCATAAAATACTGAACACAGTGACTAAACTTTGAGTATTATCTGACGTCTAGCATTGCAGGTACAGCTGGGCTATGCGGCATGACAAGGCACATTAAAAAGCATCTTCATGAGTAATATCTCCATTTAGATTAATCACACTATTTTCCATCTAGACTGCAGCTAAAGAGACATTTAAAATAAACATTTATACAGAATGGCTGCTGTAAATAATTAAATGTGCCACTGGGATCTTGAACTTCACCTTCACAGCTCCTGCCGTCCTCGTAAACATAATAACCAGGCGGACAGACGCAGGAGAACGAGCCGGGAGTGTTCACACATCTGTGCTGACACAGAAACTCAGAGAAGCTGCACTCGTCCAGGTCTACAGGGAGCAAAAAGAAGTTTAGATCCTGGTCCTGAATGGTCTGGATTTGTTTGGACCAGAGAAGGTAGGCGGTTTTAAGGCACCCCCACACGGCCGTTTTGGACGCCCCTCGGTTTGCCAGATATGAGAGCAGTTATCAGGTCAAACCAACAGGTGTTGCAGCGATGGAAGCGGGCAAGAGAACTGGTTCAGATAGAAGTGATTGTACCCGACCTAAAAAGCCTCTGCATGTTTCTAATAAGCTCCACGAGCAGAAACGTGCTCAAACTAGGATCAATATTGGAGATGCTTTTGAAAAATGGAGAGAGGTTAGAACGCAGAAAGGTTTACAGACCGATGCAGAGCTGGATAAACACTGAAGCTTCAGAGTCCACCACATGGTGACCTGCGTGAGCATCCACCCTAGAGAGGAGGGGGGGGAGACAGCTCTCTACAATGTTTAGAATTTGGACTGCAGTACCCATTTTAAACACTAGGTGTCAGAGTTACTTATTGCTCCTTTAAAAAAAACTGTATAAATATCTTCTGTCATCATAATTTACAATAACAATATCTGTCCAAGAAATCTGTTAAAATTGAACAAAGTAGGATTACATTTTCAAAGAGTATTTTTCTTCCTCATGTTGTTTCCCCCTCTGCTCTCCTGTGGCTGCATGCTTACAGTACACAGAGAATATATCCACAGTCATACTGAAACTGAAAAGAAGTTGATGTATGGTAATAAGTACATGAACACAGGACTTCTTCTTTGTTAACATTTCTAAATAAGATTAAAAAAAGGATTTCAAAAGATTTTGAAATCTTTTGAAATGTTTTACTAATAAATGTTAAAAACTTTAAATAGTAACTCTCTGTGCTCTAGTGTCTTACCGATGCAGGAAGTACCGTCAGCCGCCAGCTCGAATCCTTCGTCACAGTTACACATGAAGGAGCCGTAAGTGTTGAAGCAGCCGTGACTGCACGGTTCATCTTCACACTCGTCCACGTCTGCAGGGACACACATACACAAGTTTTAGTTCAAACAAATCTGTACCAAAGACTGTATAAGGAACGGACAGCAGAACACCTCGCCTCAAGTGAAGCCAAAAGATTTAGAGCTCCCCCTGCTGACTGGCTGCAGTACAGGTCATAAGCTCCGCCTCCTCCGTGTTACATTTCTATCAAACCTGGTTTTCTCATGATATCCTGTGTTGCTGTGAGCGAGTCATGCAGCGTCACTGGATCAGAGCATTGACTGTTTATAAAGACGGATCAGAGCAGCAGACCAGACGAACATGACTCAGCAGTTTTTTAAGTTAGTCTCCACAGAGTTTAGGAAACATGATGTCTGTAAGTATGAGTGCATGTGGTGTTTGTTGAGTATGTTCAGTAAAATAGATCATTTCCAAACTTAAGATTATGGTAATGCTAATTCTGTTAGCCAGTTAATGGCATTTTCTGTTATGTGTTAGCATCAAGCTAACAAACTAATACATACATCCCAGTCCATCTGTAAGTATTTGTGCCCCCCTTTGCGATCAATGCACCAGCTGCCATTACTACAAACCAACACAAGAATCTATACCCACCTGACCTTTGACCTTCATCAGGAAGTTAAATGTGTTTTTTTGAAGTGGCATGACGGCATGACTGTTCAACAGGAGAGGCTGAGACACGCTGTCCGTTTGTTTGTACCGTCTATGGTCAGTACACAGCAGGAGAGTAAGTGCTGTCTGTCTGTCTGTCTGTCTGTCTGTCTGTCTGTCTGTCTGTCTGTCTGTCTGTCTGTCTGTCTGTCTGTCTGTCTGTCTGTCTGTCTGTCTGTCTGTCTGTCTGTCTGCCAACAAAGAAAAGTTGCCATGCGTACCTTGACAGGTCCTGCTGTCTGGGTTGAGGATGAAGCCGGGGTTACAGGAGCAGGAATAAGAGCCCGGGACGTTGGCGCACAGCTGTTGGCAGTAACCATAGCGACATTCATCAATATCTGGTCGGGAAAAAAAGAGACAAACTGATTATGATCCAAAACAATTTCCTTGAATAATTCATTGATTGAATGACCCGATTTAAAGATTGAATCCAATCTTACATCCTTTAATGATTGATTATTTTAATGATTGGAGCATGTGATTCTTTTGCAACCAAAGTTTGACTTTTAAATGTCAGAGCTTCCTTGAATGCACCATAATGTAAGCTGTAGTTGATTTGTGTTCATGGTTTCCAGTCTTTTGTTTGTTTTCACATCAAGTTGCACTCAGCTTCATGTTGTTTCTGCACCAGCCCCCCTCTGAGACATAAAGTAAATGTAATCTATTTTAAAGGTCACATATTCTGTAAAACCCTCTTCACCATGTTGTCCTGACACTAATATGTGTCTCTAGTCTGTCTACAGCTCTCTCCATTAGAATTTAGACTGCAGTACCCATTTTAAACACTAGGTGTCAGAGTTACATAATGCTCCTTTAAGTGTAAAAAAATATCTATATATGTTGAGTGTGATGGAGTTTACTCACCCTGACACTGTCCCCCGATGAGCCAGTATCCCTCCGTGCAGGAACAGGTGTATCCACCTGCTGTGTTGATGCAGACCTGGGTCGGGTTACAGTGATGAGAGTTTGTCTCACATTCATCGATGTCTGAAACACAGAGACAGAGAACGGGGACAGGAAGTGTTATTTGTGACGGACCCTGCTTAGAGTGTTTGGGTGCTCATGTACTGCTAGATCAGGAGCACCTGGGCCCATTGCTCCACCCAGGTTATGAATCTCTCTCTCTCTCTCTCTCTCTCTTTCTCCTTTCTTCTTTCTTTTTTGATATAAAGAAACAAACAGTTGAGTCCTGAGAGTAATTCTGTAATGAATGCATAACGGACAAGCTTACGAGGTGATCAGACCACTCAGAGCGCTCTGACACTGCACGTCACATTCACTCCATTCACTCATTCACACACTGAAAGTACAGGCTGCTACGTTACATTCACACACTCGCGGCTTCACAAACAACTTAGAGTTCAGTGTGCTTGTGAGACTGCAGGAGCTGGGATCAAACCGTCAATCTTTCCTTTGAGAGACGACCGACTCTTCCACTAAGTCACAGCCACAGAAACGACCATGACATGCAAAAGAGTTGAGATTCTGTGCAACATAAAATGAGGAGGCGTCAAATTCAGAAAGAGTGTAAAGTTGCATAAGACTAAAAGGTTTGTCTATTTAGAGAGTGAAAAGGGAAAAGCTCAAGTTTTCATTTTGTGTAATACGTTTTTATTAAAATCAGTGTCTCAAATTTCTCGACTTTGGGATATCAGACTGAGATAGTCAGCTTTGTAGACAGACAGTTTCTCATATTTACATTCTCATTTTATTACAACAACATCCCAGTGTGATTGTACTGACTCGACCCGATGACACTGAACTTTTCATACTAACATGTAAACACAGACAGATATTCTAACGTTGAGTTTAAATGAGAGATTCAACAGATAGCTCTTTAATTTCCTGATGAAAACACGGAGAAGCCTGATGATCAAATATCCAGAGGCAGAGAGGACGACTTGATTGTTTTTGGCTTTAAAGTGAGACCTAAAAAATATAAACACAAGCACAAGCGAGTCAGTGGAAAGCATTGAAGGCAGAATGTGTGACACATCAATATATCAGACATCCAGTCTCTCCTGTCTAAATGTGTCTCTGACTCATGACTGTCTACAATGAGTGAGAAGCTCGAGTCCCGCTGGCTGTGTTGTTGTCAGAGTCGTGTTTACATGGACGGGACGGCCGGCTCCTCCCCTTGTGTATAAAAGCTGTTTTAGTCAAGGACTAGAGAGAAGAAGAAGAACATACTCACTGATTATTTGGATGTCACGTAAGAGTTTTTAGATCACGCTCATTCTGTGTCAGTTTACATGCAATGTGAAGCTACGAGCTAACTAAAGAGCGCTAACATTAGCATGCTAACACAACAATGCAGGACACAGGCAGCTCAAGCAAAGGACAATTTTGTCCTCCGCTTGTACTTGACTCCTTCATGCGAACGGAGGGCGGAGGCTTCAGTATGGAGGAGGCGTGGCCAAACAGCAGTTTGTTTTGGTTTCATGCTGGAGCTCAAGGGCGACATCTACTGGATCAAAAAGTCGCACATTCTTCCTTTAAGGGGTAAACTAGAATAGAATAGAATGAACTTTATTTTCCTGCGTATAGTTCAGCACAATTTACTGTGTTTCTCTTAAACGAAGAGAATAATGCAGCCTTCGAGTGGAACTCGCAAAGTCGTGAAGTCCTGTATGGGAAAGGCTTGTCGTGCTTTCCTATGATCTTGGAAGTCGGAAATTCAGAGATGCTGGATGGATACATCATCGGTAACGGCCCCCTGAAGTCGGAGCTCGGAACTCCAAAACTTACTGATGTTCAGGGAAATTTCAGTAACCTTGAGTTACCAACTCGTCATGGAGCTCGGATGTGAGCTGAACGCATGTTGGTATGAAGTCATATTGCAAATGAAGAGTTATAAATAATATGCATGTTAAAAGTTATGCAGCATCATACTTTGTACTGTTATTGCACCATAAAAAAATTGTATTGTCGTGCTTATTATTGTACATGAAATGTTAATACACTATAAATAATATACTACTGAACTTTAAGGTTATGCACCACATGTTGCGTTGCTGCATCTGAAAGACGGTGAAATATTTTGGTGGCAACACAACGATTCCCGTTACACTTTTGTTCTTCCTTTTTGAAAAGTCTCGTCTGTTTTGTTGTCTTTGCACTTTCTGTGGCTCGTCCACCTTGTAGCTGACTTTGAGTGACGTGTTGATGTGCTGCACAAAAGCTTCACAACAGAGCCGATCTTTTCATGGTTGCATGCCTTGCTCAAAAGCAAATCTTCTCTGCTGGCTCTGAGATTTCACAGATGACTTCCCTAATCAAAGGTCTGTTTCTCCAACACTCAGTTTTCATCGCCCTGTGCCTAAAAAACTCTTATCACAACATTAACGTTAACATTTCAATAACACTTTAGTTGTTTATACTCTGGATTAAAGAATTCTCAGATTACAATCTGAATTCCTTCGCCGCCCTCGGAGCAGCTCTCACCCTTCATTCGAATGGCCACATTTCCTTATGAGGATGTGACAACTGAAAAAATTCCAGCCTCTGTTTGTGGTTCTCAGACCATGAAGTCACCGATCTCTAGGAAAGAAGCGGGGGGAAGTGGGTGCGGGCTCGCCTCTCTGTTTGCTCAGGCAGCTTTGATAAGCGATAACGTCTGTCAGTGGGACCGCCGGCCTTTGTGCCAACTTGGACAAGTGGACCTTCACGAGGGTGGAGGGGTAGGGGGGGAGCCCAGGGTGATCGGACCCCGGCCAACAGCTACACGGCCTCTGCACCTGCACTCAGTTAGCAGAGAAAACCTCTGAATTGTCTTCATCTGCACCCCATGTGTGGCGTTACTGCAGATCTCCAACCTACACACAGTTCAGCTCCTTATAAAACCACCGGTTTGAAATGTCTGAGCAACAAGCACAGACTGAGAAAACTTCAACATTTGGAAGACATAAAGATGCAGAATTTCACACAAACTGAATCAGGATCATCCCGAGAGACTTCAAACTCCGTCCTCTAATGTGTCTGCTGTGTTTATTAATCGACCCTCTGAAAAA
Organism: Tautogolabrus adspersus; assembly: GCA_020745685.1. Taxonomy (NCBI): domain Eukaryota; kingdom Metazoa; phylum Chordata; class Actinopteri; order Labriformes; family Labridae; genus Tautogolabrus; species Tautogolabrus adspersus. Next base: position 26,137,343 of record CM036552.1, read on the forward strand.
GCCTCCACACACAGAGCACTGAACGTTATCAATGGACACTTTTGTTTTCAGGTCAGCTATGTTGCAGCTTGAGTTGGTTCCAGAAGCCCACAAGGTTGGAATATTTTCTCAAGGCACAGAGGAGCATGCAATCCTTTAACTCAAGAGAAAACATGAAACCCCCCTAAACCTGGAAAGACGAGCGGAAATGAAGTACGTGAGATGAAAAACACGACGGGAGAGCTGAACTCTGGAGGCATGATTCACTTATTTGACCTACAACACTACGGACTTCCTGTTTATATGACAGTGTGTTATCTATGTTTGCCTTAAAGGGCCAGTACACGTAAATTAAAATGACTCCTATGGAGTTTTGAGATGTCTCTTTCCAAAGTTGTTGCAACAACTCCATTAATGATGGAGAAGCAAGTTTAATTTCTTCTCCATGTAACATTGAAAAACAGGATTAAAAAAAGTCAGCAGCCTCAGACTGGGCACCAGATGAATCTGTCCGTTCATGTTTTACTCTCATTCAGATCCATCTGGTCCCTCTCTCTCTTTCATCGTCTGACCTGATTCAGGCCGAGCCAATCACAGCTGTTTATCTAATACGATGCAGGTTCGAGCACCAATGAGGTGTTTTGGTAACAACAATGACGGCTGCTGGTTCGGGGGTTACACAACTTCAGATTTGTTTAAGTGGACAGTCGTGATAAAAGTTGAGTCGACTAGTCGCTGATCTCTGAACACATTTGCAATCGTCTCGCTACATTACAGCCTTTTGGAGGGACGGCCAACTTCTCAGGACTTCCTGCTTCACCAGCCGTCAGTAACAAAACACCTCTGACCATGACATTCTTTTCCATTAATTGCATTGTTTACAATTCAACCGGTAACTTAATAAAAGAGCGTGGAGTTGGTGTTGAGCAACGTCTTCTGAGGATGGATCATCAGCTGCAGATTTCTGTGTATAGACATGAATTAAGGCTGAAGCATGTCAGATTAGAGCAGAAGAATACTGGCCGTGCGTCGTGCCAGTTTGGGTTTTGCTTCTTTTGCTCTCCACACTGACTTTTGTCCTGCGTAAAGTTAAAGGCTGAAGAACCACGAGTGGATGATAATACTCGGACTAAAACAAAAAGCAGAACTTCTGATGCTTGTTTCCACGCCTTCAGATTCTGTATTTTCTCTTGTGTATGGATCTGTTAATAGAGATTAGAAAATGAAAGGTTTCCACCTGAGGGCTGATTTGTTCCATTGTTCTGACAGAGTGCTGCCATGAGTGTTACTGATGAAGGAAAGTGCCATTAACTTCAAGACAAAGCCGTGTTTGTTGCAGGATTAGACAGGAAGTTACAGTCTGTGTAATTTCTGCTCTCTACATCAATCAACAGCCCATTACATCACCAAACACACACACATACACACGGACCAGTCTCAGGGTGTGAGGAGTCGTTACGATCGGCCCCCACAGAGGCCTGCCTGTTCTCCAGGACGGCTCGGGCACCGATTTGGTAACAAATGACCTCATCTTTGGCACTCTGATGGCGTCGTTTACCCAAACAAGGTTGTGAGCTGATTCCCTGACAGGCCTTCTCCGCTAAAAAGAGAAACAGTCCGTATTTGTGCATGAGCTAAAGCATTCCATAGAGGGAGAAAACAGCACTATATGTGTGCATTTTCCACTCATTACCGAACGAGAGAAAAACACCGAAGATGGAGTTTAAGGAGGCCGTTTTTCGACAGCCCGTCCTGGCTGGATGCTCTCGGGTAATTACGTATTTTGCACAGCTGGGGGGGGGGGGACATTGGACGTGTAGTTTTTATCTGACAGCTGGGATCTTTTGTGGTTGTGAAATCCAACAGAATCAAGCAGAGATTTCCTCACCGAGAGGAGTTGCAGCTCCCCTCTCTGCAGACACAACGGTGCACCGAGAATCTCGTAACATCTGTCCCTGTGATCTGATAGATTCATGTTTTCCCCCGGAGTCCAACCACAAGTTTTAACGACAAACACAGAATCTCTGGCCACCATCGCCTCATGTAACCTCGTCTATGATTTGACTCTGACATCAGATAAACAGCAGGAGGTGGCAAGATGTCTTCTTTCTTTCTGCAGAGGTTTTTATTAAAGATGATGCAGGAAACAGCAAACAGCTTCATCCAGGTAATTCTGTAGTTATACCATTTCAAGCAGACGAGACCATCTCACAAATAAAACATCCATGTTTTCTACGATGATCTGAGATTTACAGACTCCATACAGATGCCTGCAGGCTTTGGGTAAGAGCTGATTCATTAGCATACCAGCGTTTAATCATAGGCCGCATGCATCGCTGTGTGTGCAAGAGACTTTGATCTTTCTTCTTCGTCAGGCTTGACTTAAACAAAATGGAGCAACTTTGCAGAAATGTTAAAAGGAATAATTGTCCAGAAAGCTCCCTGCATGCCGTCACATTAGCTTCTCCTTCTCCCTTTAAGCAGAATAACCACCCTGACCGCTGCTGATGCAGAACAACTGCACCTGGGTGAGTTAGTGGACTGTTTCTAGTATTGGCTCCTTTGACACAGATATCTCACCCAGCTATGCAGGTCAGCATCAGACCGATCTCATCACTGCATCCCTACTTTGAGGCAAACTTCTGGGAGACAAGGTTTGACTTTCTGAAAGCTCCTGCGAGGAGTTTTTAGCTTCGCATAAAACAGTCTGAAATAAAAAATGATGCCTCTGTATGAGCTCCAAAACAAAATGAAACAATCAGCCACATTTCTAAAGAACCCCCCCCCGGGCCATTGAGTAAGGTTTCGACGAACAGACCAGATGTGTCAGGATTTTCTGCAGAACAGATTCACAGTGAGCGATGAGGTCGATGGTTAAAGACGACAGGAGGATTGCTTTCTTTACAGAATTCTACTTGTGCATGTAGAGGACAGGATCAGCAAAAGATGATAACACGTACCACTTTGTCCACAGGGGGCGCCACACAGCCTCACACAGGTGGTTATAAATGAAGAGGTCATGATCGCGTCAAAGCTCCGGCATAACGACACCTTAGTATTTTAACATCGAATCTTCAACGGTGTGATATTTGTGTCCCAGGCTTTAGCTACCTACAGCACGCTAACAAAGCACTGCTGTCTTTACACTTTAAGACATTTATATTGATTTAATATCGGTGTCCCAGTCTCTGAATTCACATCGCCTTACAGCCTTACTAAGACACAGCCAGTGGACACGCCCCCTGAAAGCACGCAAGTTTGCATATCGTAACCCCTCCGAGGTTTAAATAAAACCATCTGAGGAGGAGCAATCGCTCTTCTGACAAGACGATCGTATGTTACACTCTGACCATCAGATTTTAAGCAATCAAAGCTGAACTGTAGTTGCAGCAATGGACTCCGAGTTGATTGGCAACGTTTGCTTTCTGTGATGTTTGAGGGTACACGCTGACCTCTGTGGATAAATGGTTTCTGTGTAACTGTAAAGCCAACGACTGAAACATTTAATAAACGAGAGCCACAGATTTAAAAGGTCCTCAAACAGAGACATGAAGATTCATGAGAAGGTTTCAGTAAATCAGAGCGTGGAGATGTGAACATGTGGATTTACTTCAGTGCAATTCTTGCAGCTTCATCCTTTTACTCCACAACATGCCAGAAACAGATATCGTTTTTATTTACTCTGTGACATTTATCTGACTGCAGGAGGAACTCGTAACTTCACCAATAAAGATTTTACATAACAATGTCTCAAGGTCCGCTTTTAAAAACGAGCGATGTTGTACATTTTTCCCGGTTTGGACCTCGTGGTCTTGGCCCTTTGACACGTTTCAGATGTCGATGTGTTTGTTATCAAGTTTCTTCAAAGAGAATTCTTCTATAAATCTCTCAGATGGTTTCATTTACTGTGTGTTCGAGGTCCAAAGACGTCAAATTACCAAATGTTTTCACCACCCAAGTAAAGGTGAGTAAAGAGGTCAGAAGAGAAGGACAGTCTGAACTCTGCTTTCCTCTTCTCTCCTGTCCTTCAGCGACTCAGGAGAGCTCAAATTAAACTCTTTACACACCAGAGAGTTCAAATGAGTGCCACCTCAGCACTTACACATAATGCATGAGTAATCATGTAATTAAAGGCATGATGAAGTAATCATCCTTTCTTTTAAAGGTCCAATCAGTGAGATCTGTGTTGACTGAAATGATAAAGTGAACTTACTCTATGATCAGACATTAAGGAAACATGCTATGTTGAAGTGCTGGCTTCTCTGACAACAATGCAGCAGCCAGTATGTCCTCCTTCTAACTTTAGATTCTGGTCCTGAATGGTCTGGATTTGTTTGGACCAGAGAAGGTAGGCGGTTTTAAGGCACCCCCACACGGCCGTTTTGGACGCCCCTCGGTTTGCCAGATATGAGAGCAGTTATCAGGTCAAACCAACAGGTGTTGCAGCGATGGAAGCGGGCAAGAGAACTGGTTCAGATAGAAGTGATTGTACCCGACCTAAAAAGCCTCTGCATGTTTCTAATAAGCTCCACGAGCAGAAACGTGCTCAAACTAGGATCAATATTGGAGATGCTTTTGAAAAATGGAGAGAGGTTAGAACGCAGAAAGGTTTACAGACCGATGCAGAGCTGGATAAACACTGAAGCTTCAGTGTCCACCACATGGTGACCTGCGTGAGCATCCACTCTAGAGAGGAGGGGGGGGGAGACAGCTCTCTCTAATGTTTTGAATTTGGACTGCAGTACCCATTTTAACCACTAGGTGTCCGCGTTACATATTACTCCTTTAATGCATTTGCTGCTGAAAGCAGACAGTTAACACAAAAAGAAACAGCAGGTTGCAACAGGTTATAAAGTATGCCACAATAACACATGTGCTACAAATTCCATAAAAGTGAAAGCAAAGAGATGACCAACAACTCCTGTGTTCTGTAAGTTCAAATGAAAAGAATCTGGAGGATCTGAATAAAACGATGACAAAGATTCGTACTCCTTCCACAGCTTAAAACCACGAGTGGGCGTCTGCAGAAAGCGACTCACCATTACAGGTGCCATCCTCTGCTAGAGTGTATCCCAGGATGCACGGTGCTGTGGTCCTCACTCTAGGGTAACTGGGCTCCACAGATCTGGGAACAGCTGGGACGAAGGTGTCAGAGAATCCCAGGGACGGGTCCGGGTAGACGGGCTCGGGCAGGGCGGGGGTCTCCGGTCTGAAGGGCTGGTTGTACAAGCCCCTGGGGATGCACAGGTAGCCCCCGTTCTGGTTAACACAGTGCATGTCTCCTCTGCAGGCGTCTGGCAGGGTACGGCACTCGTCCACATCTGGAATACAGAGTGACTGATAACAGAGCGCTCAGAACATCTGTGAGATCTGTTTATGTTCTCGATACATGCAGGTCTCTGCACCATGTTCCTCTTAGTTTGTCCTCTAGGTTACATGAGGCTCTTAATTACCTTTCACTAAAGCAATGACACTCACCTATGCACTGTCTCGCCCTGCGGTCATATGCAAAACCCTCTGTGCAGGTCTGAGGAGAGACAGTCAGTAGATAAAAAGACAGATGAACTTTATTGACCCCAACTTGGGAAATTGTGATGTCACAGCAGCAGGTTATCAGAGCAAATAAAGTGAAAGGGAAATCGATAAACTCGTACACAAAGAGAATACAGAGGAGAAACTCCAAGAACAAGAGAGCATCCTCAAAAATGTGAGATGTAAACATACTTTACAGGGAGGTAGAGGTGTCAGTGTGCATGCACGTGATCAGAGAGATGATGTGGAAATAATCTAATCAAGTGTTATTGAGATGAATCATGTGCAACAGGTAATACTTCACGTTATCTGGAGCTGGAACTAAATCATTAATGTGCATGTTTTCTTTGAGAGTTCCCAATGCAAAGAGTAGAAGTTAAAATCTGTTTTTCCATCTTCTTACATGGACAGAAGATGACATGATGACACATATATGTGCAGACTATGCTGGCATCGGTGTCAATGAATGAAATCTGTGAAAGCACGCCCTCCCGAGAAGTAAGGTGTTCTTTTACCTGTCCGTGTCCGGGCTGGATACAATGCAAAATCAATAGCAGAGCTGCCAACATCCTGCAGAGAGGAGAGCTCGAGTTATGATCTCCTAAACATCCTGTTACACATTCATCCAAAGCAAAGTCAGAAAATAAAGATACTGACCTAACAGAGGAGCGAGACGTGAAGCCACGTCTTTCAGGGAGCATGGTTTCTCGAAAAGGAAAGATTTAGACGACCCGTGAACTCTCCCCAGATCCCCTGTCCACTCCCCAGCAGGGCTCTCACCGCCCCCCCAACTATGCGCCTTTACGCGAACGCCGACAGCAGGTTTTCATTAAGCGCTGTCTGCTCGAGCTGGAGCTCCGGTACATGGACCAAGTGTTGCACGAATGTCTTTTTCGAACCGGACTGTCCCGTTTCTACCCCTCTCTGTCCGCTCTACAGCAGTATTAAGCAATGCAAATGTGTCTGGCCCCCTCCGAGCTCCTTCCCCACAGCTGGATTCAATCACAGAGAGCCAGCCCCCTCCGGTCAGAGCGCGCAGAGACAGCGACCCCACAGCGGAGCTCCCTCCGACAGGCGGCTCCTCCTGCGCTGCTGCTGCTACTGGGGGGCAAAGAGACAGAAAACAGACACAGTGAGGGTCTGTTTTCTGAAGATACAAACAGCACCCCCTCACAGGACTGCTCCCCTCTCAGCTTAATGTTTCTGCACATCTGGCGCGCTCAACGCTGTAGCCACATCTGGATTGTACGGAGGAGTATTAGGGCCATATGTGAGAAATTTCTGATTTTACTCCCAGAATCCTGAGTTAGGGCTGTTTGTGTCCTACATATAAAGTTTAAAATCTGATCATTTATAGAAGAAGAAACCCTTTATTAATCCATCGAGGGGAAATCATGAAATATGAAGACATGCTACACACACATGCACAAACAGGATCCTGTGGACTTGCACTAATGAAGAGATGTCAACGTGCGGGGGCCTGCACATGAAGGAGCGCCGGAGCAGTGGGGGGTTCGGTGCCTTGCTCAAGGTCATCTCGGCAGTGCTAGGATTTGAACTGACACCTCTCCATCTACGAGCCCAATTTACAGACTTGAAACGGCGACCCTCCGGTTTTCTACTCTAACAACTGCAGCTATGGAAGCCCTAAGCGGACATTCACCCACACATTTTATTTGACAGTCTGAATGGGGATACTGCCACCATGCCCCCCCCCCCCCCCAATTAGATCTCTGTCACTACCTCAATGGCGGGACGTGTTCACCCCATTAGTCCCCCTCACAAAAGTGAGGATTCTGACAATAAAGCAGACTTTATTTAAACTCACAAGTCTTTCACGTGATCCTTTTCAGAGAGTTTGATAATAAAAACATGTCGCAGCAGTTAGGGGTCAGCAGTACCTTTATTTGATTTCCAATGAAGTGAAGGGTACTAACCTCAGGAAAAGACCAAAGTAATCCGAATGTTTAGACGCCTCTGAGTCTCAAATGTTGCACCTACAAAAGCTCCTTCACAGCGACAATTTACAGTTCATACATGTCATGGATCCACCCGGAGAGAAACATTCCTGCTGCAGCGGCTGATCGATGCCTTTAAAAACGTCCAGCGACTCAGTGTCAGGCCAGCCAGCTCAAACTTCTTCAATGTGCAGTTTTTTACATTTTGTAAATATATATATTTATATTAACCATTTACAATCCTGATTTTACATCTAATTAGCAAAAAATGCAGGCACTTAACTTCCAGAACTTCCTTAGTGCCCATAAATAAGAAAAACCCACCCATTTACATATATATATATATAGAACTATATAATAGTACTGTACTTCAACATAAGAGCAGTCTCAAGCTTCTGATCGACCACAGGCTGCAGCCACAATTACAACGCTTATTGCATATCACAGTCTGGCTGTCTGGAAAAGACACGATTTAGCAGAAAAGTCTTTATGCTTTTAACAGATGTAGTGAAGCACATAAATCTGCAGACAGGCGACTGCTGCCAGAGAGTCCTGGATCAGGAACAGCTCGATGCGTAGTCCAACAGAGAAGAGGACTCCGAAGACGAGGAGTGAAAGCTGCAGGTCAGAGAATGGAAAGTGAAGGACACACGAGGTGTTTCCTCCTGCAGAGAGACGGGATGATGAATGCATGGAACTGCACACCCCCAGTTTACAAGGTCACTTGTGTTCAGAACTTGTGCGATGAATACAAATCAAAAACTTCAGCTATGATCAAAATCTACTCTGCAGCTTTCAATCTAAAGAACCCACGAGTTGAAAATGTTCTCGTCCTGCACCTGGAGCCTCTTCATTGAACTTTATTAACTCGTGTGTTAACACCTGACAGTAGTGATGAGTGTGAACACTGGTACTGATGTGTAAAGGGAGACTCTGTTGCATAGAACAGTAACTGAAAGTAAAAACAAGTCTAAAAACATTAAAGGGTTAATCTGGTATTTCTAAAACACTGTTCTGTTTTTATCTTTGGGTCAAATGACGAAAAGGCCCGGCGGCGTACTACCTAGGGTTGTATAAAAGTCGTGGTGGATGAATCATACATGATGCATGACAAAACCCACGATTTATGTGCTCACACTGTACGGTCTGAGTGTACGGTGTCTGAGTGCTTACCCAGTACGGTTCGAGTGCTCACACTGTTGGAGTTACATCACGATGGAGCACTGACAGTTGTCGATACAGTTTCAGAAGTTGAAGTCAGATCTGTGTGTGTTTTGTTTCTCACATTCACGGCTTAAACAAAAACACCGCCATCAGATACTGCAGATATTTCCTGTCTCTCTCTCTCTCTCTGTGTTCTCGGAAGAAACATCAATCACGCATGCCTGCAGTTGCCATGGTGATTTTAGACTCTACAATTAGAAAAAAAAGCCTTTGCGTCGGCTCATAACTCTGCTCCGACTGTGTGCAGTCGTACGACCAAAATTTTGATTGGGAGTAGCTGATTGGGCCGTTACGAGCACTGACGACGCACAATCCAGCTGAAATTTGACCAGACTTTAAAATCACTGATGCTCTTCAAACCCTGGGCGGGCCTGAAATCGTCCATTGTATCCCCTGCTTAACGGCTGTAATTTATTCTTTTAGAGCGAATGCAACAAATCAAAGCGTGTCCACTGAAGTTCATGATTTTGCAGCTGACAGGTTCAGATGATATCCGAGTCGATGTTTACCTGAAGGCTTTACACTGCAGCCATTACAACCTGCAAACATTTGCACCAGTTGGTCATTCAGACCCAAAATATGTCAAAACAAATGTCCCAGATTTAAAAATACCAGAATAACCTTTATAGACTTTAACTAGGAATGATAAAAGAGCAGCGATAAGAAGCAGAACTGCTCAAACGTCTCCGTCTGTGTAGTGTAAAGATTTACACGTCTATCTGACGCTCGCTGCAGGACAGATCACTGCTTTAACAAGTCTTTGAGCACAGCTCCAGCGCTGGCCTCAGCTGAGACCGGCACAGGTGTGAAGGTGGGCAGGTTGTCAGAGATCGGCTTCATCAGCAGGTGACCTCCCCCTGAGCCGCCAGAAACTGAACTGGCCAGCAGGGGCACTGCAGCGGAGCGAGGGGCCAGGAAAGGGTTAGACTCTCCGGCTCGCTTAACGGCTGCTGCAGCTCCTGTCAGAGAGGAGAGAAGAGATTAGAATTTAAACCAGGTTTGACGTGTTTAAGGTGGTCTGAACAGACGGAAAAAGAACAAAAAACTTCCTGTGTGTGGAAGAAACATGCTGGCAGAGGTTTTTCAAAGAGGGGTGGTTTACCCGTGGCCGTGCTGGAGGCAGAAGCAGTGGTTCTTCTTGGGGGCGGGGCGCTTAGAGGCTTGATGTCATGAACAGGAAGCCTTGGTGCAGGCAGAGAGGGAGTCGACTCGATCTCCAGGAACTTTACAAACATCTCCGAGAAGGACTGCGAGAAGCGAAAATTAAGAGTTAGCTTCTTCCACACTTAGCAGACCTCATGCATGTCAGATGCAGAGTGTGTGTGTGTGTGTGTGTGTGTGTGTGTGTGTGTGTGTGTGTGTGTGTGTGTGTGAGTGCGTGTGTGAGTGCGTGCGTGTGTGTGTATGATGCAGGAACAACAGATGTGCTTTACTGGTATTTTGTAAACCGTAATTTACATGTTGGCTGATAACAGTTAAGTTTCATATTCAGTGGCGCCGTATAGCCTAGTGGTTACGTCCTCGTCGCAGCGGCCGTGGGTTTGAATCTGACCTCGGCCCTTTGCTGCATGTCATCCCCCCACTCTCTCTCCTCCCAACATTTCCTGTCTCTCTTCAGCTGTCTTATCCAATAAAGGCAAAAATACAACTTAAAATAAAAAGGTCAAAGGTCTCTTTATTGTCCCCACAGGGAAATCAATTCTGTAATCAACGCTGATGAAGGCCTTGTGCTGAAACATGTCCGTGGTTGATCTGTACGCTGCTGCTCTTCCTACATAATCCATACTTTAAGAATATTTAGTGTGCTGATTTTTCTGTTTTCTTTCTTTGGGTCGTGCATCTGAAATTTTGATACGGTTTGAGTGTGCTCCTTTTTAGCTGTTTAGTATGATGCTAAACAGTTTGTCTGTGATCACCGATTCTTACCGAGTTGAGCACGTGGGTGCTGGTGGGCCTCTGCGGAGTGTTGGGGACACTTTGAGCTCCTCTGCCTCCCAGCCAGCTCGACACCCATCCTGTGACCCCGTGACGTCCGTCCTCCTCCAACATCTGCAGACAGGAGGCAACAAAGTCAAGACAAAGAGTGTGGGATTCTTCACAGTCTCTGAATCATCAAACAAACATCAACATCAGTGCAGGTACAGTTCATCCTACAGTCTAAATCTAAAGAGGAGAAATTCTTCTGTCTGATTGTTTCAGTTTCCGTTGCCCTCGATTTCCTTTCCACTTGCCATCGCTCTCTGGAAAATGATTTTGTGGGTAGCGTACAGTCCTCCTCCATCATTCATACTCCCTAATCAGCAACGTCATTCTCAGCCTCAGCGACTCCATATTTAGATATTAAGTGTGTGGAGCGAAGCTTTGGGCAGGAAAGAGGATACTAGCTGCTCCACCGAGGCTGGTTCTGCGAACGCTCTGGTTTTGTGGGACACTTGGCTGCAGTCAACACGAGTTGAGTGGAAAATTTAAACGACATTAACAGAAGAGGAGGGAGACATGAAAGAGAGAACGTGGATCGACCTCAAACACAATAAAGGCAGGTTTTCAGAGGAGGTGTAATTGCACTCGCCCCTCTCTCTCTCTCTCTCTCTGAGAACAGCTCCGGTCTGACGGTCTGGATCAGGAGAATCCTTTGTGTTTCAGGGCCGAGCTCACAGAGGATTTCAGACGAGCTGCTGGAGGTAAACGTCACAGTGGAACAAAGAGTTGAAAGGGTTCACTGTCCCTCGAGAGGACGTGTTTAACTGTTTAAATATTACCAATGATGAGAAAGGTCGGTCACTCTCACTGTTACAGGTCACAGTGATCTGGGACGGTGTGTAAATAAAAGTATAATCCTCCCTCAGACTGGGGTCAAACTCACTGTAGTATCTCAACAAGGGATCTCCTCAGTGACTGATTTCTCTCTGATGAAACAGAAACTTCAATTCAGACTATTGGTTCGTCAAACGATAAGAAAAACACCCTTTCTTCTGATTGGCCAGCTCTCTGGAAGTCTATGTAAGAGGTTTCAGCGGCTTACAGTCTGGTGAAATTCTTGGTTTCATATCGGGGAACTATGGCGTGATTTACAGAACAAGCTGTTTAGCGCCCTCTGCAGACTCATGCTGGGATTACACCAACATACGCTTACATCATGATCTGAAACTTTGCCCACGTTCAGTTTGGACATTCAGCTTTGTGACACTTTATGAGAGATTAAAAACGGGGATCAGCAGAAAAGGTCGACTCTAAGTTATGTAACTGTAATCATCCATCGAATTATTGAAACCATTGGCTGCATGAAAGCGTGATACTTCAGTGTTACGTGCTTCTGATAAAGTAAATCTTGAATGTGAGTGGAGACGAACTCTCACCTTCTCCACATCTTCTCGGCTCAGTCCCAGAACACTTCCCATGAGCCTCAGCACGTCGCCACGCTTGGCCTTAGGCGTGTGGAAGTATCCTAAGAACAGGTTTCTCATCAGGACTCTGGAAAAATATCAACAAGAGAATAATGAGGCGTGATGTCATTTTAGTGTCAGTCCTATTTCTATAGAGCTGCATGGGTTGTGTATCAATTTAAAGCCTGTGTCCACCTGGTGATACTCTCAGACAGAAAAGTTGCACGTCCGTCCTGTCTCTATGACAACAGTCTGTTGACAACGGCCGCTGTATGACCGACACTGCTCCGCTGCTTTTCAGTGAATATTCTATATTTGGGATTTTTCCTTCACTGTGAGCATCAAACGGGGGTTGATTGACCTACTTCGGATGATGAGTGTAATAATGACGGCCTCGCTAACACGGCTCCGAGCAGACGTGGAGGATGTGGGTAAACGACATCTACAATATGATTGGCTTGTTGAAAAGAGCGCCGGTGAAGTGACGTCAAATACGCCCTTCTGAAAAGTTGAAAGATTATTAACTAGAAGCGCTCAGAGCGGTCGCACGAAGAAAGGCGAAATATTCGGAATAAGGACGCTGTGTGCTTCGCCTTTTCTCTGAGCGCCCGCCTGCTGCTGCAAACTCTCTCTCCAGAACGAACGCCAGGTGAACGCGGTCTCTTATTTCTGTTGGAAACATTGAGACACAATTGAAGCAATGAGGAGGAGGGGATGATCATTCTCTCTCCCGTTATCATTTTCATCCTGTAAACAATAAAGCTCAAATTTTTCCATTTTTAACTTTTGACATTTCTTTGAAAAGTTCTCGTAGCTGAATTAACCCATTCAGACCTGATGACACGCAGACGTGCTTCTACCTTTAAGACCTGACGAGACGTCTACGTCTCATAAGGCCATGAACATGAGTGCAGAGGAAATTTTAATTTACAGTTAAAGCCAATAGGTTTAAGCTTTCAAATGTTGTATTTTTAAGGTCTCTATCTGATACAGAGACAAAGATTTTAGTAAACTTTGAACCCCTCAGGTTCTGGGAGGTAGATTTCAAACATTACTTAGGTTTTAGAGGGCGTTTTTTTAGGCGTCCTTAGGTCTAAATGGGTTAAAGGAAGCGTTTGTCTAAAAGAAACACACATCCTTCATTAAATCTGAAGGATTCACAAAGTTTGCAGCAGAATCAGACATGATTAAAGTTGATCCTCTCTTTAAACTGTGCGGGGGAGTTTAAGTTGAAGATGAACACCAGATGTGATCTTAATAATTAAATCAAAGAATAAAATAAGATTTAACCCAGAAAACAAACGGCAGACTCACTTGTCTATCTTCCCCTCGGTGCTGTTCAGAAGGTTCATCAGCTTCCTCTGAGCCTCCTCCAACATCTCCTGTCTCACATCCCCTGAAACACAGACAGACAGACAGACAGACAGACAGACAGACAGACAGACAGACAGACAGACAGAGAGACAGACAGACAGACAGACAGACAGACAGACAGACAGACAGACAGACAGACAGACAGACAGACAGACAGACAGACAGACAGACAGACAGACAGACAGACAGACAGACAGACAGACAGACAGACAGACAGACAGACAGACAGACAGACAGACAGACAGACAGACAGACAGAGTGGGTTAAAACATGTAAGTGTAAGGCGGTAACTCAACTTCTTCTGGGTTGTGTTTTTTTATAATATTCTGCAGCAGAGGGATTACATTTTAACACAGATGCTAAAAGCTCTTCCAGATTCTATTCAAAGATTGTCCTTTGAAAGTCTCGATCTGGGCCGACTTGTCCCCGACAACACACCAGCGTTGTCCTTTCACTGCTGAGACCGTTGAACAGAACTTTCTCACAGCCAGTGGCCCTTAAATAGACCCGGCGTGTCGACTGAATCATAAAGCAAACATAATGTAAAGCCTCCTATCAGGTCTGGACTCATACGATGATGTAACGGTCCCGTCGTGTCTGAGAGCGATAAAAACGTGAAATCTGCTGAGAGTGACACAAAAATAATACGAGAGCCGTACAGACGGGGGGGGGGGCTCCGTTATCCAGACACTGATAAGAACTTGTGCAGCATAAAGAAAACAAACTACAGCTGATGTTCAAAGGCTGCCTGAGCTGCAGATGCATTTCATTACCTCTAAAGAAAACAAGAGCGTGCATACAGTGTGTGCGTGACGGGCAGGTAAAGATTTCACTCATGGTCGCCACATGAGGATACCTTTATTTTACTGCCAAATGAAAGCTGATGGAGGACTTTGTGTGCGATATGAATCATTCCATTGAACGGCTTTATTAAAGGATCAATGCAGACACAAGTAGCTGCGGCTCACCTTGTTTTTTCAGCTCTTCTATTTGCTCCTCCTTCAGATCCAGCTGATCGGTGAGACGGGACGCCGAGTCCAGAGCAGCGTTAGCTTCGTCCAGGTTTATCTGAAGGTAAGAAAGAACATCGTCTGTTAATGCTGCTGTCATGTAGCGTTCAACTCACTGCACAAGACCCACCTTTTATTATCTATGTTTTAGTATAAAAAGTGGGCTGTGTCCTTTACACAGGTGCAACTAATACAGCAGTATAAGACGCTGAGACGGGGCGTCGGATTGCCTAGTGGTTAAGTTGCGCGCTCCATGTACAGAGGTTGTAGTCCTCATTGCAGCAGCCGTGGGTTTGAATCCAAACTCGGCTCTTTGCTGCATGTCATCCCCCTGTCTCTCTTCTCCCAACACTTCCTGTCTCTCTTCAGCTGTCCTGTCCAATAAATGCACAAATGACCCCAAAAAGTACTTTGAAGATTAAATGCTGAGACATGCGACAACATGACTGCAAGTGCAGCTGCCTCCATCGCTTGACGGGGGTTCAGATTTTCTTCCATTGATTGTGTTTTCCAAGAGGCTGCTATAAGCCGTTTTCACATCTGCACTCATGAAAATATGTCGAGATAATAACAGGAGGACTGTTCCGAATATTCTGCTGACCTGGTTGTTCACACATGCACCGGAGGGGGGGCGGGGGGTCTCCTGAGGTAAGACGTGATGCTATACAATGCTGTAATAAGAATATCTGTCTTTCTATCAATGCTACGTGTAGTTGAACAGAATCACAATCTGAACTAAAGAGTGGAGAAGAACATACTGGAGAACAGGAAACAGAATGCAGCAGGTTCATTAGAAATGTGCGGACTGCAAACAGCCTCTCCACTTTTAAAACACTACTTAAAACCCACTTTTTCACTTTGGCCTTTGGCGGAGTATAGCCGCTTTTATTGGGTCTTTTATCTGTTTTATTTCTCTATACTATTTTGTTTTTTTTAATTGTTTTTATTGCTTTTATTGTTTGTTTGTATTGTTTCTGCTTATTTTACTGTAAAGCACTTTGGTAGGCCATTGGCTGTTTTAAATGTGCTATATAAATAAAGTTGACATTGACATTGACATTGACATTAGAACACGGAGATCGTAGAGGTGGCGTGCAGACAGTCTATGGTCGTGCAGCGATCACAGGGAATAAACGTCACCACCCCCTCCCACTCGCTCGAGGTGAATTCTCCTGATTATATCCTGCTGCGTTCTCACATCAGCTCACTCTGACTTTCTGCAGAATAAATACGAGGAGGCTGGAGGAGAAACTCCGGGTGAAGAGAGAAACATTCAGCTGTTTGTGTTCACACATGCAGCTCCTCCGGCAAATATCAGGAGTTTTTCAGGAGTTTTCTGCAAGTTTGAAAGCACTATTACTGAGCAAAGCATGCTGGGATGCAGACAATGCGGACCAAACACAGAAAGAGGAGGGCGATTCAGGTTGTAGATACTTTGATTGATGACTTTTCTGCTCTGAGACTCTGGAGATGTTGATCTGTGTCTGTAACTGTTCTGTGTTTTACATCTGTAACTTCTTTAACATGCTGCTAGTTAAATACATTTTAAATAAATAAAATTTTAAATATGTAGATGATTTCATTTCAGGATTTACCTGGAGTGCAGATGCCTTGTCTCCCAGCCTCTCAGCTTTTCTTCTCCACTCCTCTTTGTCCTTCTTGAGCCTCTCAAGCTCTGAGGAGTACATGGCTTTCTCCTCTGACGGGTCAAGAGAAAAAAACAAGTTTAAAAAACAAAACATAACCAGACAGCAGTTACAGTCTGCCGTATCGCTCACACCAAGTGTTGTGATTTTAGAGGGAAGAATTCACATCGTTTTTGTTGAAGGAGCTGACTTGCCTTGTTGAAACTGCTCTAGCACCATCTGCAGGTTGGAGAGCGACACTGCGTACTGGTTGACCTGCTCCTGTGAGGTTCGGAGATGTGCGAGAGCATCGTCTCTCTGCTTCACCACTCCGCTCAGCTGCTCCTGCAGAGACTCCACCTGCATGCTGGCCTGTTGGCTGGAGGCAGAAACAACAGGACAACGATCGTTCAGTACACATTTACTAAATCAAACCGCAGTGAGGTCTTTTGATTTTTTAGATTGAATAGCTAGTTCAGGTAATTGAGGGTTCTTGTGCTGCATATTTCTTTGTCACTGAGCCACTGTGACGTCTATTTCAAAGATGCCAGGTTTTTTCACTAACCTGGCATTCTCCACAGCACTTGAAGAAGTTGCCAGCTTCTCGTCCAGCATTGCCACCCTCCTCCGCAGCTCCGTCTCCCGGTCCTCTGCAGAGACCGCTTCCCTCGTGTACGACTCCTCGATCTCTAACAGGTGATTGCGCAACCTCTCCAGCTCCAGGTTAAGACGTTGTTCTTTATCTCTCATGTGCTGAAGCTGGAAAATAAAAAGATTGTTGTTGATTGATTGTGATATAGACATGCTGCAGCTTCATCTCTAAAGCCTCTGCACGCCGTCTGTCACTCTGCCCTCAGGTTTATAACTGCTTTTAGATTCAGCACTCATCACAGTGTCCTGTCTGAGAAGGTAGGATGGCCTTCTCTTGAAGAGAGGCGCCACAAAAACTGGTTTTAAAATATTTTCAAAGCCCTCATCAGACAACTCCTACCTGACATCACCGACCTGTTGGAGTGGAATTCAGGCACCTACATGACACATTCTTCTGATCAGCTCGTTCTTAAAGTCCCTCGAGCTTTCTTTGAACTCGGTAAATCTGCATTTTCTTTTGATAACACAAACTCACGGGACGCCCTCCAGCTGACTCTAAAGCTCGGAGTTCTTCCCTCTCTTGCAGAGTTTAGGATTTGGACTTCGAGCCGCCCTGTTTCCAACTGTAAGAGTTTTAATTGATCTCTATTGTCTTTGTAATGGATTACATGTCTTTTGGTTTTGCTTGTTTTAATCGTGTCAGAGTTAAATATTGCTCCTGTAACGTGCAGTGAGTATTTTCTCTCCTCCTACCTCGGCTTGAACTGCCGTCGTCTCCATTTGTTTCTGCTTCAGCGCCATCATCACCTGATCCCTCTCCTGCTGGAAGGCCACAGCTTTGTCCTGCATGGACTTCAGTTTATTCAGGAGCTGATTCAGCTCGCCGGACTTACCCTGAATAACAAAATGAACAGAGGATAAAGGACTAAAGAGAGCTCTTCTTTACAAACAAGGAAAAGATTCATTTATTTAATCAGGAAGTTACGGAAATAAACGAAAAGACAAATAATGAAAATGTTGATATTTTGCATTCAAGCAGATTTCTTGAGTTTTAAACCGGTTTCCTATTTTTTGCATCATTTTAAGTACAAAAAGTTTTGGATGTTTCAGCCAAAAGCAACGACGTGGGCTGTAAAGGCTGCAATATAATCCTTTGTGTCCAACAAGCCCAATTAAGTTCTTTTTTTTCTGATGACAAGTGAACATTGCTCGTTAAATAGTCAGTCGAGGGCGATGGTAGCGTAGTGGTTAGTGTGCGTGCCCCATGTACAGAGGCGTTACTTGTTAACAAATTTTGCAATAACCGTAGGAAACCTCCCTGAGGGGGTCCCATCTGACATCACTCTCTCTCGTTGCCCTGCTAAGCATCTCATGCATTACTCCTGTTAAAACTAGAGGCTGTTGCGGCGGTTGGGGGCGTGCTCCTGTGATCGTGGTTGCTAGGTATAAGGAGGTTTTCTTTGTCAAATTAAAGTGTCAATCTTTTTCCCAAAAGTAACACTAACATCAAACTGAATTTGAAGAGCAACATTAACTCCACATTTGGCATCAGACTCACCTGCTCTCTGTCTTGGAGCATCTTCTCCACAGTGGCAGCCTTCTCGCTCACAGCGCTCAGTTCAAACTCCTTCTCTCTCAGCAGCAGAGAAACCTGCATGTTGGTCTCCTGCAGCGCTCTGAACTCAGACTCTTTCTCTCGAGAGCGTGCGGCCACCAGCTCGTTCTCCTCCTTCAGCTTCTTCACGTCCATTTCCAGAATCAGAGCGCGCTCTTTTAGGTTTGTCACGGCCTGCTTCAGGACCTCATTGTCGTTCTCTCGGTTACGCAGCGACTCGCTGACCTGACTCAGCTGGTCGCCTTTGGTTTTGATGAGCAGGTCTTTCTCCCTCACAGACCTCTGAAGGGCTTCCAGCCTCTCTTTGACCTGCCGGGCTTCCTCAGCTTGACTTCTTTGCTCAATCTCTGAGGCATTCGCTGAGTTGGAGAGCCGGTGGTTGTTCTCCTGAATAGTCCTGATGGTATTTTCCCTCTCAGCTAATTGAGCTTGCAATCGGGCGAGTTCTTCCTGCAGTTTCTCAATGTTCGCTTCTGCAGAGGTCTGCAGGCTCGGAGCTTCAGCTGTGAGAGGAGGTCCACTTAAATGAGCAGTTACGACTTCAGGAGTCTGTGCCACGTTATCAAGTTTACCCAGCAGGACGTCCTTGGTCGAGCTGAGCTTAGTGATGGTCTGCTGCACATGAGCTAGCTCCTGACTCAGACTCCCCAGCCTCCTTTCTTTCTGCTCGTAGCTCTGGATCAAGCGGCTGTAATCTACCGTCAATTTGGAGCTGCAGTCGCTGTCTTCAGAGACCTGACCCTGCAGTTTGATCAGCTCCTCCTGCAGCTGAGCCGACTCGTGCTGCATGTTCTTGACCGTGGTGATCACCTGCTGCTTCCACTCCTCCATCTTCTTCACCTGCTGTTTCAGCGTGTCCCTCTCCTGCAGCAGCTCTTCAAACTGGTTGCTGCTGACGCCTCCAGAGCCGGCGCCTGAATCTCCTCCTGAAGACTGCAGGACGGTCACCAGGGTTTGGCACTTCTGCGTCAAAGCGTCGATCTCTATGTCCTTCTCCCTGATGATGCGGGACAGGTTCTGGATGGTCTCCTTGAACATCTCCTGGCTTCCTGAGGGGTCGCTCATGTTGTAGAGACGTTGGTTCTCCTGCTGAAGCTTCAGCAGAGCCGCCTCCTTGCCGGCCATGATATCCATGAGGCGGTGATAGTCTGAGCGCAGTTGGCTGTTCTCTCTGGTCTTCTCGTTGAGTACTGCTAACACTTGCTCTCTCTCCACAGCGTAGGCCTGTATCTGCTGCTGTAAATACATGATATCCTGGGTGTGTCCTCCAACTCCACCTAATGTTACTCTGGCATGAAGCGCCTGGATCTCCAGATCCTTCTGTAGGATCACCTGGGAGATTTTGCCCACTTCATCCCGAGACACCACCAGCTGATCGAGCTGTCTGGTCAGGGAGAGGTTCTTCTCGTTCAGCTGACTGATCTCAGTCTCTTTCTCTTTGATGCCTCTCACCAGTTTCTCTATTTCGACCTTGGACAGGTCGTGTTTCTCGTTGCCATTATCCTGATTGAGATTCTGTGTTTTCTCCTCCTGCAGGATGACATCCCCCCGCACAGGAGGGGAGTCGGCTCGACCTCTGCTCTCACTGAGCTGATCCACTGTCAGTTGGAGGCGGGATATCTCATCATCTCTGGCGTGGATGAGCCTGTCGTAGTTGAGTGTGGTCTGCTGATGGCGAGCATGTGCCTGCTCAAGCTCGCTCTGCTGAGCCTGGAGGGAGTGCTGTGACAGAAGGAGAGAGGCCTGCTGCTCCTCTAAGGTACTCCTCAGAGTCTGGACCTCCTCCTCCAGTCTGTTTCTGGAGGATTTGAGCTGTGTGATCTCTGTCTCCAGCTCGGTGATGATGTCTAAAGTCCTGGGCTCAGACAGAGGCTGAGGTCTGCTCTGCTGATCCCTCAGTCGATCAATCTCTTCTTTTATGTGACTGTTCTCCTCCTTCATGCCTCCCAACTGTTTATCCTTCTCCTCTAGCGCCTGTCTGAGAGCATCCGCCTCCTTTGTCGCAACTGAAATACTGTTCTCCATCTCCGCCTGCAAATCGGAGGCATTTTGTTTCAACGTATCCATAAAAACGTCCTTCTCCTGCAGCAAATCTGTCAGCTGCTTCTGACCTGCGACCGTAATCGAAAGCATCTCGTTGGTGTCTCTGTGGTCGGACGCTAACTGCTCAATGTCCCTCTTCAACTGAGAAATCTCTATGTCTTTCTCCTGGTTCAGTTTAATGGCCCTCTCGTGCTCCGTCTGCAGAGCTGAAGCATCCATGGAGCGGGCGCGGGTCAACTCCTCGATGGTCTGCTGGTACTGCTTAGCCTGTTCTGTTAGCGTGCTCTCAGCCTGCCTTAATTCCCCCTCAAGTTGGTTTTTCTCCAGCTTCAGAGCTTCAATACGAGTGTCCTTCTCCCGTACTGATCGATTCAGAATTGCCTGGCTTTCCTTCATCTGCCTGTTTGCTTCTTCGCTCTCGGTTATCAACTTTCTGTTCTCCATCTTTAACTCATAATCCTCACTCAACACCTTCTCCTGAGAGCTCCTCAACTCATCCAACTCTCTCATCAGCTCTGAAAACTCCCTCTCCTTCCCTGCTAGCATCTCTGTATCTCCCTGTGCCTCAGTTCCCCTCTCCACTGCTTGATCTAGCTCTGTTTTAGCCACACATAGTTGCTCCTCTCTCTCCTGCAGCGTCTTCTTCAGCTCTGTCAATTCTCTTCGTGCCTCCTTGCTCTTCTCCTGTGCCAGTCCCAGTTTGTCTCTCAGCTCTTGCTCCAGTTCCTTCTTCAGGTCTTTGGTTGTGTTGAGCTCTGCAGTCAGCCTCGTCATTTCTGCCTCTGCCTCCTTCAGCTGTCCACTGAGCTGCTCCTTCACAGAGATCATGTGCTGCAAACAAAGAGATTCAAAACCAAAAGTTAAAGTCAGCAAAAAGAAAAGGAGGAAAAATATAGAAAGATTGAGTTAACAGGAAAAAGATTAAAATGATTTATTCCATAACAGAGCCATGACATCATAATGCATGTAGGAGAGTTAGCATATTCATGTATTCTGTGTATGTGTGCAGGAAATGTGGGAATGTACGTGCAAACTATCAGATCTGAACTTTTCTGTTTCATTTTCAACAGTTGATGACCTTTAGCTGCCCTTTGCAGAGCACGTTGTAAAATGACCAACATGATTCTTAATCTTCAGAAATAATAAAGACGGTTAGCCGCCGCCACTGTCGTCAGTCAGACCTGTGTTGCTTCCTGGTTTTGCCGGTCTAATTCCTCCAGCTCAGACATCAGGGTGTCTCGTTCCTCCTCGGTGTTTCTCAGAGCTTTTTCTCTCCTCTGCAGCTCCGCCTTCAGATCCTCCAACGACTCCCATTCACCAGACTCTGCTTCTTTACCGCTTGATAATTGTTCCTCTGCCAGTTTCAGTCGTTCTTGAAGATCAAGCTGAAAGAAAAAAAACAAAGATTTAATCATTTTCCAGCAAAGGTTGGAGCTCTTCTGCATCATCAACAACGTCACCCAGAACTTCAGAGACGATTAAATATAAATCAGCATGTCTGTAAAACAAACAAACCTTTTCTTGTTCTACGACTTCTTTTTCTTGTCTCAGCGTCCCGATGATGGTGTTCAGTTCTAAGATGTCTGCATGCTCAACTTCTTCCTTTGGTTCCGCCTGATTAACAACAGACATTATAGAAGACATTCAACTGCTTTGTGTGTATTAAACAGCATGCATGGTTACGAATTATTTTAACCATTACCTCGGCCAGGCTTTTCAGTCTCTCCATTTCTATTTCTGTGTCTGGAAAGCAGAAATGTTTGTTAATTAGAAGTTTTCTATGAAGGAGATCAACGTATCGCTTCATGCAGAGTCCGTGATAATAATCTGGCAATGATTGAAGGTTACTACAATAAAAAGAAAACACAAAGACGGTTTTAAAGACAAACAATGAGAGTATACCTGTGAGTTTTTTCCTCAACACCTGGATCTCGTTGTCCAGCTCAGCTTTCTGCAGAGCCTTCCCTTCCTGCTCCTGCACGCGGGTCTGAAGCTCGGAGACGGACGCCTGCAGCCGTGTGTAGTTGTGCAGCAGCCCGGCGTTCTCCTCCTGGGCTTCATCTTTCTCCAGCTGCAGTGAGGACTGCTTATTCTGCGCCTCCTCCAGCCGTGCAGACAGCTCCTCCAGCTGCTCCTCCCGCTGGTCTGCTGCTTCCTGCAGGGAGCTGATGGTCTTCTCGAGTTCAGTCAGCTTAGAGGCCTCTGAAGGGGAAGCTGGTTGACTTCCACCTGCAGGAGACGAATCGAGGAGGGTGTTAATTTCAAAGTTGACCTGATGCAAACAGACGGACCTTTGCATAGATGAGACACTGACATTTTTTGACATTAGAGCCGTGATTTTCTCAGTTGAGCTTACCGCTCTGAATCTGCTCCTCCAGTTCCTCTATCCGCTCCTCGTACTCTGCTAACTCCTCTCTGTGACGCCGCGTAATGTCGGCTAGCTTCTGCCGCTGAGCGTCCTGCAGAGCGGCCAGTTCATGCTGGTGTTCATCCACCTCTCCACTCATCTCCTCTCGCAGATCCTGTGCCGTATCAGCGGTCACATCAAGGTTAGAGTCTCAGTGTCACTGTTGTTTGTGCAGTTTCTTAAACTGCATTAACTTGTATGTTGGTAACGTAGGGATTTCTAAAACAGGCTGATAAATCCACACAGAAAACGGTAGGGTTGCTTAGCAACATTAGCAGTCATTGAAGTTGTATTTCTGAAAATGTGATATAATTCATTCCAGTATTCACTCGTTTTAGATTTATTTCTGTTGACTCCTGAAAGAGTTACGTGACTTCTTATCCGCTCCATTTATTTAAAGGTGAAACCAGCTCAATGTTTGCCATGTGGTGCAGGTCAGGCAGGATGTTAGTGAAGCTACTTGACTGAAAACAGCTGAACTGACTGACAATGACGAGAGAAGTGGGGAAAGAAATCTTTAAAATGTCGCCTGCAAAACCAAAAAAAATGAGCTCAAAGACTCTAAAGCTCCAACTTTAAGATTCAGATTCTACTATAAAATCTTTTTGATTCTTACAACAATGAAAAATTCACCTTTATTGTTCTCTGAAGTTTGACAATCTCGCTCTGGTCGCCGTTACCACTTCCTGCTGCTGTTGATGCCTGAAAATGAAAAATGACTTTTACATCATATCTCACAATCATGAGCAATACTCCGACACTTTACGTCCCGTAGCAGGAACTTTAACTTCAGCCTGCTGGTCTTCTTCTTCTCCCGCTCAGAATGACTTTATTCATGTTATAAGCGCCACATTAGGACTCATTGAGTACTGATGCGAGTTAAATTTGCATGGAAATCTTTTCAGAGCGACAGATTTTTCCATTAAAATATTCGGGGTCAGCGTTTCAATAATTGGAATACACAATTCAGCACTACAACATATTGCTGCATCAATGTTTAGTCCTGACCTGGTAACTACAAGTCGTCACCAACATGTCAACCTATTCCATCAACTTCTCCAGCAGAGCATCAAAGTCTGTGAACCATACCTGAGACATTCGCCTCCAGTGAGCCACCTCGGCCTCCAGACGCAGAACTTCAGTGGACAGCCGGTTGATCTCCTGCTGCGACCAGAGGACGTCGCTGAGGTCCATCTCATCATTGTGGAAGCCCTGATGGGCCCCCGAGGGCCGGGACAGGAAAGAGGAGACAGACGAGGAGGTGGTGGACGAGGCAGACGTGGTGACGGGAAGCAACGCGGGACCGGTCGAGGCGGACTGAGCCGACTGCTGCAGCTTCTGGACTTCTTCCTGGAGTCCACTCTGCCGAGCTTTCAGGTGACTGATCTCCACCTGGGAACACAGAAACAAACATCAGGACACTTTCAAACAGAGCACTAACACCCCGTCTCAACAGCACGCGAGCGTTAGATACAGAGTCGCATCGCGTAACATCGGACGCTCGCTGTCAACACTGCATCTGTTAAATAAGCAATTCAATATTTACTTACTGAATTTCAGTTCCCCCTTACAAACATCATAACATGTGGTGCTTTGTACAATAAGACGTAAAATCTCCTCCTGACTTTTTTAACAGATAATCCCGTCACTCAGTGGAAAACTTTCGCTGTGGAAAGTGTAAACAAACGCTTTGAATCACTTCATCAGATTCTGACACGTAACCCGCTGCAGTCTACACAAGCTTTACAGAAGTGACCCGTCTTTTTCTTAAATCATAGCAGATCAGTGATGTCATGTGCTTAATCCAGTTAGCATCTGTCTGATTCAAACAGAATGGATTTCTCAGTCACAGGAGCTTTAACTTTAATTAGAAGAGCACATAAAAAGCACACACATCTTTCTGTTGCAGGAGGGTTCTGTACTCTGCAGACTGTCCTTTAATCTGGATCTCCGAGGCCTCCAGCTTCTCCTCCAGCTCTGCATAAAGCTTCCTCAGTCTGTCATACTGCAAAAAAAAACAACACAGAAGGGGAGAAAGTCAGTCACATCGAACTATGCAGATAATTCCACTGAGCTCTGATGTGACCTCCTACAGTCAGTGACGCTACTTCAGGTGTAGCGCCTCCTTTAGTGTGTCGTCTGACTCACACAGCACGCGCTGCAGACGGTGCACAGACACACACACACCTGCTAAACTAACAATGTGTGTGTAACGTGTTCAACATGGTCAAAGTTTCCATGAGACAAAGAACGTGTTTCTGTAAATCACTGCTGACTTCATTTTCACACAAAGATTCACCAGTGACGACCTTAACTGGCGGCTGTCCTGCAGGAAACACTGAGATAGACACGTGTACGGTGAGTGAACCTGAAGTCTCACCTCAGATTTCTGAGTGGTGAAAGCAGCTTCCACTTCAGCCAACCTGGAATTGGACACCTGCAGCTCTGTGGCAGCATCTGAGGTCACAGGGAGAAAAACAGCAAAGAACAAATCCCAAGCAGACAGAGTGAGAGCATGAAGCACCAGTCAGAATTTTGCACAAATCGACAGCAAGTATAGAATGTAGACATCATCCGCCCAAGATGTTCAGTGTTTGGTGTGATTACTTTGTTCCACTGCTGGTGATTCAAACATTGGCCTCGTTTGTTCTTGTTCATTTTTATACGCTGCAAAACAACAAAGGTGCTGTTCCATGTTTGCTTCTATCGGTTGGCTTGTTTGTGTTGTCGTATGATTTCAGTGTTTGAGAGGGTACGCTCAGATCCAATATTCCAATACATACTGGCTGCTGCATTGTTGTCAGAGAAGCCAGCACTTCAACATAGCATGTTTCCTTAATGTCTGATCATTTCACTCACTACACATCTTACTGATTGATCCTTTAAAATCAGAATTCAGAATTGCTCTTCTAGTTTATCAAACATTGGCACACAAACATCCAGAGATGCTAACTGGTGACATATTTTTACTCTCTATCTTGGTCACACGCTGACACACAGATCTGTGTCACCCGTCTCACATGACAAACAAACACACACGGCTGAGCACGCCGACACGTCTGCAGATCTTTGCAGAGCGATGTGAACTCGACAGCCGGACGAGGCTCAGAGAACATTTAACATTCCTTACTACACAAACTGAACTGAAGCCTGCAGGCTAATAAAGCCCCTGTTTCTCATCATAAGTTCACTTAAGAGATGGATTTAAAGAAGGAAACAGCTGCTGCACTGCTCTGCGATTAGAATTCAAACTATTGTTTTGTGACTGAAGCTGTGAGCTGGAGATCTGCGGCCAAAGTTCTCTTTACGTCAATGCTTTATCTCTCACTGTGTGCTGGCTGCAGATTGACAACATCTCTGGGTTTTAAAGACAGAGCTATTCTGATACAGACGGCTTTATTATGTTCACAACTTAGACTTCAGAAAACACTCAAGAGCCCAGGCCTGGTAGTGACAACAACCCAAGCATATCACTGACTTCCATGTCATTACTCCACATTGATTTGAAGACTTTATAGCTCTACACGACCAACCCCCTCTTATAGCAAACGACGACTAACCCCTAATGAACCTGGTACCCTCCTCCATCAGCTGATGAGGTTTACTCGTCGTATCCAGAGTCGCCTGGTGTGACCGAGGCTCTCAGGATTTTGCTGTCAGGAACGACCTCCCTGCTGAAATCCAGTAAGCTCAGGATGTCACTGCTTATAAATCTCATCTTATTATTCTCGAACCCGTGAAGCTCTTTGTAACTTTGTTCAAAATTAGCGATGCACCGATGCAGCTGTGTAACATCCGTATCGCACAATATCTGTCATCATGAACCAACATGAGTAGCTTGTCTGTTGTGTCAAATCAGTTTAATGCTGACATCAAGAACACCTAACTGATGACTCAGAGAAGAGAGGAAGTCAGTTGTTGGCCAAACTCTGATCTATGTTTGTGGTCAAACATGAGAGAAATGTTGGCAGTAGGGGAGTCTTACACACCGTGAAAGTCTGAATTTATCACAATAACTGATTGACACTCTTAATGTAGTCATGCAATGCTTTCTCACTCATGTATACATGTACCTGTTGGATGAAGGCCTGGGTGTAACGGCCATGCTCTCAGACCATCAGATGAAGCTAAAGGTAGCTATAAGCTAACCTTGGAGAAATTAGGGCCAATTTTATTAGAGAGGGGAAATAAAGTTTTTGGATTTATTTTGGATTCAGGGGGGACATGCAACACAGCAACCTCTGGTGTTGAAAAATGAAGCAGATGCTGAAGTGTAAAATCCTGCAGTTCCTCAAGTGTCCACTAGAGGCTGGCTGCAGAAGCACAGGAAGTCACATACACACCCATTCAAAAAAGCCTGTTTTTACAGCAGACATTAACATGTTTACAGCCTGGTTCAAAAAACATCACTCGGGCGACATCACTCGGGCGACATCACTCAGGCTTCGTCCAGTAATATTTACCGTCTACAGTTGCCCTAGCTGTGCTACTTTTTCCACCAATTGACTTCCTCGGTAAAGAACGGTCATTATGACAACATTGTTTCGACAGGATCATGAAGCCTGTAATCTGTGTTTCCATCAGGCTGCACTGACTCTGAACGAGGGAGTGACAACATCGACTGAGAATGCTGGCTTGACGTTTTACAACAAATAACTGTATTTTGACATCTTAGCTGTTGTGGGAATCTAACAACCAAAGAGAGACTGGAGTGAATTTGAAGTCACTTCCAACTCCCGGTGGGTGAAAAAGGAGGTCTGCCGGGAAATACATCTTATCATCTTTATCTTAAACACATAAAAGACGGATCCATTCTGCATTGACGTAAAAAACGAGCTTGTTAAGATGAAAATAAGAAGAAACACGAAACAGGACAGAAACGCTCACACACGTGGTTGAAAAACTGTGTGGCTTCCCCTGATTCCTGATCCCCTGTCCCTGCACACCTGGGTCTTCCTTTTCTTACTGCCTGTAGCCGTGATAACCGCAGCATTGTTCACATGGATTATTGACCTAACATAATCAGTCCTCCCTGTGTCATCATCATTACAGTTGCTAACGCTAATATTAGACTGATCAGTCTATTATCACACTTAGCCGTTACTGCTGCTAATACTACACATACTTTTACCACTATTACTGACACTGTAGCTTTAAATCTATCTTATTGATTGTTGTTTTGTTTGTCTCTCTCTTTCCCCTCACAAGTCCAGCAGACAGCTGTTCATCATGAGTCTGGTTCTGCCTCTCTTTGCTAAATGTTGCTCAGTGTTCATGAAGGGTTAACGTTGGGTCTTTGTAGATTATATGTTAGTGAGTGAGTCTTCAATGCCTCAAGATAACATTTGTTAAGAATTGGTGTTATACAAATAAAGATTGATTGATTGGTTGGGTTCAAATGCTTTGTAGTCACTCTGCACTTTTAACTCTGATGGTCACTTTATACTGGTTAGCTGAACAAAACCAAACAGCCACTCTTTATACTGGTATGTGTGTCTCTGTTAACTCGTGTACATTATGTGATGTTGTTTTGTCATTACTTGTTGTAGTGTTTTGTGCTTGTCATCGTGGTTTTCTGTAACTTTGTTCACTTGTTTATCCACCAACCTGCCAAGAGACTACAGAAGGAAATGAGCCTATGGCTAGAATCTGGCATATTGACATGTGTGTGTTCATTAATGTGCACTGTCCCTTTAAATAAATAACATGTTTCTTTGTAAACTCTTCTTTTTAAATGTGCTATACCAATAAAATGATTCTTGTTATTATAAGTGTGACTCATTAAGCACGAACACACACTTACCTCCTACTTCCTCCACCCCTTCCAGCAGCATGTCTTTGGTAAAGTTGGATATCTGACCGGTGAAGGAGGACAGGCTGCCCCCGACCTGGCCCAGAGACTGGCCGAGGCCGGAGCCGATTCCCCCCAGCCAGGACGACATCTTCAGGAGAGGAGCAGCCCGAAGAGACTGAAGAGACCGAACCACAACAAAGCAGGGCCGGAGCGGACGAGGACCAGAGGGTCCGGGGGGATGCTAACTAGCTTAGCTTAGACTCCGGAGCTGATAACTTCGTCATTAAGTTCAATAACAAACTCTTCACCTCGGAGACTTTAAACTAAACTGTTCACTTCTTAAACAAAGTCTCTCCTCGGGCTGATAGCCGCTCTTTGAACACGGAGTCCGGATAATCACTGATCGCTCACCTGGAGGAATTTATCAAGACGAGCTAGCTAACCGTCGACATTTGACACCTGAACGGCGGTTAAATGACGTCACGGCTGAATGCTGGGCTCCGCGTGCACCGGGATAAATCTCAGAGAAAGTTTGTCCCTCGATGTTGAATCAGTCCGGACAAACACAGCGCCCACGAAGTGCCACCTCAACTGCAGCCATTATCGGCTCGGCTGCGGCTGTCAGGTTTGACGTGGACACAGAGAGCGGCCGCGGTGCATTGTGGGATACTGGAGGACCAACAAATCCAAGATGCGTTCAAGGACCTCGGCGACTGTACGGAGGAATTAACTTTCGATTCTTTCTGTTTAAAAATGTAATATCCAGTGTAATCTTTAACAATATGATAAGGTTATTAACAGCATACTGGCCCCTTTGCAGCTTGGGCGTGCTGTTCATGCCAGAGTAACTAACACAACCACTTTGGCTGACTTGCGACAAATGCTGGTTGAAGAATGTGTGACCAGCATGAGGAGGAGGTGCCAGGCTGTTTTGGCTGTGTATGGCTCTTCCACACGCTACTGAGGCTCCTGTTTGTTAAATGAATAAATTGTTAAATTGCCAATATGTATTGTTTCTTCAGACTTCAATCATCCAATCCACTACATGACACCAAACAAGAGTCAACAGCAGAATAAGCTGTTTGGCATTGGCAGAGAAGATTTGGCAAGTTTAACGGGCGCAACAATGCATGTTCCTTACAAATGTGACCCCATTTAAAAGGGAAATAAACAGGCTATCCAACGGTATGAGATTTATTGCCAAGAAGCATTGTTACAACTATTTTAGGGAAAGGACAGTAGATAGAGTGAAAAATCAAAGATAGTAGTGAATGACACACGGGAAAGGTGCCACAGGTCGGATTTGAACTTGGGCCGCCCGCTTGGAGGACCACAGGCTCCGTGCATAGGGTTAGGCTCACTACATTTATTTTTTAATCTCATATTTCAACATATATGTGCTAAGTGTAGTATATTATAAAGTGTTTTTTTATTGCATGGCCTGGCCA
Source organism: Tautogolabrus adspersus (assembly GCA_020745685.1). Lineage (NCBI taxonomy): Eukaryota > Metazoa > Chordata > Actinopteri > Labriformes > Labridae > Tautogolabrus > Tautogolabrus adspersus. The sequence goes on from CM036552.1 coordinate 26,167,326, forward strand.
AACAGTCATTACACTTCACTGCACATCTGTATGAGCATGTGGAGAATTTTCACCTTACATTTTCACGATATCTTCTTCCTGCAAAAGCAAAAGAATTTAATTTCCAAATATATTAATGACCTTTATTTTTCAGGTTTACCTTTGATCATAATAACTGTAGATTCTGTGAGGAAGAAATACAAACAACAGATCTTTTTTTGCTCGGCCTTTACAGCAAACAACTTTTAGTGTGATCCCTCCGATTGTCTGAAATCAAAAATCTCCTCAGTCTCCCTTTTTTCAGAAATTGAACAACAATGGAGGACAAAAAACAATGAACTACAGTGTCATGACATGAAATATTCTGCCTTTTATTTGCACTGATGATACGAATAACGAACTAAACGTACTTCTATGTGTGCAAGGTTCCCCTTCATGCAGTCGAGGATCAGATCATCTCTCAGAAAAGTGCCAGGCAGCGTCGTTTCTTCTAACTCGTTTATTAAAAGATTCTTTTTTACAGTGTTAAATACAATCTCTGCAGAGCACAGAGCTCTGACAGCAGACGACGAGAAGAACAGCTGTGAGATTGTGTTTGAGTTCATGTCCTTTCAACAGACCACCAGTACAATATATATATATCACTCTGTAATTACTTTAACCCCTGTCAGTCTGGACAGCTGTCATTTATTAATCTTCAGTTGGAAATAATAAAGAATAAATCAGAGGAAATGACTTGAATTCTTAGAATTTCTGTGCAAAACAGGAAGAGTCAGGACCCAGAGCCCACATGGGAGCAGCTCGTACACCGAGAGCAGGAGGAACAATCACACAATCCAGGAAATCACGACTTCTATCTCCCATCAGGATGACCATGATGCATTTCTGGTGTGTATGTCAGGAGGACGATCATCACCCACAGGTGCAGGATCGCCTGGAAAAACAAGTCAACATTTTCATTTCTTTGATCATCCAGTACTCACATACATTAACACACATAGCTAGTATCTGAAGAAGACGCCTCGAGCTAGAAATCTTCAGCTGGTTGGGAACAAATGTGCAGACACAAACATGAAACAACAAACTCAAACTATTGGAAAGACTACAAACACTAAGAGAAAGCCCAAACTCAAAGTAAGTAACAAGAGAATTTAACGTCAAGATGTTGGAGAGAAAGCAGAGAGCAAAGCACAGTCATTTATTTTGGTCATGAGTGGATTTTGGGGAAACTCGATCAACGAATTTTAAGATATTTTTTGACATTTCTCTAAATAAAAACTAGGCATGTGCACATTCAGTGGACTAAACTGTCACCCTCGCTAGATGACGTGTCCGGTTAAACTGGAATATCGACCAGAGCAACAGTAACCAGTACAGGCTTTTGTGACATCACGCTTTGACTATTGCAGGTCCTTACTGGCAGGTCTTCCTGCATGCACTATCAAACCCCTGCAGATGATCCAGAACGCAGCAGCGTGACTCGTCTTCAACCTCCAAAAAACAGCCCACGTCACTCGGCTGTTCATCTCGATCCACCGGCTCCTAGTTACTGCTCGACCCTTATTTAAAACTCTGCTGCTCGCTTACAGAAATGGCTCCTCTTTACCTATACTCTCCACTACGCTGTGCCAATGAGAAGCGTCTGATCCAAAGTTCACAACAAGGCCCTAAGTCTCTAACTAGACTCTTCTCCTCTGTCGCCCCCCGGTGGTGGAACAAACTACCAAACTCCATTCAATCTGCAGAGTCCCTTTGCACCTTTAAGAAAAAGCGTTGTTTCGTCCTGCTGCATGCCCTCTGAGATCTGTGGAATCCGCTGTTATGTTTTTAATTTCTGTATGTTTTTTCTTTCTTCTGTTTATGTTTCTTATGCTCTGAAATGTCATTAAATGTCTTTAAATGCTAACCAAAATAAAAAAGTACTGACACACAAAGTACAAAACGACAGTTCTTTAAATCCTCACCATGTACAGGATAACAAAAACTCTGGCCGCAGGGTAGCGTCTCAAGAAGATACCGAGTCTGATGCTGAAATGATAAAAAGTTCCATTTAAAACCACGGCTCATCTCCCACACAGGGAAACAGTGTGATTACAGAGAACAGTATCAGTGAGGACAAAGGTCAAAGTTACCTGAAACGGTCGATGGTGCTGGCTGCCTTTCGTACTTTTCCGTAAACTCCTGGACTGTCCTGATCGCTGAACAAGATCGGTGTGTTTCTTTGTCGTGCCCCTGGAATATAACAAACGTTATTAGTGCTTTAACTCCTGAAAACCTCCTGAAGTTTACACCGTGACGATGCATGTGTGAACGCAAACAGCCAGATTTTTCAACCCCACTTTACATTTTCCTGCCAGGCCTGTACTAAATGTTTCCCGTGAAGTCGGGGTGAGCTGATGTGCTCACTGTAGCTCACACTGTACAAGTTAAATCAGGGTGGAGCATTTACAATTGTCAATAAAGTTTCCTTCAAAAACTCTTGACGATGGAGCAAGCTAACTGGCGTATAAATCACAAATCTTCCCTGTCAGCTGGAGGTCTGCATACATTTCCTGCCAACGTTTCTCTAGTTCAGATCCTTGGTGAACAGAGGTGGAAGACACATCAACCAGGCATTACTGCTGTCGCCATGGTGATTTCAGACAATGCCCAACGGCTTGCGCTGGCTCATTCACGAAAAAAAAGCCCTGAAGTCGTGGAATCGGCGCATGGCTCTGCTCTCACTGTGTGAGTGTTTGCAGTCGTCGATGGGGCTGAAATTTGACCCAACTTCAGAATCAGTCGTGCGACTCAAAACCTGGTTGAAAACTGTCCTGATACTGTACTATGTCTGCCCGGCTTCAGTGGTTAGACCTGTGGTTAGAATAGAATACGCATCGTGGGTCTCTCTCTCCTGATAAGCGCTCGTACCTGGTCCCTCCACACCGCTCATGTTGATGGCCTGCCCTCCGCTCTGTCCGCTCTGAGCGTTCTTCAGCTGCTGCTCCAGACGCTCCAGCTGGAAGACCAAAGAGCTCTTCTCTGTGCCCAGAGCCTCCAGCATGGTCTGCTTCTGGATCAGAGTCTCCGTCAGCTGGTGGAGGCGATTCTCCAGCTCTGCTTGGCTGTTGCTCAGAGTCTTGTTGGTCAACTGCAAGATTAGATATTTCCATTAAACTTTCGTCTTCCTGGCAGACAGCAGATGTTGGCTCTGACTCGAACGCACTGTGTTGATAAAAAGGGAGTGACCTGGTTCCTGAGTTTCTGGATTTCGTCTTCTCGGTCCTTGACTCTGCTCTGCAGGGTGGTTTTTGCTCGATGGTTCTCCTCCTCCAGGTACTGCAGCTCCTATGATTCAGGAACAATAATCCACATAATACAAGGCTTTACTCAGATATGTCAAAAACAATAAAGGTTTTAATCAAGAAAATATATCTGTGATGGTTTCATAAACTCAGTGGTCACTTTTTTGTTTAAGAAAGTCAGTGGTCAACGTCAGGATGTGGAAAACGGGTTCAAAAGCGAAGGTTTTAAGAAGTTGATTCAACGTCTGTGTGTGGACTCCATTTAAACAGGAAACTCATTTCAGTCACAAGACTTGTCAGACGTTCACATATTAACGATTTTTCAAATCATGTCTCAAATGTTGCAGATAAAACGATTGACTTTGTTGACTTGTTGATGTTATAACAGTACTTGAGCCGTTTGAAAAAAGGTCTTGGAGAAACCAACCCCGCTCACTGAGTATCCTCACTCCTTCTTACCTGTTTGTACCGCTCGACCTCAGCCTCCACCTCCTGCTTAGCTCGGCTATATGCAGCCTGTTGCTCCTCTAACTGCACCTGCTGCTCCCGCCATGCCTCCGCCTCCGTTAGAGCCTGATTCTCCAAATCCTGTCAGAGGAGAAACATATCTCACGTGTTCAGCTGATAGATATCTTAGCTGCAGACATTTACAATAAACACCACAACAAAATCAAAGTTAGGCACTCAAAACACACTTTTGATCTTGCAGGAGGAATGAAGAACAACCCTCCCCGTCCTGTGTCGGTTACATTTATCGTACAGGAAACAAAAACAGTTTGAGATTTGTTTTCACTCTTCTTCTGTCGAGAATTTCAACCATTCACATCATCTCACCTGGATTTCTGTCCGCAGCGTGTGCACCTGCCCCTGCAGTTTTTGGATCTCCTCCCTCTGCAGCTCCTTATCGTGACGCAGATCTTCAATCTCCAGAGTCATCGCCCCACTGCCCTCCAGGGTCTCCAGACCAGATCCCTCCTTCAGACTGCTGATCAACTTCTCTTTGGACTAGAGGACCATTCAAACACAGAACAGGTAAAGCCTCTGAAAACAAGCGGCAGAAAATAACTAAATTCAGACACTAAATATGAAAACGGCAGAAAGTCTTACTTGTAGGATGCGTGAAGCTTTGTGCTTGTAGTCCTGTAACTCCTGTTTGGCGCTCTCAGCTGCAGCTTTGGAACTCTTCAGCTGCTGTTGGACCTCGTCGACCCGGAGCTTCTCCTCTGCAGCTCGTCGCTCTGCTGCCGTCACCGTCTCTGCCAGGGTCTGCCTCTCCGCCTCCACTTTGGACAGGCGGCCAGCGTACTCACTCTGCACAAGACCATAGGATTAGGACGTCTTATCATTCAGTCAAGATAAACCAGGGCTGAATATAAAGGAAGAATGACGTTGTGTTCACCTGCATCTGCCGGTAGTTGTCCTGTTCCCTCCTGAGAGCCAGCTCAGCGTCTCGCAGCCTCTCCTGGATGGTTTCAATAGTCTGGTTGTGCATGCTGCTCCCTTCTGTGTGGTCCTGCATGATCCTAAAAAACATGAAAACATCACAGTGTCTCTCACACATAGACGATCCTCAGGCTGAAACATTCACTGAAACAGTTGAGGAATAAACTACAGCATCATTCTGTGGGAAACACTAGCGACTAAATAAAGTCTTTAAGATCTCGGGTTGGAAATGTTGTCACACTAGCGTACCTTGACTTTTCCTTCTTTGCTTCGTCTAATGCAGCACTGCGAGACTTCAGCAGCTGATCGGCTTCATCCAGTCTGATTTTCAGGACTGCAAGTTGACCGTCTTTGGCAGAGAGCGTTTCCGTGAGGTCATCAACCTGTGACCGAAGTTGACGCAACATCCGGTCAGTCTGAGACTGCTCCGAGTTCCACCTGTCTGCACGTAGTCGGGTCTGGTTCAGTTCTACAGGAGTGAATGGAAACAAATAAACACTGAAGCAGAGGTGCAGAGATACAGGCCAGGAATGTTGTTGTGTGTTCTCTCCTCTCTTACCGTCTTGTAAGTCTTTTGCTCTCTGGATGACAGAAGCCATCTCCTGGTTGAGTGACGCCACCTCACTACGCAGCAGCTGGTTCTCCAGACGCAGACTGGACAGTATCTGACTCTGTGGCTCCTCTGTGGGAGGAGGAGGAGGAGAAGGAGAAGGAGGAGGCTCCTGTCTGATGGACTCCTGAGGGACAGCAAACCCTGAGTCTGAACCCTCAGGTGTCTCTGTAGAGACCATGTGGGGGTTAAATGAAGAACACATAAATATCATTCAGACATAAAAGCCTGAAAGAATCTGAAATCACAATTTATACAAATGAGGAACCAAAAACATGGCTGCTTTTTAGACTTTAAATGATACCTACATAAAAAGCACATGCAAAAATCTGATGTATTACTTTTTTTGCAAAGCTTTGACAACAAATGACCCCCTGGGGGAAAATAAAGTATTGTATTGTATTGACACTTTGGCAGTAGTCAGGAAGTGCCTGGGCACCTCCAGCTACCAGACCAACTCCCATACTTTGGTCCGCACTGAGACTTGAACCGGCGACCCTCCAGTTCTAAACCCAATTCCCTACAGACTGAGATACTGCCGCCCTTAAAACGTTTGTTCTATTGAGCAATCCGCACAGCCGGTCATCCTAATCAGTCTAATACGTTTTAAACCCAGTTACTGGAGGATGTTCTCCAGGATTTTCATTTAGATATTATTGTTGTACCTACTTAATGATTATTCATGTACCGGTTTGGCACCTGGGTAGGACTGTTTATAAACGGGTCACACCCACATTTGTCTCGAAGCGCTGATGAAAGCCTCGGGCTGTTAACCTGGCAGGTTTGTTATAAATCCTACCTTGGCTCTGCTCTTTAGCTGAGCTCTCTTCTGATGTTTTGACGCTGTGGGCAGACAGCGAGCTCATACTGGAGGTCCTGGACACGCCCCTGGTTGAGGGGGGCGTCGACGGTGCGGAGGGGACGGTGTGAGGAGTGGTGGAAGGAGGTGGTGTTAGGTCTTGGGCCTCGGTGACCGGACCTGCTGCTTTCACAAGTTCTCTTCTTGAATCCCTCCTGCTGCTGACAGGAGGGTCCGAGCTGTTCAGGAAGTCAAACAGCATGTCGTCGTCCACGTCCTGCTCGCTCTTTTTGGGCCTCACAAAGCCGGACGAGCCCTTGGAAGAGTTTGGGGCAGCGCTACCAGAACCAGGCGGGCTGCTGCTCACGTTGGCGGTACCAGCCAGCAGGGTCGCACTGGACCTCTTGATGTTTCCGGCTGCTGAGGAGATGAAGCTCGGGGCATCGTGAGAGGATGTGTAGGTGTGATGTGTTGCAGCAGCGTCGGTCTTGTACCCTGCGGTGTTGTATTCAGCTGTGACGACTGATTCTTCTCCATAGGACGAAGAGAAGGAGGATGTCCTCTCCTCGTTCTTGGTCAGGGCTGTGGCCGCTCCCTGGTCCACTTTATTCAGGAAGTCTTCAGCTTTGCCGGCCAGTTCAGTAAACCAAGACATTTTGTATCCTGAAGGCAGAGAGACAAAAATCACAGTGTGCAAAACAAGAATGAGCCCAATGTTGGTGCCTAGGGCTTCTATTTGTGTTGCCCTGGTGTTGTATAAATATCGATGTTTTTTACTTGTACTTTGTTAGCTTTACTCACACAGTACTTTTGGATTGTGCTTTGGATGTTGAATGTCATATGTGTGTGTGTGTGTGTGTGTGTGTGTGTGTGGTTTGTTTTTTTGCTGTGCTGTCATTCATGTAAACTGTATACGCAGTGAAGCTTTTACACATCTGAAGTTCCTAACGGATTGAAGAGCCAATAAGCAACAGTTGTTCATTTATCGTTATCGCAGAATGAATTTATCGCAGTAAATTAAAAGATAAAAACACTTTAAATGTAGTCGATCAGCTTCTCACTCAGCACGTTCACATTGAACCTGTTGTATGGAGGCCTGTGTAAAATGTTGTTGTGATGCTTTTGATGTCGTGTGTGAAGCACTTGGATCTGCCTTGTTGCTGAAATGTGCTTTACAAATAAACTTGCCTAGCCTTGCCAGTCATAGGTAGGAATACAAAGGACCATTAATCTTAAGGAGTCAGGAGTCTTATAGTGTAATGGAAAAATTCTGTTTACTGTCGAGGACACGTGAGAAATGCAACAATAACTTCATAAGTAATGTTCTTGTTTTGTCTTTACCGCGTGGATGAAGGTTTCTCACAAATAGCTAAATATCAAAGATACCCAGTCCAGAAGTTGCCTTGAACTTTCCTGCAGACTGTCTCTCTGACTGACACTCTGTAGATTTGTTCCTTCTACTTGCAAGAAGAATAAATAACAACCAGAGACATTGTTGACTCAAGATTCTTTCTTTGACTGATAACAGAAATGTCCAGCACAATTGTCTTTCTTAACAGCCTAAGAGACCAAACTCGGGGCTAAATTCGGGGCCCACAGTGTGGACATTTATACTACTTATTTGCACTGTAAATGATCATGCCCATACCTGCAGAACTGCACAGCTCCTCCAGTGCACCTTTTGTACATGCTGTGTATGTTTTTAATTGCCTTTGATATACGTTTCTTTGATTATTGTTTTGCACCAAAACACCAAGTCAAATTAAATGTGTAAATGTACTTGGCAATAAAAAACAGCTCACCTTTGCAGTTGAAGACCAGCTGTAAAATGTTCCCCAACTATTTTAATACTCCACTGAGTCATTTTTATGGATACATAAGACTATAAATCTTCATTTCAGAGTCCTACAGTCATTTTTAGCAGCCTGAGAGACCAAACTCGGGGCTGAAACTACCCTATAACATGATTTCTGTATAGATAGCATGCTAAGCTAAATAACTAAACAGAGTCAGGGCTTGTTTGTGAGTTTCTGACACGACACATATTTGATTTATATATAAATATCTGGAGTTACAGGTGATTTTACAAGAGCTGACATCAACCGTGCTTACTTTATCATAAAACTAATGTAAACACAGATCGACTCCATCACTGCTAAAGCTAACAGGCTAGCTGCTAGCTCGTGAAGAAAAGCCGCTAACGTACCGTTTTAAATGACGTCACGGTCTGAAAACGTCTCCGGTCACCGGGCTACCACCGGGGTTTCACTGACGGACATGAAATATTGATACTGTTTATGAGATAAACAGTGTACTGTCATTGTATGTCCAAGGAGGATGTTAGGGAGCTTCTCAATACGTGGACCAGGAAGCGCAGCGAGCAAGGACCCCAAACAGAGCGACTGCGGAAACGCCTGATCAAAAATTAACCAATGAGCGTTAAGATTCACATCATCCACCTCTTACCTGAATGTACTGTACAGGTAACATTTACAGTCGATGGTGTACCCACCTTACACCCTTATTATTTACATTATCTGAGCAGGAACATTAGTCAGAAGGTTTTACTGAATGAAAATGAAGTTTTATTAATTGCTAATATTGCATGCATGAAAGATATCCTTATTAACCCCACAAGGGGAAATTACCTTTGCACTCTGAGACTTGAAATACATACACATGCACATACAGGACCTTATGGACATTCACTGACGGAAAGATGTCGGAGCGAGGGGGGGGGCTGCACATGAAGGAGTGCCCCTTGATAAATGGACTTGAGCTTTTCTAGTCTTCTGACGACTCAAAGCACTTTACACCGCACGTCACACCTACACATTCACACACTGATGGTAGAGGCTGCTGAGTAAAGAGTCCATCAGTATTAACTCATCCATTCATACACATTCACTCACTGATGGTAGAGGCTGCTGAGTAAAGAGTCCATCAGTATTAACTCATCCATTCATACACATTCACTCACTGATGGTAGAGGCTGCTGAGTAAAGAGTCCATCAGTATTAACTCATCCATTCATACACATTCACTCACTGATGGTAGAGGCTGCTGAGTAAAGAGTCCATCAGTATTAACTCATCCATTCATACACATTCACTCACTGATGGCAGAGGCTGCTGAGTAAAGAGACCATCAGTATTAACTCATCCATTCATACACATTCACACACTGATGGTAGAGGCTGCTGAGTAAAGAGACCATCAGTATTAACTCATCCATTCATACACATTCACTCACTGATGGTAGAGGCTGCTGAGTAAAGAGACCATCAGTATTAACTCATCCATTCATACACATTCACACACTGATGGTAGAGGCTGCTGAGTAAAGAGACCATCAGTATTAACTCATCCATTCATACACATTCACACACTGATGGTAGAGGCTGCTGAGTAAAGAGACCATCAGTATTAACTCATCCATTCATACACATTCACACACTGATGGTAGAGGCTGCTGAGTAAAGAGACCATCAGTATTAACTCATCCATTCATACACATTCACACACTGATGGTAGAGGCTGCTGAGTAAAGAGACCATCAGTATTAACTCATCCATTCATACACATTCACACACTGATGGTAGAGGCTGCTGAGTAAAGAGACCATCAGTATTAACTCATCCATTCATACACATTCACTCACTGATGGTAGAGGCTGCTGAGTAAAGAGACCATCAGTATTAACTCATCCATTCATACACATTCACACACTGATGGTAGAGGCTGCTGAGTAAAGAGACCATCAGTATTAACTCATCCATTCATACACATTCACACACTGATGGTAGAGGCTGCTGAGTAAAGAGACCATCAGTATTAACTCATCCATTCATACACATTCACTCACTGATGGTAGAGGCTGCTGAGTAAAGAGACCATCAGTATTAACTCATCCATTCATACACATTCACTCACTGATGGTAGAGGCTGCTGAGTAAAGAGACCATCAGTATTAACTCATCCATTCATACACATTCACACACTGATGGTAGAGGCTGCTGAGTAAAGAGACCATCAGTATTAACTCATCCATTCATACACATTCACTCACTGATGGTAGAGGCTGCTGAGTAAAGAGTCCATCAGTATTAACTCATCCATTCATACACATTCACACACTGATGGTAGAGGCTGCTGAGTAAAGAGTCCATCAGTATTAACTCATCCATTCATACACATTCACACACTGATGGTAGAGGCTGCTGAGTAAAGAGACCATCAGTATTAACTCATCCATTCATACACATTCACACACTGATGGTAGAGGCTGCTGAGTAAAGAGACCATCAGTATTAACTCATCCATTCATACACATTCACTCACTGATGGTAGAGGCTGCTGAGTAAAGAGACCATCAGTATTAACTCATCCATTCATACACATTCACTCACTGATGGTAGAGGCTGCTGAGTAAAGAGTCCATCAGTATTAACTCATCCATTCATACACATTCACTCACTGATGGTAGAGGCTGCTGAGTAAAGAGACCATCAGTATTAACTCATCCATTCATACACATTCACACACTGATGGTAGAGACTGCTGAGTAAAGAGTCCATCAGTATTAACTCATCCATTCATACACATTCACTCACTGATGGTAGAGGCTGCTGAGTAAAGAGACCATCAGTATTAACTCATCCATTCATACACATTCACACCCTGATGGTAGAGGCTGCTGAGTAAAGAGTCCATCAGTATTAACTCATCCATTCATACACATTCACACACTGATGGTAGAGGCTGCTGAGTAAAGAGTCCATCAGTATTAACTCATCCATTCATACACATTCACACGCCACCGCAGAAGCAGCGGGAGCAACTTGGGGTTAAGTGTCTTGCCCAAGGACACATCGGACATGTGGCTGCAGGAGCTGGGGATCGAACCCCCGACCTCCTGGTAGAGAGATGACCGACTCTACCAACTGAGCTGCAATGCTCAGGAAGTGAACTGGCACCTCTAGTCTTTGTTAAATTGTATATTTTTTGTTCTGTGGAAAATATACTTGTCTGTAAAACTCGTATGAAGCATTATTAAAAGCATTTAAAGGAGAAAACAGAAATACAAGTTATACTTTTAAATACTCGTCTTACTGCATTGAAAAAGTAGCTTGAATTAGCTTCAATTCTGTTTAGCTCATTTCAAATATCTGAATTTTAAAATATAAATGCTGTGGCGCCAGATAGCCTAGCGGTTTTGTCACGATCCCAAGTACAGAGGCTATAGTCCACGTCGCAATGGTTATGGGTGAGAGTCCGACTTCGGCCCTTTGCTGCATGTCATCCCCCTCTCTCTCTCCTCCCAACATTTCCTGTATAAATGTCTAATTCAGAGCATCCTACAATTTCTAACAATTTGGCGCTCTTGCAGTAAGAATTTAATTAATTCACGTCCCCCTCTTTGTACATGCCTGTCCTAACATTTAAAATAATCTTAAACTGATGACTCGTTTCTACAGAAGACACAAAGAGACGGAGCAGTTATGAAACAGTGCCTCTTTATTTTTTCCGCACTCACTCCAAAATGCATATTTACATGGCATGCCACATCAATACAGGAACTGACTATGGACACAATCGATAACACGTAGAATCTGCTCCGGAAGTTGAGTGCATGGGAGAGTTTCACCATGAACAACCGACCAAGAGACCAACAGAAACGAAGCAACACTTGTATAACCAGCCATAGAAAAGGGTTCCTCTTAAATCGGGTTGTTTCAAAGACTTAAAAAGAGACAAATGTCTTTTTCCGTGTGTGCTGAACGTTTTCACATTTGTCACGGAGGGCCGGCGCCACGTTCAAGATGATCCGAGATGATGTGAACTCAACTTCGCCAAAAAAAAAAAGAACAAGGCTGTTAAAATTCAAGCCGTAGGGGCAGATTTAGGAGGACAAGATTTACAACAGTAATTTATGTAAGAACAAGCTGGTAATCTCCGTTAGATATCCAGGCCAGTCGTTCCAAAACGCCTCAACAATCTAGGTCTTCTAAAACAGTGTCCTCGTTCAGGGTCATAATCCACAAGCGCTGCGTCCTTTCAGAATAAAACAAAAAGAGACGAGGAGAGTGGAGTCCAGAAGATCCAAAATTGCGGGTACAGAAGTTAAATACATAAAAAAGAGACACAACCCGATATACGAGTGCGTGTTTGACGATGCAAATAAACAAAAACAAAACAAAAATCTGGACAAGCTTCTTCTGAGAGATTCCTTTGCTCGATAATTATTTCCTCTGTGTTCAGATAAACAGTCCGTTGTATGAACATTCAAAACACACGTCCTCTGGGAGTCGTTGACACACGCTCTATCGCTCTCTCAACCGCACGCACACTTTCGCACAGCCAACTCCACGCACACACACACACCCTCTGTCTCACAGCCAACCACAGACACACTCGCTCTCTCTCTCTCTTACGCAGCCAACTCCACGCACACACACACACACACACTCTCACACAGGCAACCACAGACACACACACACGCTCTCTCAAAGCTGACCACACACACACACGCACGCACGCACACACTCTCTCTCACTCTCTCACGCAGCCGATTACACATGCAATGTGGTGTCTGTAAGAGGGACAGGCCACATCAGATCAGCCCCCTCCTCTTCTTGTAGTCTTCCAGGTTGAGGGACCTGCGGGGGGCGCCGTCCTTCACCGGCAGCGCGTTGGAGCTCACGGACAGAGACTTTGCCTCTGAGGAAGAGAAGAGCAAATCGAATGTCAAGACACTGAGGTTACGACTGACTAAGCATCACAGCTAATTTAAATATACACCCAGATCGGGTTTTCAGGATACCAGAATTTAAAAACTTCGATACGATTTGAGTACAAATCAATGAAAATTCGGACAACCTTCAGAATCATGGATCAGAAACATGGTCTCACCTGCGTTGGGGACCTGAAGGTCGATCTTAACATCAAAGTCGTGAACTTTAAACAAGTCCTCTGAGAGGTCAGTGGTTGGCTTGAGGACGTCTTTGTCTTTAAAGTCTGCTTGACCCTAGAATATAACAAAACATAAGAAAAAGAATTGTTCAGATGAATCAAATAAAATAGGCTGAGCAGAGCGGCCCGTCAGTGTTTTCATCTGTACAATGGAGATAAAGTTGAGTCGGGTTAAACTGACACATCGACCGGAGCGATGAGTGACCACATTCAGATCATGTGGACATGTGGACGTTAACCTGCAGGGAGGACTGAAGGCTGGTGATGCTAACACACACTGCTAACGTTAGCCACACTTGGCAAACCAAATCCCATCATTTACCTGCTGACAGTTTTAAATACATTTCTTACCTTGAGACTTGTCGCTTAGTCTGAATTTAAATTTCTGTTTATCAGACTGAATTTAGTTGCCTAAGAACATCTCAACAACCAGGATGTTCTCCTCGTTTTAACCTCACCACACAAGTGAACACCTGAGAGTTCACCCCTCAAACCTCATTGATATGAAAGCACTGATATTAAAATGTTAAAATTCCAATAAGGAGACGCCGACGTACAACACGAGTAAGAATCAAGAAGAGGAAACAACGTCTGATTGGATACAGGTGCTGACAGAGGGGATACACAGGTGTGTCTCTTCTTACCAGTTTGTTCTTCTCTGCGCCCGCAGGATCCCCTGCTGATCCAGAGCCGTACTTCTGGTTGAGGTGAGCCAGAATAGCTGCGTGGACTGACGGGTCTCTGGCCTGCAGAACCAGGAATTAAATCAGGTTTAAAGTTTAGTGATCAGCTACGTTTATTTCTCTATTCAGAATGTGACATGAGATAATTAAATACGTCTTACATTGGACACCATGGTGGGCTTGCACTGTCTTCGTGTGAAAGGATCCATTTGCTGGTTTTTAGAGTTTTGTCCTTCAGCCTGCAGGAAAACAAAACGAGCAAACACAAATCAGCTTCGACCACCAGGTGAGGGTTAGGTATTCAAAGAAGCCGGTATCATATAAGCAACAGGAGAGATAGTTTATAAAACACATTTTATGGAGCGTTCAGGTGCTTATGATACTTCAGGACAAACAGAAATTGTACTACAAAGGTGAGCATCTGAAGTTCGACTCAGAGAGACAACAATCCAACTAAACAGAAAGTTACAGTGGACGGACATCTTTGTACAGACAAATTCCTACGGCCGGTTTGTAGGCACTGCCAACTTGTGATGGCGCCATTACTGCGGTTGCATCTCAGCGTCTGCTAACTGTGACAGCAGTGTTCATAGTGAGATTAAAAACCTCCTTGCCTTAAAACCCATTAGTCTCACTCACCACGAGAGCTTTCTCTGATTCAACGATGTTCCAGCTTCTGTTTCTCTGATTGATGTAGCTGAATGAGAAACAGAGTTGAAGAGTCAGAGACATAAAATCAGAGTCACAACATGAAGGTCTGTAAATAAACAAGATATGGAACGAAACAACCCGTAGTTATGTTTATGTGTGAGAGACTTTGTGCACCTCGTCATAATATATTACATTTCCTTCCCAGCAACCATGACCATGTTTTCAGGAAATAAAAGAAAGCTTTTTTTAGAGTTTTATTTAAAGGTCCCATATTCTGTAAAATCCACTTCACCATGTTCCTCTAACTCTAAAGGCGCATTCACACATACTCCGTGCGCGCCGCGGTCCGTCTGCGCCACGGTTTTGTTCCGTCGGACGGCGCGCGCCCATTCACACTGGATCCGTTTCTGGAACGTCAGCGCAGCGAAGCGCACTCATGATCAGCTGTACACACATCACGGGAGAACTACAAGATCACGCGGGAATAAAGAGAAAAACGTGCAGACAACATGTCTCTTTGTCTTTCTGACGATGATTTGTTGTTGGTTTGTTGCCTGTTTTGACGTTACGTTGATAAAGTGATAAAAAATACGATCGCGAGTCCGTATATTGTGTTTTATTTTGAAATTGACCGGATGCTCTGTGCGTTTCCTTGTCTGACTTCCTGTCCGGGTTGTGATATTCTGTCTAGCTTGACGCGTGTCTGCAGCGTACTCCGTCGAAAATAGACCTGCAGCGTATTTGAAACGGAGCAGAGCGACTTGGCGCTGGTGGCACGCTCCGGAGACGGACCACAGCGCCCGCTGTGTGAACACAATGATTGACTAGAGTGGCGGCTAACTACGGCGTAGTGCGCGGCGCTGACGGACCGCGGCGCGCACGGAGTATGTGTGAATGCACCTTAACATGTGTCTCTAGTCTGTCTACAAACCCCCCAATGATGAGTAAAGTCCATCCTCTCCGTCTTTTGCCTGCTCCACTTTTCAGAAAATGTGTGCTCAAACAGGCCGTTTGGAGATTTTCCCTTCATGACATCACAAAGGGCAGTAACCCCTCCCCCAGGTGGGTGACACTCCCACAGCTAGGTGTTTGTTCTGCCCTCTGAGTCTGCCTTCTCACCGTAAACAATAGGACATGGAGCGAGAAAGCCCGAGCCACCCAAGCCCTTCCAGAGAGGGGCGTGGTCAGACACAGCTCATTTACATTTAAAGCTACAGACACAGAAACAGCCTGTTCTGAGCAGGGCTGAAATAGAGGGGTTTATAGGCATGATCAAATACAGGATCAGAGTGGATTTAGAACAAGACACTTCACACACATGTTTTGAGGAGCTCTGAGACTTATTTACACTGAAGAGGAGGAGAATATGAGACCTTCAAGAGAATAACTACAGACAGGTTTCTCAGTGTTTAGATTTAAAGCGGACAGACCTGATGGCAGAGATGCTTTTGGTCCTCTGCCTGTCGAGCGCTTCCGCTCTTTCCTCGAGCTCGTTCAGCTCATCCTGGATTACCTTCACTTTGTCACCGTCTCCACTCTCTTCTGCCATTGCCTTCAGTCAGAAAGCACAAAGAGGAGAAGAGTTATATAAACTGATGAGGGTGCACAGAGTCAGACACACTATGAGAGTCACATGGTTTGTTCATATTAATGTGGATTCTTCATGTAGCTGGGTTTACACTGAGCTACAGAGATCATTCTAAGCACACCATATCTCACCTTATCTTTGAGGAGCTGCGTTTTCTTCATGGCATAATTGGGCGGTGCTTTCCGGAATCTGTCCTTCTCTTTAACAATCTGCAGCAAATAAGACAAAAGGACATGTTAGATTTATTCTGATGGTTATTGAACGACACAGAGATCATGCAGACAAACAGACTTACATCCTCAATGTCTTTGTCGTTGAACTTGTAGTTCATAGCTTCTTTGATGGACTGCTCCTTTTTGGTGATTTCGTCCAGAGTCGGTACTTGCATCGTCGCGTCCAACATCTGAAAAAGACGCAGGCAGAGATAATTATTGCCTTTATTCTGCGACGTGAGATGACCGTTTACGAGGCTTACGTTGCAGCCTGATTCTGCTGACTGAAGTGATCCAAGTGAGCCGTTCCATGAATAACACACTCACCGCCTCTTTCCACTTCATGAACTCATTTTCTGTGAACTCCTGATTCGACACAAACTCAAGCCTGAACACCCGTGTGTCGCCGCCGTGCCTGCAGAGGACACACCGTCACAACGTCACACACTTGGTAAACAGGAATAATGAAACAGTGTTAATGGTGACTGATGATCAACTCTGATATACACGCAGTATCTGTAAACGAATACCAACCTTAACTGTAAACCTTTATTTGTTCGCGTTGTCCCAAGCTGGTAAACTTTCGCCGTCTCTACCACATCCACGATTTCAGCAACCTTTAAAAACCAACAGAGGTCAACAATTACCATAAAATCCAGAACACATCTGTATTCAGGGGACTTTCAGATTTAAAGTGTCTTCCTGTGTGATGATTCCCATCGTGTTCATCAACGGTCAGTTTGTGTGTAACTCTTTCAGTACCACCTGTGTCCACCAGGTGGAGTTTGTAATCCTGCCAGCTAACTGTACACTAGTTGAGCTCTCAGCCTACGGTAACGTTTTGAAGTACAGACTCACAGCCCGCGAGTCTCAACCTCCTCTGCTCACTTGTTGTCTTTAACTGAGGAGTCTTTAAATCAAACGAGCACTACACAAGCTTTATGTACCGAACAGTAGACCCAAGGCCAAGGCTGTCGCCCAGGGGACCGAGATCTGTAGAGGGCCCAGGGCAGTAAGTGCATCAGCGAAAAATCAGGTTAGATTAGATCTTGCTCTACATTAGCCTCTCCGCTGGTGAATCATCAGCTTTTCACACAGCGCCACTGCAAGCCGTCAAACCCCTTCTCTGATTCTGTGGTAGTGGGAGCTGTAGTGTTGGTGGGCAGCAGAGTTACGGGGGGTCACTTGAACGTTGCTGCCCAGGGGCACGTCATTGTGTTAATCTGGCTTGAGTATATCATTGTTTGCTTTAAATGTAGGCGTCAGATCCTCACTGTCAACATCGTACAAACACACTCTGAACACTGAACAAGAAGAGTTACAGAGAAGCCGAGCTTACCCTATAAACTGGTTTACTGCTGTTGTTCCCAATGCCTATCCTCACAAAGCAGCCCGTCACAGTCTTAGCGAAGAAGGGCATGTGGCACCAGCGCTCCAGCTTGTGTCTGGACAGGCGGATCCTGTTGAGCTCATCTGGTAGAGAAACGGGCTGCGACTTGGGCGGAGTTTCTTCTTTTCTGTTCAGAGGATAACGAGTAAAACGGTCTTTAAATAAAGAGGAAAACAAACTTCTGTAATTGACGTGTTCGAGGAGCAGAATGAAACCTACTCGTCTTCATCATAAGACGATGACCGGGAACTCCGATCACTTTTGACCGATGACTTGTCGTCGTCTTCCTCCTCCTCCTCTTCATCGTCAGAGTACACCTCACTCGTCTTCAGCGGCTGCCGTTTGGCCAACAGCTCGGCTGCTCACCACAGAGATGAAACGTCAGCTTTGGGAACAACAAAAGTCATCACAGAGGAGAAACAAAATCACACCGACCTGTTTTGTTCTTCTTCTTCTCTCGTTCAGCTTTCAGTTCCTCCATGGCCTGGGTCTTTTTGTCGAGCTTCTCGTCCCGTTTGGACCGTCGCTCTTTGTTGTGTGACATCACCTACAGATTGCAGAGTTGTAAATAGTAAGAACGAACGCTTTCTCAGGTCTGTCCAAAAAATCTGACGAGAGCATCTTTTCAAAAAAGAGAATCTCAACACTGACAACAGGCTTTCGGGTCTACGCATCAACGTTATATGCAATTAAATGCAATATGCTTTTATCACCTTTAGGAGTGAAGCATTGCGCAACACATTTTATCAAAATATGATCTGTCAAATATAGCAAGAAATGTCCCTGAACTCACCACTTGTGTGTCTGGAACCTGGGACAGCTTCCTCTTTTCTTGCTCTTCCTCCTGCTTCTTCTTCTTCTCTTCTTTCTCCTTCTTCTTCGCCGTCTTCAGCTTCTTCTTGATTTCAAAACTGTCGAAACAAACAGAGTAAACATTTGACAACATCAATCTTCTGAAACATCACCTGGTGCATGTTTAACTGATATTGCAGGTTTCTGATTTTTGTCCAGTCCCCGTCTCTGCATGCGTCCTTTGAAACTTCGCCACTCACCGTCTCTTCAGCACCTCTCTCTTTTCGATTCTGTTGAACAGCTCCTGCTCTCTCTCCTTCTCCGTCATCTGCTCCAGCCGAGCTCTGTCCTCAGCGTCTCCCATCAAGTCATCGTCGTAGCCGTCCCTGAACACCTCGTCTTCAGAGGAGTCGGAGTCGGAGCTGGAGGACGAGCTGTTGCTCTCTGAATCGGAAACCTCGCCTGATTAAAAAAAGAGAGGTTCATTGGCACAGGCAGAGGTCATTTAGTCGTCTTCACAAGACTATATTTATAGGTTTTGTATAGTGCTTTCACACATATAGAAAACTCCGGAAAAACTCCTGAAGTGTTCGTGCTGAGCTGCATGTGTTCAAACAGCTGAATGTTTCTCTCTTCACCCGGAGTTTCTCCTCCAGCCTCCTCGTATTTATTCTGCAGAAAGTCAGAGTGAGCTGATGTGAGAACGCAGCAGGATATAATCAGGAGAATTCACCTCGAGCGAGTGGGAGGGGGTGGTGACGTTTATTCCCTGTGATCGCTGCACGACCATAGACTGTCTGCACGCCACCTCTACGATCTCCGTGCTCTAATGAACCTGCTGCATTCTGTTTCCTGTTCTCCAGTATGTTCTTCTCCACTCTTTAGTTAAGATTGTGATTCTGTTCAACTACACGTAGCATTGATAGAAAGACAAATATTCTCATTATAGCGTCGTATAGAGGACTCTTCCACATAGTTTTTTTAAAGTCACGTCTTCCCTCAGGAGACCCCCCCCCCCCCCCGTCTGACAGGGATAGTGTCCCGCTGAGAGGTGCATGTGTGAACAACCAGATCAGGAGGATTTCAGAGGCAGTTCTGCTGAAATGATCTAGATATGTTCAGGAGTGCATGTGTGAAAACAGCTACAGTTTAACGTTTTTTGAGTAAAAAGTTATCTTTCTAATTAACAAACTTGTTCACCTTCAATCCAGAAATTCCAACAGGAAAGTACATTATGTGTGCCTTGCCATGGATGACATTTTTTCTGCGTTAAAGTCGGGTCCACTAGAAAAGGGGACCCTGTCTCGTTCTCTGTCAATAACGACTTTAAGTCTCCAGATTTTAAATGCAGCTGTTGGTTGTTAGACGAGCTTTTTAAAAGCTGAGTAAAAGTCAGAGAAGGAAGAGACATCGAGCTGTTTTCAAAGTGGAGGTTGGGATTAAAAAGGGCCTGCTTTCCAAGACTTTCTCCAGCTTAGACCCGACACTTAGGGATATAAATTGGATGAGGAGGATAAGAACATTACTCATCTAATCCCAGCGACCTGAAACACCTGAGGACACGGCACCCTGTCTGTGTGTGTAATCGACACTTCAGAATACCGCTTGCTCCCCTGCTTTGCCTTTTCTGTAAAATGAGATTAACCGGAAAATATGAGCGTATTTGTTTTGACGTAAGTGGATCATTAGACGACGTCTCTACCACTGCCACAAGTTCCTTAGCTTTAATACACATTCAGCTCAACACGCCAAGCTTTGGTTTAATCAGAAGTTATAATCACGAGGCTGCTCGTGTTGACTTTGAACATCGTTAGAAAATGACTTGAAGAAATAAATAATAAAAAGTATTTGAAGCCGTTTTCAGCGCTGTAATAAAGCTCCTCAGTCGTCACGTCTTTGTACGTTCATATTGATTCTGCAACTGCGTAATATTGGCGTCTCAGTCTGTGAATTCACAAACATGATGTGTAGAGAAACAGCGGGAGTCTCACGCACACACACAGTGCCGTTCTCCCCCGCTGGCTCGGCCAATCCCGTCTCGCCCCTCGTAGCGCCTCTGTTACTACCTGCGATGGTGGTCCCAGTATTCTCAAAGCCACTTTTCTAGAATATCGTCCGTTTTTGGTTTCTTTGAGATGAAATGATTACACAGTGAGCAGTGGACACACGTACCCTCCTCCGGTGCTGAGCTCTCCGCTGAGCTGTCTCCATCTGAGCTGCCAGACGCCGTCGCTTTATTAACCTTCTTCTTCGTAGTGTTTTTCTTCTCAGACCCTTTCCCGGGCTTAACCTTCTTTTTGCCTTTGGTGCCACCCACCGTCCACTTAACAAGACGGAGAAAAAAATTCAGTTTGATCATTAGAATAGCTTCACCAGTGAGGGAACGTTAGTCTCTCCTCTTTTTGGTGTTTATAACTTGTTAAGTACAGAAAAGTGAATTCTTAGAGAGCTAACACAAAGACAATCTTACCTCATCATCGCTGTCGGAGGTCTCAGAGTCTGTAGAAGCTGCAGGTTTGCTCACAGGTTCTTCCTGCTCACCTGAATCGACCCTCTTCCTCTTCGCCAAAGACAAGAGCTCCTGAAAACAAGAACGAGGGGATTCGGTTCAGAAAAAAGAACCTGTACGAAATCCATTGAGTTAATAGGATGAAAAATGTTCATCTGTGTTTCCCAAAGCCCGACATGACGTCCTCAAACGTCCTCGACCCAAACATATTCAGGTTAGTGTGATAAAGGAGCAAGTGAAAGAGGAGATGATCCTCATTTAAGAAGCTTGAAGGAGGAAAATCTATCCGTAAAATAAATCATTAGTCACAATAGTTCATTAATTTAGTAGCTGAATTTTGATCATAGCAGTACTTATTGATTGGGCTCTAAAAAACCTTAATAGCTCAGATTGGCAATAAATGTGTCTTTGGTTGCAGTGAAGCCAAACCACATGAAGGAAAGTCTCATTCAGAGACACGCTGAAGTTACAAACAAGGAATGGCCAGTCAACATAGTAATATGAATATAGCAGGCAAGCATCCTGCACACGGCTCATTAGCTAAGACAAGAGTTGCTGACACGCAGAGCCGTCAGCAGTAAATATGTTTTATTTTGATTGTTTTGCATCCGTCACTCTCCCACAGAACACGAACCCAGCCTCAATCAGTCATCATAAAACATTGTGATGGAGGGTGTGAGCAGCAATTTGTCTCAACCATGTTCATACAGAACTCTGATTGAAGATACAAGTTCTCAACAGGACCTGAAAACTTCTGGACAAGATCTGTCACTGAAGCAGAGAGTTGGGTCGAATCACATAATCCTGCACACGTACATCATGTATCTGACCTTCTGCACTGCACTTCATCAACATCAGTGCAAAAGTTGCTGTGACCGATTTTCTGGATCCTCACTGATCCCAGTGATAAAGAAACTCCAGGACAGATTACAGACAAAATGTGTAATTCAGAACTCCTCAGCAGAGTGAGGTGACAGAGACGATGATCAGAGAGGCAAAGTTTGATCTGCACCTTAAACTCATCACAACAGTTGTGCTGAAGCGTAGCATACTTAAGTAATGCCAGCAAAGGAGACCCTGTTGTTACTAGAGTTGTCAACTTTGTCAACACCATGAGTTATAAAACGATACAACCGTAGTTATTTTAATGATCGACAGCAACGTAAAGTACTAAAGGTTTCAGAAAAGTTCAGATCTTTGGTTATATGTTAACTAAAAGCTGCTGCGAGTAACAGAGAGCGAACACTGAATAAACGCTAACATAAACGTTGCCAACATATTTGTGCAATTTCAACATGTGTGCAGGAAGTTGCCTGCATTCTGGGGGGTAATTAAATACAATAAATTATCTAATAATTGGTGCTTAGTAGGCCTGCACGATTTGAGAAAAGTATGAAAGTGTGATCACATTGCTCGACTTTGCAATAAGGAAATTAATTGTGATAAAAAAAAAAAACCCTGCTGAGAACTCTGTCTTGAATCAATGCTTACTGCTCACACTCTGAACTTTTTCGATACTACTGATCTTTAAAATATCAGATTGCATCGTTTTATTCAATGTGGTATCGAAAACTATGGAGGCATTGCACATTTTGACAACCTTCCTGTCAGGTAATGAGCACGAGACTTTGATGGTGATGATAATTACGGAAGCAGCAGACCTGTGCAGCCCTTCAGACTGACATGTGGGGCTGCAGATTCTCCTCAGTCTGTTTGACAACAACACCGAAATAGACCTTCAGCTCTGCGCGCATGACGTCACCCTGGAGATAAGGTTCTTCTTCTTGTAGCCGAGTGAAGTGCGACTCGGCTGCGGCTTCAGTCGGTGCTAACACCGTCCTGTTCCCGCTGAGTCTGATGTCTAACACATTCATCAAACAGTACACAACACCAGTGAAGCCCATCACTACCCGAAACCACTAAAAGACCCAGTGCGCGGGATTTTAGTCCCACATTAACACAGCATGATTAGCGCTAAGAGCATCTCTCTGAGTGTAACCTTAACGTTAGCACAACTTGGCTAATTGAAGCTAACTCGTTGCCTTCTGTACCAACTGATCATTCTCCTCGTCTCTGAAAGTCTGACTGAAACACCTCAGTAGGTCCAAACTATGTATTTACCTCAAAGCACTTAGTAGAGGTAAATAAAAACAGGCCCACTATCGGGTTGTTCGAGCGAGGCCAAACATAGCGCAGTCAGTTAGCACACATTAGCATCGCCTCAAGCTGTTTTGACAACTTAAATTGGCAATTAGCTGTCGCAAAATCAGAAAATTGCGCACCTACCTGATCTAAATTGTCGTCGCTGGCGCTGTCTTCGGAGTCAGAGTCGATCACGACCCGACCTTTCCGCTTCTTTACATTCACCATGATTAGCTGCGCGGCTAACCTGCTAGCTACCTCCGCGTCGACTAGCAAGTCGGCTCTGCAGTCAGCCACACAAAGGCAGTACTGAGCATGCGCGCTCGTGTTGAAAACATTTAATTACCGCTCGTGTTTAACGTTCTCACAATAAAACAAAATACTAAACGTGTCCGTGACTCTCATGTTGTTTTATTACTGTAGTTTAAATAACGAAAAAGCAGCAAAGCGAGAGAGTACATTTACAGTAAAGAGAGAGCGGAACTACTTATTGATAGCAAGTACGTCAGTCCGGACAATAATTTCTGTAGCACGTGGGATGCGTTCAAGATCCAACCGTTTACGTTGTACTTCTGCCGTACTCTGTTCGCTTTGAGACATTTGTGTCCTGAACGCAGCCCGAGCTCTTCCGCTGTGGACACCGACAACCTTGGATTATTAAACGACTGAACACGATGTGTTTGTGAATCCTCTCAAACCTGTAACAGTGTTTATTCTAAAGATATATTAAAACTTAACCCCGGACTGTAGCCGGTGGAATATCCCTCTTCCTCCTCCTCTTGATCTTTTCCGGTACAACATGGTCAGAGGAAGTTAGAGGTTAGTAAACCTTATATTCATTCATGTTTATGTTTCCAGCTGTCTTCCTAACTTGGCTGTAAGTGACTGTTCATTATTTGTTTATCCTTTAATAAATGTGAACTTCATCAGCTCAACGGAGGTGTCAGCATGATGAAAACTCTAATTCATAAGCAGCTTTAGACATCAGGGATGAAACGATTCACTCAACTCACGATACGATTCTCTCTCGATTTATTTCACTAAATGAGACTGTAGACAGATGATGAGTGAAACAGATTCCTTTAGGAGCTGCTAACCTGCTTGTCAGTGTGGTTTGACCTTTTAATGTTTGTTTCTCTGAACAAGGGTCACGATTTCACGATTCATCTTTACATCCCTAGTAGCATAGATGGATTCTGAAATATTGGGCCCCATTTATCGTAATAAAACAAAAAAATATATAAAAAGAAAGTCAGTCAACACGATATTGATAACCCATGAACACTGTAACTGAAACCATTTTTCCGCCTCCTGTTTTCCAGCACTGACTCGTCCGTATCACCACTGAGATGTCTTTGCAGAAGATCACACGTCTCCCCTCAGCGAGGCTGCTGAGCTCCATCAACCACCTCCAGCACCAGCAGCTGCTCCTGCCCTCCATCCCTCCCCGCGCTGGGCCCAGAAGAGCTGTGAGTCAGGGTGAATACAGACGACCCGGCCAGCCCAAAGAAGACAAGCTCCCATGGCAGAACATCAACTTTGATTTCTGGAAGGGTCTGGGGGGGATAAAGAAGCATTTCACTCTGCTGAAACAGGAGTTTTCTGAACGCTGGGTAGGTCCGGAGGGCAAACCCATCCTGGAGCACATGTTGGAGCAGAACCGAGTGGTATGGGAGTTCAGGGGCCCCGAGAGCCTGGAGGACTGGGTCGTGTCCTCGGATCGGGAGATTGGAGGCCAGAGTGAGGCTTACTTAAAGCTCGGCAAAAACAATAATACGTGTTTTCTGTACGGGACTCTGAGCTCCACACCTCCGAGGGACGGAGAGACACGCTACAGTGGTTACTGCAGCATGCGCTCAAAGCAACCGCTGGTTAGTGCTCTGATTTTTCTTACACTGCTAATGATGGCGGGAACATGCTGTAAAGCTCAATTAACTGGGGCGCCAAAAGGCCTAGTGGTTATGTCGCCCACCCCATGTACATCCCATTTCATCCACCCCCCCCCCCCCCCCTCCTCCCAACACTTCCTGTGTCTCTTCACCTACGCTCTGTAATAAAGGCAATGATGGCCTGAAAACATCTTAATTTCACAACATCCATCAATCCATTTTGAGTATCGTTTTTTAGGCAAGTGTGAAAGCACCGTGTGTTTCTCTTTCTCCTCCAGGCTTCATTCGACAGAATAAAGCACCATGACTGGACCAGTTTTAACACCCTGCACCTGCGAGTGCGTGGCGATGGGCGGCCCTGGATGATCAATCTTGCCACAGAAACATATTTCTCGCACCAGAAGGATGATGTGTACTGTTATTTCCTGTACACGAGGGGAGGGCCGTACTGGCAGGATGTGAAGGTGAGCAAAGACACTTACAACGTAACTCTGGTGTACGTTAATATATCAGAAATAACATCTCAGGATTTGAACCACGCTGGTACCCATGTGATGATTTCTCTCCTCACAGATCCCGTTCTCCAAGTTCTTCCTCACACATCGAGGGCGGATACAAGACGACCAGCACCACGTGTGGCTGGACAAGGTAGAGCAGAGGGACACGTCAACTAACGCTTTTATAAATGAACCCACGCTTTTATAAATGAACCCACGCCAAGTCAGGGCCCGGTGACCACTAACAACACTCCCAGCTCACACGGCGCCAATTTCATAATGCTGCTCATCTGTGCTTACTGTTGCTAGGTTACAAATCTGGCGCCCGTGTGGTCTGTTTTAAATATATGTTTGGTTAATATGCATTTATTTCAGATGATGAGCTAGTTCATGCAGCTCTGATTCTTACACTTTGAATCTGTAGCTTCTATGACTGGTTTACCTTTATTATTATTTTCCACATGTCCTAGTAAAGCTCTTTGTGACTTACTCATACGTCTGTGAGAAGAGCAATATAAACTAAATAGGATTTATTTCCTTCCTCCTATTTTTGTATTTGCAGGTAAACGCCGTCGGCTTCACTCTGGGGGATAAAGCAGACGGCCCGTTCCAGCTGGAGATCGATTTCATCGGCGTGTGCAAAGATTACGCTCACACCGAGGAGTTTGCCTACGAGATGTACAAGAAGAATCCGGAAGTTTGAGAGGAACTCCTTCAGTGCTGGACCTGGACTGCTTTTTTAAATATCAGCTGACAATAAATACATGCAACACCTTCTTTAAGATGGACCGTCAGTTTCACTCCATCAACCTTCATACGACGTCAATGAGTCACATCTTCGTTATTCATAAAACATATTTAATACGTCATTGAATCTTTCTTTGTTTCTGTAAGAAACCATGAAGGTCAGAAACTTTCACTTGAATCAAAGCAAATACAAACAAGGAGATATTTAGCATCGATGTATTTTTTTATCATTCTCTCCCAAAAAGTTAAAACAAAGCAAACATGAAATCTTCAAAACAAATCGGCACTTTCAAACGTTTCTCAATGTGACGTTGAATCCTCACATGAACGTATGCATGCATCATTCAAGGTGTCAAATCTAAAAGCAGCACTAAACGTGGAGTAGAAGCTCAAAGAGTTGATCTATTTTCCTGACAGGAGGGTAAAAGATCGCAAAAGTACAAAATCAGACAGTGACATATTTACACAGGAAGAAACAGGCTGTACAAACGTCGACTAACAAGCACTTTTTTTTTTACATCATGACGAGTCCTCTCCTCGCCCCCAGCATGCTCTCCTTCTTCTGTTTCCGATCCTCCGCTTGCTTTGCTCTCCTTTCACCCCTGAAGTGAGAAACAGAAACATCGATCAGAGCCGACTCATCAGAGACCGAAGCAGTCCGAGCTCTGCAGCAGAACGTACCTCGTCTGGACCTGGTGCTGCTTGTAGTTCTTCTGGTGAGAGTTTGAGATCACAGACTTGTTTGCTTCTTGGTTTTCTTTAGCTTCTCCAAACGGCTTCAGTTTACCTTTGAAAAGATAATAACCATGAGCGATCTGTCCGACGACTGACGTTCTTTTGAAGAGAGACAGTGAGCTGCTTTGGTACCTGTGTGAGGCTTGTAGCCGAGGGGACGAGACAGACTCGCCTTCAGATCAAAGGCCCCCTTTTTCTGAGTCCCAGGCGTCGTGGATGTGCTCGTGTTGCCGGTGAAAACAAACGCTCCTACAAAAATGAGGGAAGTAAGTTAAGAGGGGTAAAACACCACAACATAAGCAGGACGATTCTTCCTTCTGACAATCTGAAGCTAAACCCTGATTTTTTCTTTGATGGGTCCAGAGGTTATCATGTGAGATGTTCCTGTGATGTGAGGCGTGTTAAGAACGACCTGTTTGGAGCCATCATACTGTCACAACGTAAATATTAAACATGTTTCAAATGTAAGATCTGATCTCCTGCTGTGTGGGGGAACTCAAAGACAGCCGAGCACGCACTCTGAATCTGTCAGTGTGTGTCGAGCAGTTTGGGTCACATCGTTGCTCCCCACACACGACAGGAACTAAACCGTTAACTCTCTGATTGTCTTCATGCGTCGGCCGGGCTTCATCGTTCTTTACACGTCTACAGGTAAACTCAGATAATCAGATAATGGATGAAGCGGTAAAAAGTACCTGGAGATTTCGTGGCAGAGAGAGCAGACGTCTTCACGTTGTTCTTTCCTCCATCAGCTGCTTGTTTCTGCGGGGTGCTTGACGCCACACAGAGCGACATGCGAGCTGGCGTCTTCACCATCGACCTCTTGTGCTCGTTGTCACGAGTGGCTTCTGAGAACCTGAATAGCAACAAGGTTTGTTGTTGAAGGGTAATAACGACGTTTTAAACCTGGGCCTGGAGCGGTGGAAACAGGACAGGAGGGGCGGACAGTAGCCTCTCCTGATTCTCGTAGCTTAGCAAACTACAGAACCGCTAAAAAACCTTTTTAATAAATTCCTCTCTGCCAGAGTGACCACAAAGAACAAACAATCTGAACGAGCACTGAAAGGAAAGAGTCGCTCACCGAACGTTGATCCTGCGGGTGGAGAGGACAGACGGTCTGAACGGAGCGACTTCCTTCACGGCAGGTTTGTTAGCTGGAGGTTTAGTGGCTGAGAGCAGGGGGTTTCTGCGCCTGTCCTCGGCTGCTGTTTTAGTCGGAGGGGCGGGGCTGAACATGGACGTACGGCTCAGGTTTGCCTTCTGTAGATTTACAAGCATGCAGGTTAACACGGTCAGTGTATGGAAGGAGTTCAAATACTGAAGCTGTAGTGTTGATACTCACCACTGGAGGTTTGCAGTCAGCTTGCTGCATTTTTGTTTTGTCTGCGAGCTTCTGAAAGTCAGCAGAAATCAAAGATTTAATAAGGCTAATAAATCTAAAGTTCATAAATCAGACTTGTTTATACGATCTTCATACCTTCAGCTCTTTCACTGACGTCTTGTACCCCTCCATCTGCTTGGTTTTTCGCTGCACGTAAGAATCGATGGACTCCATCTTGTTGAAATGAGCCTCGTGGAGTTTTTTGAAGTCTGAAAAAGAAAGAAAACACAACGCGGTTAGTCTGACTCGTAGACGGTCTCTGAAGTTTTAGCTCAAATAGAGTAAAGAAGGAGAAAGGGAGCAACACAACAAACTGACTTGGAGTGACGGGCTTCAACAGCGTCTTGTTCTTCTGCTGGGACCCCTGGTAACGGGGGATTCTGCCCCCTCTGGACACTTTGGGAGCTTTTTCTGGACACAGACATCAAGAAAGAAATACAGGTTTGGTTTGTGAACTTCACTTCAACAATCTTTAAAATCTGACTAAAAATCAGCCACAGGGGGAAACAGTTTATTCAAACTCACTGGAGAATCCACCTACACGTCTGTTTCTTTTATCAAAAGATGCAACTCCTGATTAAGGCAAACATTGGAGAAGGAAAGCCAGCAGACTCACTAAGACACAATGATGGAGTCTAAATGCCTTTAATGAATCAGGACACATATCAATTTAAAAATCTGACCAAAGCACTCTCACCCTGAAGTAGACAACGTGTGGCAGAAACTCGGCTGCGATCATTTCTGCTTTTGTTTGATTTTTAAATTGACATATACCATCATTAATGTTTAAAAACACCTGGCCTTCATCTGGAGTCTACCTCCCTGCCACCGTGAGCCCCGTATCCTTAACAAATGTTTATTCTTTGACCTAAACTCTGTAGAAAGTGGTGCCATGAAGCAGGACTGGGAGAAATAAAGACCCCACGTTTGACTTGTGAAGTTACAAGTTAAATATATATAGTTAAAATAGTTCTTCTAAATAAAACTGACCTGTCTGAACAACCACAGGAGCTTCATCCTTGTTGTCTGGCTGCTGCTCAGAGTCGGGGGTCTGGTTCTCTTTGAGAGGCTCGGCTTCAGTTTGGTCTGAGTCCTTGGTAGAGGACACTTTTCTCTTCTTGGCGCTCCTGACTTCACAGGGTTCACAAGACACGGCCTCCTCGCTGTCAACCTGAGAGAAACAACAGTTATTGAACGACTCCTGAGTGTGATGAACAGACGAGAACACAACGCTGAACAGAACATCAAAGAACCGCTCATAAAGAGGAGCTTATTAGAGCTCGGTTTCACCCGAGACTCGTGCCGCAGGATCTGGTAATATTGCGAGTTGCTATAAACAAATCATAACAATTACTTTGTTATCAAGGAACAAGCAGTCTCTGGTGTTGATACTAATTGTTTGTGTTGCAACATGACGTAGGCGACTTTAACTCTGCAGGTTGGGTTTTGATCCTGGTCACTCTGAGCTCTGGAAAGTCATGTGACCATACAAACTGGCTGCTGTCAGAGCAGCTGGTGGGCGTAACTAAACAGACACCACACAATCAGAAGAGAGGTGGTGACACTTACAGACACACACACACATTTATTTCAATCACAGCCTTCTGGCTGGTTATGTAATCGCACATTCTCACATCGCAGTTGCAATCAGATCATTTGTGCAGCACGCCGCGAGACGTGACAAACTTTTATTATAGCAACATCCGTTTATCCTACTCAGGTTTGACTCTTTCCTCCCTTTAGTTGTTTTTATTTCAGAATAAAGAGACGACATAATGCTCTCTGTATGCATCCACTTCAGCTACTTTAAGAATTTAAATACTGATGGCTCAAACTTTGGTTAGAGCACTGACCTACGAATCCCTGATGACCTCACCAAACTCACGCTTAGCACCATCTAGTGGCCTTTTTTTCTACAGTTTTAGTATCAATAATATGCAGTGTTGTCGTTCATCCCTTAAATCAGTGGTTCTCAACTCGTCTAGCCTCAGGACACACCACCAGCTCCTCCATGGAAAACCAGGACCCACATTTCTGATATTTTTTGACCAATCAGCAGTTTGGACCTCAGTCGGTACAGAACATGTAGCAGAAGCAACAAACTGAACAAAAGAAACATGTTTAAAAAGTGCTTCAGACTTTTTTACACAAGTTTTTTCAGGCACAGATTCGCGACCCACTGAAAATGGCTCTGCGACCCACCTCTGGGCCCCGACCCACCAGTTGAGAACCACTGCCTCAAATCCAGGATTGACATTCTATTAAGCTTGATCATTACTAGTGTTGTGTTGTATCGTGTTGATGTGTATTACCTCTGCTGCACTTAGTAACTTTGCATCACACTCAGATGTCGTAGCAGTATCAGAGATTTTTCTCTTGGTAGCGTTTCCTTTGCCTCGACGTGTGTTCACAAACACAACGCTGCTGGAAACTTCTTTACTCTCCTGAGCACCGTCCTGTGTTACATGTTCGTCTTCTTCAACTACGGCCTCTCCTTCTTGTTCCTGGAAAACAGCAACACAGTTTGTAATCAATGTTCTGTTGGTGGTCTGTTTATGGTCCCCTAACCCTAAAAAAGACATATGATGATGAGGATATGCTGATGCACAGTTCAGACTCAATATAGAGTATTTTTGGTACCTGTCTATAGAAGCCAGCCAAGCCTCCTCATGTCACGTGGTAAGTGAAGAACGTCTATGCTTCAAATTAAATGTAGGATATAAAAAACTCAGCTGCTGTGATGGAGAAGCTGTGAGGGTTAATCAAGTCAAAATCATCGTCAGGCTGTCGCACAAGGACTGATGTCTGCTGACAGGTACGGGACGACTGACAGCCGCATACGTACTCTGGTGCAATTTAATGTTTTAGGTTGGTGGGTAGATCATTTTGAGTTCTTTTGTTGTAAATTAAACAAATATAAGAATGTTTTAGGAAGATGCATCTGTTGCTTTTATTGACGTAGAGGAGCCTCCTTGTTTACCTTTTATTATCATGTTCTGTAGCTTTAACCTGCTTCAGTCACCTTGAGATGTTTCATTTGAATCTGAGAGGTTTTCATGACTCGAGCCAGTTTCCCTCTGAAAGCGTCACAGATTGATGCATCTCACAGATCATCTGAGAGGGTTTGGAGTAGTTTGACAAAACAGGGGCCCCAAAAAAAACTAGAAACGGCCCTGCAAACAGATGTATGCACAAAGCTTTAGATTGTGTTCAGATGTCTTTATTAAAGGTATTGAACACCTCTCTATACTGCACCCTTATGGACAACCTAGAAGAAAGCAAGCATGCAGAGACTGCAGGGAGCTAATCATGATGCTTTGAGAATATAAAGATGCTTCTAACTTCTCAAAGAGTGAAGTGAGTTCACTCTCCAAGCTGTATTAAGACATCTTGGGTTTCTGTCAAACATCAGAAACAGTCCTGTTCGTTATCAGGCCCAGAGAGGAGACACTGATTCAGTGTTGTTGTTTTTACACTGTGTATGTAATGTGTTGAGTTTTAATTGGACCCTGGGTCTTTTTATTTAATGTAGTCTACATAAAGACATGTTTAAGACTGAGTTTGCTTTGAAACAGCGTCATTAAACCTAATTTAAACTCACCTTCCCAGGCTCCTCCTTGTTCTGCTCTTCTTGATAATGCTGCTTGATCGCCTTCAGGAGTTTATCGGCCTATTTCAAAAATAAAGAAAACAGATTAATTCACCTCGTTTCACACAATAACAAGCGTTAGCTTACAGTTAGCGTCAGTGAAACACAGTCAGAGCACAGACTGTAAATGTGAGGGTCAGCTGAACCAGAATAACTGCTTCATTTAAAAAAGGTGAAGCCGTTACCTTCATGTTCGCCTTCAGCCCGAGCTCCTTCGCGATGCTTCGTAACTCCGCATATTTCATGGAGTCAAAATCCATGTTGGTGTGAAAGTTTTAGCCGCTTTGTGAGAGGAAATCTGCGTAAACACGTTTGACGAAGCTGCACTACAGTGAAGCTGGAAGCTGTGGCGGCGCCCGACGGTTAAAAAATACTCTAATTCAAAACAGAGCAAAGGGATCGTTTTAATTGGCTCATGTGTGTAACCGGATGTACCGCGGAGCCAATCAGAGCGAAGATGCTCATTTTAACATTCGACCTTCAGCGTCTCGCCCAAGAACCGTTAATCTTCTTCAGTAGTGTACGCTGAACATGTTGGTCATTATTTTGTCACTAGCATATTCTACATTTAAATATGTTTTTATCATATTAAATTACGAGAACTACGTCGTCCATTACGGCATTACATCATGCATTACACCCAGTTGTCCAGATGATGGCACTGTTACAACGAAAAAACTTACATTGCGTTTACGTACTGCCACGATGCTCGGAATTTCCCAAGTTGTGAAGTCGTTCCAAATCGGTGATTCGCGAGCCCTTTGTTGTAAAAACAAAGATAATATTTCAACAACGGCCTGAAATATATTATTGTGTATTTAACTATTGCTCGGACTATATGTGTACAGCCACTAACGGTAATAGCTCAATACGCAAAACATGCAAGTAAGAACTACAAAGAAACATATATATAATTGAACATATCATTTTTTTTCATCAAACAAAAACTATCGTTCACTTGGAACCGGACACGTGGTGGAAACGGGGCTTATGAGTCGTGAGGTCGTGACTACCTCCTTCGACTTGAGGGGATTTACACATGAAAATTCGTTGGAAACTATTTTTTCCTATTATTCTGATACCACTTAAACGCATCGTGACGTCACAGCGCGCCGAAGTCAAAAGGAGAGGAGAAACGTTCGAGGTTCACATCTGAAGAAGAACAACTTGTTCCGCTAACTCTGCCAGGTGTCGTAAAACTTACAGATGGAATTTGACGGGAGCCTCTTAGTTAAATGTCCCAGCGATGTGACATTGGACACGAAGCTAGAAGACAAACAGCGGATGACTCTCCACTGTCAGCAGTGCAACACAGTGCTGGGGGACTCCCTCGGTGTATGTGGGGAGATTAAATGTATGGACTCGATCCTGTGTCTCAGTAAGTTCACTTAAACCTCACCAGATCCACTCAGACAATCATCGAAGAGTTGTTCTCGTGTTGTAGACATCAGTAAATCGGCAGTGTGCCTGTTAAATCACTGTTGTGTAGCGAGTGGACAATGTTACGGTTTTAATGGTGACCGTGTTAACTGGTGACTTTCAGTCATTTACGTCTGTGGTTGTCGGAGTTAGCACGTAAAGTTAAGACGTAAAGAATGCCCCTGTGTTTATTTTTTAATAAAAACATATCTGCCGTAATGAGTATTTTTGACATCATAATAAAAACTGAACAAAGTCATTCGTGAGGACAGAGGACACTTTTCATCTTCAACATCATCACGTTTAAGTCGCAAATTCACATGGTCACCATATGAACCGTAACACCGGGTTTAAATTAAGTATGGTGGTCAAATGGTGAAGCTTTATGTATTTTGCATATTTTTATTTTATTTACTTTTGATTTGTGGTACTCTAATTTCAGATTGACTTGATACGACTGTACCTACGATTATAATCACTGACATGAATGTGCTGCTCGTCTCCCTTCAGGAGTGACCGATGATGTGGTCGTGAGCGATAACAAGGAGTTAGGACAGAAAGGGGAAATGGCTAATTGGTGAGTATTTTTGCGTTTCTCGAGCTGCAGATATGCTCTTAGTCATTGTTTAACTGGATGTAAATATTGTGCTATTGCAGAAGCAATTTAAAAGAGATCCAGTACAGCTCAAAGGTCACACATTATGTAAAATACACTTCATCTTGTGTTTCTAATCTGTTGTATCTGACACGTTTCACTGTTTCCTCTCAGCATCTACAGCTCTATAAAATGTCGCGGCTGTCGCTCTCCTGTTGGGAAAGTCATTCACTCATCGCCGTCCCATTTGGCCATGATTCGCTCCATCTTTCTGCTTTACAAAGCAAACGTCAGCTGGTAAGCTCTGCAGCATCTGTGAGCACACGAGCGTATCAACTTGTTGTGTACTTACAGGTTTACTGATGTCTGAGGAGGCGAGAATAAACATGCGCCTGAGAAGATTTGTCTTAGAGGACTTAGTTTTCAAAAGACAAAATACGTCTCTGTAATTCTCCTCATACTGTTGGCATAAAAAGATCTCAGGCTGCATCTCTTGATCGTTCTTGTTTCTCTCTGCAGTTACATCCTCACCAGCAGCTCCATGGTGAACGCGTCAACACTTACATTTGATCTGAGGGGCTTTACACACAGCATGAGTGAGGTGAGATTTCGGGGGGAGTCAGTCTAAAATCTTTGGGAAATCTTCAGGAGTGCAGGTGTGAAAAAAGGCTTAATGGTTTGTTCCATTTATCTCAGAACTTGGGACTGGGAATGACGTCACACCCTAGTTAATCGCGTTACTGTTGCGAGTTTGCAAGTCGGACAAGCAACATGGACGCCTCTAGGAGTACCTTTGTTTGGAGAGCTCATACCAGAAGATAACACACTATGTGATTGTTGTCGTTACTGTTGATGCACGTAGCAGCCATGTTGGATTTTATCTCAGGCTACTGAAGGTTCTCTGAGTTTGCAAGTTGAAATTCCAACTTCAGGGGGGCGTTCCTGATGAGGTACGAGACTGGCAACTCAGAATTTCCGACTTCGGGGATAAATGGAACGCACCATAAGGATCCTTTGACACCTTCAGTTTTGTCGGGACTTCAGGAGTTCACAGTTTGAGCACAAAAGCTGAAGAATCATTCAGATGTTTTCTGACATGTTCAGAAGCTCAAGTCCTACAGAGGAAGGAATATTGAATAAAGTTAAAGTAACCCTGTGTCTTCTCTCTGCAGGTCAGGCAGCAGTTTGAAGCTCAGCTGGATCAGATGTCTCACATCAAGAGCAGACTGGCTGACAGGAGCGTCAACAGTCAGCTGTCAGTCAATCGAAGCTGAACATACGTGTTAATTATTTTTCTGTGGTTTTGTAAAAGTTGTCGTCATGGTCCTTTTCTGACGTGTTGGTCGGTTCCTGCAGAGGAAATGTGGGTACGATGGTGCACGAAAAACAAACTCCTTTATTTTATTCTCTTTGTAACTTTGACTTTTTTATGTGTGGAAAGAACGTACATGTTTGTCTCTCTTTGTTTGGGATTCATTATTAACAAAGTTTGAATAAAGGAATACAGCGACAAAACTCAAGTTATAGAACAGGATTCCTGCTGAGCCTTAAAAAGTCTTTACTGTTTATTTAAAGGAGCAACTCTGACACCTAGTGTTTAAAATGGGTACTGCAGTCCAAATTCAAAACATCATAGAGAGCTGTCCCCCCCCCTCCTCTCTAGAGTGGATGCTCACGCAGGTCACCATGTGGTGGACACTGAAGCTTCAGTGTTTATCCAGCTCTGCATCGCTCTGTAAACCTTTCTGCGTTCTATATTTTTTAAACTTTTTGGTACTTCGGTGTTCCGTAAAATTCCCTCCAAACTAACTAATTAATTAAATATGTGGGTCTTCGGTTTGCTTTTTAAAGCACACAGAGAGCTCGCCATTTTAATATCTAGAGGCAGCGACTTCTACAGTTTAGTGGCATGAAAGCTGTCTCCACACAGCCAGCCTCAAGTGGACACTCGAAGAACTGCACTTTGTTTGCACGTCTGCATTCACTTCATTCTTCAACACCGGAGGTTGCTGCTTGGATAAAAGTTTGGATACATTTAAATGTTATGAACTTAAGGGACGTCGCTCGTTGATGAGGCTGCACAGAGACGCTTCATTGTGTAACAGCGGTCAAAGTGTAAGTAAACACAAACACGCAGCCGTCGTATTGGCACCATGCTGCATTTTATTGCTGAATTTCTGATACAGATTTCTTTTTTTTTACGTTAATACAAAACCAGACAAGAGGCTCACACATAATAAGCATGCCCATTTCCTCCCTCTGGAGTGCATAGTTTCTACACAGCCCTCCTCCTCAGTGGAGAAGTGGATCGACAGTAAAGTCAGGACTCATTAACCTACGCTGCTGTTTTTTTTAACACGGGAACAGAAGGTGTAACGGTGTTTCCAGCTGCACCGCTGTGGTCATGTCTCGACAACAAAGAGAGATCTGAAACACTCAAACGTCTCTCCGTCACGTCTTTTTTTTTGTGCGTTAAACCACAGCTGATGATCAAAGCTACGTCGACATGCACGCCGTCGTGCCGAACAACCAGTTCCGTGATTTGGTCACAGAACATCTGATAATGAACATCTCGTTAGCCTACTTACACTCGTTCACATTACAAAGTTGGATTATTGCATGCAATACAAATCATTCATTACTCTGCTAAAAGTCATGCATATTTTTAAACCCATAGATCCATTATTAGACGCCTACTCGTTTATAAACGGATAATTAATCCCCACAGAGCGTTTCAGGGGGTTTTTAGGACACAGTGTTCAAGACAGGATGGGGGTGATGAGGATGACAGTGCGAGTCAGAACCACAGACTGTATGAAGAACAGACAGCAGGACACCTCGCCTCAAGTGAAGCCAAAAGGTTTAGAGCTCCTTCTGCTGACTGGCTGCAGTACAGGTCATAAACCCCGCCTCCTTCATGTTAACAGACGGGACCGGGGTCAAACTGAAAATCTAAATGTACGTCAGATTCATTTTTTACAAGCCTGGTTTCGTCATGATAGTTATCATCACACCAGTTTCTGTTATTTGAGGATATAAAATGCCATGACTGACAGCTCTGTTGACCAATGAGGCTCCTGCATCGCTGTATGCTCCGGATTATTAGCGTAGACCAGGAACGGTGAGAGAAAACGTAACGAACACTAACAAGAGTCATTGAACTCTCCATAACCGTGTGTGTCTGCTTCAAATCGACACAAGAATCTGTTCTGCCCCATCTGAGTGACCTTTGACCTTTTAGCAGGAAGTTAAAGGTGGGTTTTTGTCAACACCGCGGCTCTTCCTGCCAATCCCTACTGCTCAATTCTCAACATGTCAGCGCTTGTCACAGGGATACTTTGGCTTCAAACTGTTCAGCGTGAGGAGGCTGTCCATTTGTATACACAGTCTGTGATCCGTGTGTGGAGAGAAAGTGCTTTTCAAACAAGAGTCAGAGTCAGACGTTTGCAGCCACAGAGTTACTGACGCTTTTCAAACGAAGGCGGGACTGTTGATGTTCAAATGCTACAAAGACTTTAAATGTAAAGCATCTCTAACGCGCTGCATGACCAGGGTTTTATTTAAACATGAGAAAGATATTTAATGATGCTACAGCTGTCCGAACACGTTCTGCAGGAGTCATCCCTAACATGGATCAGACTAACAGAGAGCTACTTTAGGGCTTAGAAGAGGGGAAGAGGAAATCCTTTCCACACGACAGAACACACGCCGCTGAACACGTACACCCCGGCACTAAACTCATGCATTATTGGAGGTTATTGCTTCTAAAACTCTAATCAAATACAATTTCATGGATTAAAATATATCGCTCTGAATCCCAAAACTATGAGGTATTATGTACAACAAGATGTCAAACAGGAGATTTTAAAACACGAGCAGTAATCTTCTAACCTATGATTAAAGGACGACTCTAAATCTGAGATTTCCAATAAAGTTGTTTTTTTTAGCTTTTCAGTTGCTGATTAACGACTCTCTACTTCGTGTTTAGGACACCTCTGTGAGAACATCGAGCAGATCTGTCACTTAAAACATGCATATATAGAACGACTTCATCCGATCGTGTGCGTACCCTGACTGTGTCTTACCTACGTCGTATTTTCATGACGCAACTTATTCTACACCGAGACGTGGAATAAAAAAGGAGATGTAGCATGAGTCTAAGATCGAAGGGCAGAGCTGTCGTCTTAATGTTTCGAGGTGCAGGATGTCGAACTACACCTCGCTCATCGTCATGGTCACCGAGCTCCAGCTCCGTCTGGAGGAGGAGTTCACTTTTCTTCATGAAGCAAGCATCACTACTGGGCATGCACGGCTACGATAACGTTGGCACCACAGTCCTGCTAAATAAGCTAACGTACATGAGTCTATACATTTCTTAATGGAAGACGTTGGTGATTTTGTTGCTTTCAAACAACTTGTCACTTGTTCATACAATATACAGTTTGGTCAACAACATGACAGTTAAGATCAAATATTGCACAAATCCCGGAAAACGTGATTTAAAAAAAATCATTCAATAATAAAAACAAAAAGGTCAGAGACATGAGGCGGGGGTTTCCTTCAGCTCAACTCGGTCGGTCCTAAACACACGTTAAATGTTGGAAAGAGTGAACAGACTGAGATGATCTGTTTCGGCTGAACGATGGAGTTAAACCGTTTTTCATCACTTTTAATGTTCAGGGGTTTTTAGGGGGGCGGGGCCAAATGGGCGGCTCGATGATGCACTTCTCCCGATCGATCCAGAGTTACCACAGCAGTTTTTGACAATTGAGAGAGGCGGGTCTTTACCGAGAGTGGGCGTGGTTTCAGGACATTTAACGGACACGCCCCCATCACCACTGAGCAGAGATTACTGCTGAAACCCACCACATGCGTCTCCGCTCCGTCACGTTAGCAGAGCTGATAGGTTTTTACTTTAGTCAATGTGTGTGTTTCCACGGGCTCCACTGCGCTGCCTCAGCTCCGTCAGTCCTTTAAACGCAGCCTGCGGGTGTTAACAGACAAGGGGGCATGGAGCCGTGACGTAGCGGAGCAGACTGACAACGCACACGCGTCTGGTGGAAGTTCTGGGTTACTTTTCATGATTTTTAAACTTAAGTTTAAACACTTCGCATTTCTTTTCATTCCTGAAATTTGGCCCGGTGGTCAATAACACAGGCGTCTCTACCTGCAGCGTGTAAAGGTCGTCTTATAAGGGTAAGCCTTTGTTTGCAGGTTCTGTCTCGACCTGCTGTTTGTGAATAAACTAACTGTGACCTTCCTTTAGCTCAGACACAGAGTTCGAGCGAGTCGGCGTTTTCTATCACGATGGTTAAACTGAAAGTAAACGACAGCGTGTGTGTGCGTGTGGCGTTGTGGGTGTGGCGTGTGCTTCTGGGCTGCTCTGTCTTCTCTTATATATATCAACCCTCAGACCGGATCAGTGTAGGGTTAAACTGCTGCGGCGCTGTTCAACCTCTAAGTCCCTCGCTCTGACCACGCTCCCCTCACT
This sequence comes from Tautogolabrus adspersus, assembly GCA_020745685.1. NCBI lineage: Eukaryota > Metazoa > Chordata > Actinopteri > Labriformes > Labridae > Tautogolabrus > Tautogolabrus adspersus. The sequence continues at coordinate 26,206,782 of CM036552.1, forward strand.
CCTGTTTGACTTGTCATGGCGATGAGGTAGTGCAAACATAAAAACAATAATTAAACAGCCTTTGAGTTTCATCACAGGCCGCGATCTTTGCTACAGTATCTTGTGTCTTTGATGTTTTTTCCAGGACACGTGGAGCCGTTTGTTCATTATCAAACTGTCCTGGTCTAATTACAAAGCGTGTGGCGTTTGTTTTTGATCCAGCCGACTACGTCTACATGCAGCCTGATGGAAACACAACTCAAATCTTCTGTAGAATTTCAAACAACGGAGGCCCCAAGAACTGAAACCTCCTCGTTTTGAGACAACTCAGCGACAGAAAGGCTCGAGTGTGCCGTCATGTAGACGTAGTCAAAGTGTGCGATGGAAGTCAAACATTTCCACGACCCAGGCAGACGTCCTGACTGACGATCGTGAGCAGAAGCAGGCTAAGACGAAGAGATTGGAGGGCGCTGTGGAGGAGAGAAGGACAATGTCCCAGCAGCAGCAGGAAGGAGGACACCCGTGTGCCAGATTCCCCGAATGAGGTCATCTTCACGATGACTCCTCATCCTTTACCTCCACAGACGGGACAGGAAGTGATCCATCGGTCCTCCATGCTGCGCTTTAGCTGCTCTCACAGCTCAGAAACCCGCCCTAGAATAAAGAGTCACAGTTCAAGTTACAAATGATCTCTTCTAAAGGAGACAAAGTGGCAGCCCAAAGAACAGACTCATAAGAAGAGAATGAACATCTAACAATTTATAACAAGACCGTACTCCAAAGGGTCCAATAACCTTTCATCCAGATGTTTTATTCTTTCAAACGTTTAATAAATTAATTCAACAGTTTATATATCATTGGTTTTATCCAGACATCGGCTGATCACATCACGATTCACTGAAAGTCAAATGTTAAAGCTCCTGTGAGGAACTTTAAGGTTATGTTGAAATGTCAACGAATGTTAAGCGTGGTAACATTTACTTTTTGCTGTTAATCACCTTGTCCGACAATTTTTTCCTGCGTGCCAGCGTCTTCCTTCAATTATTTTCAATGAGAGCGCTTGGAGAAAAAAATGCAACTCCCGGTGTCTTTTTTCCGAGAGCTCCTTTTTTTCGTGTCTTGTACCCACATCGTCCTCGCTCCGTGTCTGATCAGGTCAAAATGATCTCAAATATAAAACATGCAGTAAAAAGAAGCAGTGTCGGTCATACAGCGGCCGTGGTCTACAGACTTGTTACGTACCCGTCTGGGGGGGAAGTTGTGCAACATATCATTTAAAAAGAAAGCTTTCCTCCCCGGTCACCAAACTAAAGGCTCGACTAACATTTCAGAATTTAAAAACAGAGATTTATTAGAACAAAAAATCAACAACTGAAGCAAAATGAGCGCAGGGTGATAAAAATAACAAACAGAATTAAAGAACTTAATATCTAAGATTTGTTTTAAGTTTGGGACTTCAGGGCCTCCGTAGCCTGCATTGTCTTTCAGTTTACTTAATATTTCTAAAATGTTTATTATTATAATTTAAAAAGATAATTAGTGCACAGGCACTGAAATCGATTAAACAGCAAACACTGACATTGAAGGGGCTGAAAATGATGAATTGTCGAAATGTTTCTGATAAATGTTCCGTCTTGCATTAAATCGAGCAAATGTTCAGTTTTAATGAAGTGTCTTAAATGACACAACACTGACCTTTAAATATCCTGCAGAATGTGGAAACATATCACAATGAGCAGAATGATGTGTACAGCTGGAGACTGGCTGCAGCACTGACCTTGGTCTGATGCGGATCTGAGGTTCGAGCTGCAGCTGGTAAACAAAAGCCAGGGGGGGTTTCTTCTACGGTGACACATCAAGCCCTCCCAGACTGGACCTTTTTCTGGATTGAATGTCGGGAAAATGACCCAGCTGAGAGGACACACATGAAGAGGAGGTAACGATGCTCCTCCAGCTCCAGGCTCGCCCCCGTGTTCTCCTTCCTTCCAGCCCGGAGAGGAGAAGGTCCCCTCGTCCCCCGTCTCCGCACACCCTCCGCGTTACGCCATTTTGGTTCTGTTACTACGAGAAAACGGAAGAGTGCGATGATTGCACCAAGGACCTGTCAATCACAATGAGAGCCCGCCCCGGAAGTGCTTCTTCTTCTCCGGAAAAACAATCAATCAGCGTTTCGGTGGTTTTACGAAACTCGATGAATGAATTAAGAGATTCTTTGTTAAAGTTATTAATTAATGAATTAACACAAATTAAAATGATTACATGCGAATATGTTAAAGTTATTTGACTGTTTTTAAATTAAGCTTTTAAATCACGTGTTTTAGTATTTATAATTATTTAATCTCATCGTTACTATTTTATTTTTATCTCTTTATCTACACATTTAGAAATGTGCTTTTCTTACTATACACTTTATTACTTTTTCATTATTTTTAACATCCATTTATTGTATTTTACTAACATTTAAAATGTTTTTGTGTATAAATGTATTATTTTATTTCTTGTTGTTAATTTTTGGATAACTTGGTTATTGTATCATCAGCGTGGATTATTCTCTAAATCACTTCTGATTCACATTTTGTCACTTTTCTGCTCCCTGTAACACTTTGATCTGTCTGGAAGGTTCTTTATAAATAAAGTTTGATTGATCAATAAAATATTGATTTATATTAACTTGAGCTTGTATATTTCTTTTCTAGTCTTCTGACGACTCAAAGTGCTTTTAACCCGCAGGTCACACCTCCACACTCACTCACTGATGGTAGAGGCTGCTGAGTAAAGAGACCATCAGTATTAACTCATCCATTCATACACATTCACTCACTGATGGTAGAGGCTGCTGAGTAAAGAGTCCATCAGTATTAACTCATCCATTCATACACATTCACACACTGATGGTAGAGGCTGCTGAGTAAAGAGTCCATCAGTATTAACTCATCCATTCATACACATTCACTCACTGATGGTAGAGGCTGCTGAGTAAAGAGTCCATCAGTATTAACTCATCCATTCATACACATTCACTCACTGATGGTAGAGGCTGCTGAGTAAAGAGTCCATCAGTATTAACTCATCCATTCATACACATTCACTCACTGATGGTAGAGGCTGCTGAGTAAAGAGTCCATCAGTATTAACTCATCCATTCATACACATTCACTCACTGATGGTAGAGACTGCTGAGTAAAGAGACCATCAGTATTAACTCATCCATTCATACACATTCACTCACTGATGGTAGAGGCTGCTGAGTAAAGAGTCCATCAGTATTAACTCATCCATTCATACACATTCACTCACTGATGGTAGAGGCTGCTGAGTAAAGAGTCCATCAGTATTAACTCATCCATTCATACACATTCACACACTGATGGTAGAGGCTGCTGAGTAAAGAGTCCATCAGTATTAACTCATCCATTCATACACATTCACACACTGATGGTAGAGGCTACTGAGTAAAGAGTCCATCAGTATTAACTCATCCATTCATACACATTCACACACTGATGGTAGAGGCTGCTGAGTAAAGAGTCCATCAGTATTAACTCATCCATTCATACACATTCACTCACTGATGGTAGAGGCTGCTGAGTAAAGAGTCCATCAGTATTAACTCATCCATTCATACACATTCACACACTGATGGTAGAGGCTGCTGAGTAAAGAGACCATCAGTATTAACTCATCCATTCATACACATTCACTCACTGATGGTAGAGGCTGCTGAGTAAAGAGTCCATCAGTATTAACTCATCCATTCATACACATTCACACACTGATGGTAGAGGCTGCTGAGTAAAGAGACCATCAGTATTAACTCATCCATTCATACACATTCACTCACTGATGGTAGAGGCTGCTGAGTAAAGAGTCCATCAGTATTAACTCATCCATTCATACACATTCACTCACTGATGGTAGAGGCTGCTGAGTAAAGAGTCCATCAGTATTAACTCATCCATTCATACACATTCACTCACTGATGGTAGAGGCTGCTGAGTAAAGAGTCCATCAGTATTAACTCATCCATTCATACACATTCACTCACTGATGGTAGAGACTGCTGAGTAAAGAGACCATCAGTATTAACTCATCCATTCATACACATTCACTCACTGATGGTAGAGGCTGCTGAGTAAAGAGACCATCAGTATTAACTCATCCATTCATACACATTCACACACTGATGGTAGAGGCTGCTGAGTAAAGAGACCATCAGTATTAACTCATCCATTCATACACATTCACTCACTGATGGTAGAGGCTGCTGAGTAAAGAGTCCATCAGTATTAACTCATCCATTCATACACATTCACACACTGATGGTAGAGGCTGCTGAGTAAAGAGACCATCAGTATTAACTCATCCATTCATACACATTCACACACTGATGGTAGAGGCTGCTGAGTAAAGAGACCATCAGTATTAACTCATCCATTCATACACATTCACTCACTGATGGTAGAGGCTGCTGAGTAAAGAGTCCATCAGTATTAACTCATCCATTCATACACATTCACACACTGATGGTAGAGGCTGCTGAGTAAAGAGACCATCAGTATTAACTCATCCATTCATACACATTCACTCACTGATGGTAGAGGCTGCTGAGTAAAGAGTCCATCAGTATTAACTCATCCATTCATACACATTCACACACTGATGGTAGAGGCTGCTGAGTAAAGAGACCATCAGTATTAACTCATCCATTCATACACATTCACTCACTGATGGTAGAGGCTGCTGAGTAAAGAGTCCATCAGTATTAACTCATCCATTCATACACATTCACTCACTGATGGTAGAGGCTGCTGAGTAAAGAGTCCATCAGTATTAACTCATCCATTCATACACATTCACACACTGATGGTAGAGGCTGCTGAGTAAAGAGTCCATCAGTATTAACTCATCCATTCATACACATTCACTCACTGATGGTAGAGGCTGCTGAGTAAAGAGTCCATCAGTATTAACTCATCCATTCATACACATTCACACACTGATGGTAGAGGCTGCTGAGTAAAGAGACCATCAGTATTAACTCATCCATTCATACACATTCACTCACTGATGGTAGAGGCTGCTGAGTAAAGTGTAAACTCATTCATTAAGTGTTTTGCCCAAGGACACATCGGACATGTGGCTGAAGGAGCTGGGGATCGAACCCCTGACCTTCCAGTTAAGGGATGACCGACTCTACCACTGAACCACAGCCGCCCCTATAAGGAGAATGTTTGACTTGCTCCTGCTGTGTTATATTCCAAAGTAAGACTCGACTTTACACAACACGAGACACACAGGAAGCATGGCACTTGTATTTATTCAAATCAAAATCATGAATCATTTTGATAATACCTGACCGACATCACAGAACATGTGAATCAGAAACATATTGATCGTCACATAATGATTAATAAAACGTTCACGTTGTGTTTCCTGCACTCAGCTGCTGGAGGGCGTTAACCGTAATGATTTCACAAACTCACAATAAAGATGGCAGAGTGTCCGACCAACGCACTGTACAGGAAATAGATCATTAATTCATCGGATTCTCTTTCTGGGACTTTTAGTAAGGGATTAAGATTCATATTCAAATGCTGAGCGGTGTGAAAATCAACAAACTGGGGGACTGATCATATAAATACAAGCAGACAGTTAATCATGAGTTTACCTGGTTTCAGTCTACGAACTGGTCCACAGCCAGCCCCCCTCACACCACAGGGCATTGTTAGCTTTTGCTCTATGAAGACTAAATCAGGAGGAGCTGGCAGCTAAAACTTAGTCAAACACACACGCTCTATGAGACCCTTAAAAAGACGTGCTGAGGAAGACGTGTACTATCCTAAGTGAGAGCAGCTTTTTGAATGAAATCCTCCAAAGTATGAAGTTGATAATGAATGATTAGTTCTCTAAATATCCCATCATACACATACAGGCTCTTAGAGGACCCAGGTGGTTACTGCTTTTGAAAGGTGGGCTGTCCTCGCTTTGGTTAAAATCATGTGAAACAGGTCATTACAATCCATTGGCAGTAGCTAGGTTAACCCATACGAAAAAGAAAAACACACAGACATGGCCATAGGTTCCTGTTTGTTGGGATAATAACTTAGAAAAAGGAACCAAAGTTGTGGCACTTCAGTGAGAAAACACAAACGTGGATCACGTCCTGATTTTCTTTAAAAGACAAACTGACTGCAGATCTGACCGGTCGGACTCGCTTGATCCTGTTAGCGTTAGAAACACACATCAGAAAAATTTCACTTTGAACTGTTGCATATTCCAACAGACACAGGGAGACGGCATGTGCTAAATATCCGTGGTACAGAATGAGTAAACTTAAGGTGCTTTCACATGTGCACAGAACTCCTGAAAACTTCCTGAAATGTTTCAGCTGGAGCTGCATGTGTGCACGCAAACAGCTGAATGTTTTATGACCAATTTACCCGGAATTTTTCCTGCCAGGCCCGTCGTTAATTTTCTGCATGATGTCAGGGTGATCTTATGTGAGAACGCAGCAGGGGTGAGCGAGCGGGAGGGGGTGGCTGTCTGCACGCAACCGGTGTGATCTCCGTGCACGTAACAGAAACTGCTGCTTTATGTTTTCCTCACTTCTGCATCATTGTTCTCCTGAGACCCCCCCCCTCAGTCTGACAGGGACCATCTCAGGAGGATTTCAGGGGCAGTCTGCACATTTTCTAGAAATTTTCAGGAGTGCATGTGTGAAAACGGCGTTAGAATAAACTTACTCACTGCAATGGCAAAAAGTGTTATCGTACTCTCTAAAATCATATTTCATGAGAAACAGCAGTGAAGCTAACTGTGATCCTCTAACGATCTGTCTAATAAATAATGTTCCATTACTGGGAAAAAAAACACATAGTGACTTTGCATAAAATAACCCAAGGCACGCAACTTTTCCCTTTGTTTACGGAGCCTTGCAGAGGCAGAAATTATGACGGTTTCTACCAAATGCTTGGTCTGGCAGCGTGATCTTGAGTGTGGGTCACAGCAGCCTGAGGAGGAGCTGGATGAGGTTGTGTCCTGACGCCCACGGACATGTAAGCAAACTTAAAACAAAAACAGATCTAGTGCAGGAACCGGATGCTCATTTTCTGTTCCACGTCCACCTTCTCTAAGACCTGAGAAAACAATCCAAAGAGGACAAGGTTAGACGTGAAGAATAACTGCTCTCAGTGGAGGTCGTGTAATGAGTCACAGACAGAACCAGAGATTCACATTAACAGTCACACGACGACTGTGAGCCAGTAACTGCCTTCTGTTAAGTATCAGCAGAAACACAAACAAACATCATCCAGGAGGGTTGAGGGCTCTTTCAATAGAGGGAAAGATTTCAGAGTGCGTCTTGAACACTGAATGTTACGGCAGTAATGATTGTTTCCTCCTCTAGTGGGCAAGGTCGTCAGTGTGCTCTGACTTGATGAAAGTGTGATGTGGGGGGGCAGGAGGAGGGGCCCAGTTTGAATGTTGTGTTTACAAACTGCTACAGACATTTCTACTGACTCTGCCTTTAAATTAAAATGTTGTGTTGTTTATTCTTCAAATGTAACTAAAGCCCAGAGTTTCAGTCTAAGTGAATCTCCTGAAATTGAAAGAAAAAAGCCTTTAGAGCGTCGTGGAGGACGTCTCTCCTCCAGAGTCTCCTGTAGACCACGATCACGGCGGTCCAGAGTCAGATCAGTTTGAACCGATAGCACAGGCAGCGAGTGCCGAGTCAGCTTATGTCAATTCTTATCGGGTTAAGTGATTAAAGCTGCACCATGTATGTCACTGCTTCCAGATCAGCCAATAGAAACATTTAATTGCAGAAGCCGGGTTTCAAACAGTAGAGGGCAGTCTATTTAAATTCTACATATTGTGTTAGATCTCAACATTTGAGCACAAAGGATGTACATTTCTGAGGATGTTCTGAGGATCTGGGGTTTTAGTGACTCTTTCAGTAGAAACACATTCATAAGAGAAATCTTTGGAAGCTAAGAAAGCTGCATCACAAAGAGTTCTTTACACCGTGTGTTAGACGCCCTCTGAGAACAGAACTTACCTTGATGAATTCGTTGAAGGAAATGGAGTTGTCTCCGTTCGTGTCGGCCTCCTGAATGGTCCGATCAGCAATGCTGCCCAGCTGTTCGTCTGAAATGTTGACACCAACCATCATCCGCAAGACCTGAGAAGAGAGAGCACAAAGTCCCGCATGGTTCATGAACAGCAGCGAGCAACACTTTGTTTTGTTTGCACTCAAAGATTGACGGGTACTTCTCTTGAACTCAACGTGGATGCTGTGTGAGTTAAAGTAAGAACAGGTAATGAGTCGTTGTCACAGGTTAATGGTAGGTCATCAAACCTCGACTGTACGATGATGATAAACACAGTAAAGAGATCATTATGAAGCTGCTGATTCACAGTGAGGGAGGCTCGTGTGTCTCGGGAGGCAGACAAAATGTTTTGTACTAAACAAAGATCCGTCTTGAGTCATTTGACCTCGAGCTTAGAGCGATTACAGGTCACACAAAGTCAGCCGACACGGCTTCACAGAGGGACAACAAACAACAGAGAGGAGGACTAAATACAGGATATTACAGCGTCTTAGGAAACATCACCCTGTACTTGAGGTGAGATATCTCATCATCATTATATCAGCACGAGGGCAAAGTCTCGTCATCAACACAGAAATCCCTCCCTCTCTCTGCAGAGCATTTGAACGGATGTTACCAAACAGCTTCTGCTTCTCTGATAAAGTGATTTCTGGGATTTCGTAACCTTTTCCGTTTATGTCATTAAGAAACAACCAGCTGTTTGCGCACACTGCACCATGACTCAGCGTCTTCTCTACATGATGAATGATCCGCTCACCTGCAGCAGCTCATCCCGAGAGATTTTGTCATCTCGGTCCAGGTCATACAGGCGGAAAGCAACTGGAGGAATGAAGAAGAAGAAGTCATGAGAAACAGTGAGTTCACTCTTTAACGCTGTCATGATAGTAGTCACCAGCCCCCTCCCGACACTCACAGAGCAGCTTGTTCGTCCTGCTGTTGAGCGGCTCGCTGGCAGCAGCGTTCTTGTTCTTCTCATTGTCCTCGATGGGTCTGAAGTGAGCCAGGGTCCGCATGAAGCCCCTGAAATTTACCTGGTCCTCTCTGAGAAAACAGAAACCACGCAGCACAACAGAAAGAAGATTTACTCCAACAACATTAACTCTGGCTCAGATTACCTTCAGTCTCTAGAAAACTCGAGCTGTGTGAGCAACACAATGAAAACTCGAACTCATCGTAACTTAACACCGTTTAAAAGAAGCCGCGGCCCCTTCTCTCCTCTCAAGATGTTTCAAAGAAGAAAACCAAAGCACCATTGGCTAACATTACAACGCCTACACAGCGGACTGTTTGGGACCTTAATGATATATCTGAGAACATCTGGTTTTATACTTTCAGACTGATAAAACAGCCGAACATACAGAAACAACATGCAGAGCTCCGGCTGACTTTGTCCAACACAGAACTGGCAGGAGAAGAAGCTGAGTCTCTCCAGTCTGCAGTCCAGCAGCATCAGCTCCAGCTCGGCTTTGTCCAGCTCGGCGGTGGTTGTGACTCAAACCGATAATAAACACTTGTGTGAACTAAATCTCCTCAGACAGCAGACTAATAACAGGAAGAACTCACCCCTCAGGGAAGAACGCATTGATTATTCTGTCTCCCAGCGGATTGATGGCCAACTCCGGGATCCTCTGGAAGTCTTCTCGACTGCAACCACGAGAAATATGATCAAAAACGACTTCAAACAGCAAACACTCACAAATTACATCCAAATAGGGGCTTTTATTTTGAAATCGTAGAATTCTCAACACATCCTAAAGGATCAACCTCGGCAACATTTATGTATATTTATAATCCCTGAATGACTAAGAGGTGGGGGTGTAACGACACACTCATAATACGATATGTACAATGACACTGAGATCACTTGGTTCAATTTTAGAACATTTCTTTGTATGATTTTCTTATTAATTTGTATAAATACATGAGATTGAAGCCAATAACAGTACTTCTTTTATAGCCTAGCATTAGCTTTAATATTCACACTAGCCCACACATTCCTGAGAATGGGTCTGATCCCCGTCTCAATCACGAACACCTGAGTGAGTGCACACAGGCTTTAAAAGCCAAAATATCCGTTACACCCCTCTCTTCAGAAACAACAGACTCCTGAAACTGTTCTTTTGACCTCCCAGAGCTCAGAGGAGTTTCTGCTCCTCTGCTGCATTATGGATCATATTGTACTCTATCTGATCGAACCATTAAACACCAGGGTCACATGGGTGAGAGCTCAGTGAGAAATCTTTCTGTTGTGGAAACTCATGACTGATAAGAGGGTCACCTTGGGGTGAAGACGTATGTACAGCAGTGCGTGCTGCGACTGAGAGCAGCCGGGCGAGAAGGGACAGGCGGAACCAAAACCTTATTATGTGTAAACACAACATCTTTCACATGTTACCCTCCAGAGGAAAAGATCTGCAAACAAACCCTCCCTAACAAACCGAGCTTCAAAGTTTCATCAGCTGTAATGATTAGCCGACTGTTTCTTCATCTGTTTCTAAAAGTTAATCCCAAACAGAGGTCACACTGAGGGTCATTTTAAACTCTAAATGAACTCTAAACCTCCCTGTGCTCGGAGGAAAGATATTTGTTTCTGAATCAATCAGATCAAATTCCAGATTTGGTCCGCACCGGGACTTGAACCAGCAACCCTCCAGTTCCCAACCCAGGTCCCTCCAGACTGAGCTGCTGAGGATCATCACTCGTCATTGTTTGTTGTAGGTGTTGGATGATCTTCTTTGTCCACACGTAGACTTTAAACACTCGACTATTCTTATCAATAAACTATTTGAGATCTACTTCCTTCTCCATACCTGCTGAGAGTTCAGGAACTTATAATCTTCAGTGCCAGGAACTTCTCTTACCGTCTGTTTCAAAGGTCAGAGCTGAACTGAGGAGAAAGGGCGTTTAACTTTACTGTTCCCTTTGCTGGGAACTAATAAGAGTGCTGCAGTAACGAGTCCTGAAACCGGGAAATGAATCAGTACTTTAGCACCTCTGGCTCCATTGTCTTGAAGTATAAGATTTAAATGAGATTTCCGTTAGATGGCTGAAATAAGGTCTTCTCGAGCCCTATTCAGACCGCCGTTTCAAGCCGTGATATTTACTCCCTGTGACATTTTCACCTTCAATCTGAATGTGAATCCACAGACTAGGACGCCGATATCACGCCGTCACAGAATCGATATGAACGTACAAAGACGTGATGACGGCTGAGCTTAGTTACAGCACTGAAAAACTAAAAAAGGCGACAGTTAATTGTTCTGCTGTCCGTCTCGGCCAGGACACTACTGACGTGAGATTTCATTAAGTTTGTTTTCTGGTTAAATGAACAAATAAAATGTCCACATTAGTGAGTAATACTGTGAGGGAAACGTTTCTCTATCTGTCTGTGTTTGCAAAAGAACAAATGTCTAGAGCGAGTCAGTCCTGCAGGTTAGGTGTTATTACATACCTGAGGGTCCCGTTTTCACCTTTATCCAGGCTGGTGAAGCGGCTGTACAGACGGGTGATCTGACTGTGGGAGACTGACACAAAACGGAGGCAAAGATTTCAACGTCAGACGAGCGCAACAAATCAGAACTTCACGCTAAATAACTCTTCACCTAAATACACAGCTAATCTCCAGAAGTCGTAAAGTGTCGGGATGCAACCCGGGAACACAGACAAGAAAGCAGCTTTAATGATTTATTATTATTACAAGATGAGTAACAAGAGGACACACTAACATGAACATTATTTACATCCAAAACTCAGTGGACTCTATTCAAAGAAACACAGAGGAACATTGAACAGGACACAGAAGTGAATTATTGTAAACAGTCTTTTGGACTTTGATGCTTCAGCGGGTTAAACATGAGTTCAGTAACTATCTGAGCTTGTTAGGCACAGAGAGTCTGACCCGTCTCACATCCTCCCCTCTGAGTACGAGCTTCTACCTTCTAGACGATACAGACGAGACCCCCGATGTAAACTGAACCACTTTAAAAACTCTTTTGATCCCACGTCGATAAAATCCTGAATAATGTTTGGTAAGGCTGTGTGGGTTGAGCAACAGCGTCATGGTGTCTCTGAATCTTTGTATATTTCCTTACCTTTGTTATTTGACCCCTCGTGCTGTGTTTCTGCAGACCTTGTGTAATACATGTTGTGTTGTTCTGTATCGGTATGTGCCTTTTTGTTAATGTGGTTTTTATTTAGCAGCACTTTGAGTCCAAGACAGATTTCCCCAAGGGGACAATAAAGTGAATCGTATCGACCTGTGGTCCCTTTGAGCTTTAGACAAACATTCAAAATAAAAGCCTCACTATTTTTATTTTAAATGTCAAATTGTGGAATTTCAAACATGCGATTAAAATCGTTTTACAGCCCTAATAATAATAATAATAATAATAATAATAATAATAATACCTGTTCATTTTAGACCCACTTCTGTTTGAGTGTAGTGACAGAATAAAGCTTTAATAATCTTATTAAACGTGATGTGAACTTACAGCCAGTCTCCTTCTTTATTTCTTCGATCTCCTCTTCTCGGAGTAACGTGGACGCTCTGGAGCCCATGGTGACCAGGTGAGTCTGGTGGTGACCAGGTGAGTTTGGTGGTGACCAGGTGAGTTTGGTGGTGAACAGGTAAGTTTGGTGGTGAACAGGTAAGTTTGGTGGTCAACAGGTAAGTTTGGTGGTCAACAGGTAAGTTTGGTGGTCAACAGGTAAGACTAAACCAGCAGACTCGTTAGCCGTCTCGCGTAGCCTGAACTAGCTGTTAGAAAACGTTAGAGTTAGCAAACAAGCTAACGCAGCGAGCTAACTCGTTCTAGTCGTTTTACAGTGAAAGTCGTTCCGAGTTAAATCCAAACGAGTGTCTCGAGTCCTCCTGTCGTCGTAGCTGTCCGGTTTTTAACAAGTCCTGCCCGTGTTCAGTCGAGTTTTCATGTTAGCATGACGGGTTTCGGTCAGGTTAGCTTCCTGTTTTAAGAGGAGGGCAGGTACTGAACGAAGTCGCCTCCCTACTAGGCGGGTCCTCATAGAGGAAGGTAGCGAGGTATGTTGCCTGGTTAAAATTCGAAGTCTGTGTGTCGCATATAAATACATTTTAATGTTTAAATATATACCATGCCATTCGCTATGTCAAACCAATACAAATGACTCGAAATCACCTAAAACAAAAAGCTAGTGAGCGTAGTTTACTGTCAATTTATTCCCTGTAGTTATGCTGCGAAATCTGCGGAGTAAGGGAATCATCCTGTCAGGGGGACCAACTCACCCGTAACACCCTGTCAGACGTTTGCTCAAATTATGTTGAAATTATACAATAAAAACATAAATATCAAATATTTAAAGGCTACAAACGAAATTAACAATTAAATATAGCTTTAAGACTTCTATTGAAATGCTCTGAATACAACTTGTGACTATGTTTTCCCTCAAAATAACCAAATTATCAAATAAATACTCAAAATTCTAATTTTTTGGGATAAATCCATACCTACAAATGTAAAAGATTATTTTAAAATAATTGTATGGCGGTATAACACCCTTTCCTGTATCTTCAGCTTTTCGTGCTCTTTAATAGTTAAATGCAAGTAAATTTAAATGTTCTACTTGTTTTAAAATTGGTATCAGTTCTCCTGCACCTACCTGCTGGACAGACAGCGGAGCACCTTCGCCACCAGGCGGGATCAGCTGTGCTGTCACCAGGACAGAAACAGCTCACCTCTGGCGACCAGAGAACTGTCATCCTGATCATCTCTGTCTTTTACATATCTTTATTATCTGCTCATGATAACAGCTGTTCATAGTATTAGATGAAGGCATGTCTGCACACTTATTTGCACTTTAACATTTGTAATCACTGGATTTGAACAGCTCGATTCCTCTATAATAAATGTGTTTGAAAAATGTTATATGTAATGCAGACAAACGCCACTAGATGTCGCACTTTTATTATTTCTTGTGGGCTTATATATTTTGCACCAATAAAAATCTTGATGCAGCTTGGTCAGGTTTTCTGGACAACAAGCAGTAGCTCAGTCTGTAGGGACCAGAGTCGGGAACTGGAGAGTCGCCTGTTCAAGTCCCAGCCTGGAAATTGGTCTGGTAGCTGGAGAGGTGCAAGTTTGCTTCCTGAGCACTGCCAATGTGCCCTTGAGCACGGCACATACCGGTACTAACATTTGACACTGAGCGTGGTGCGTTACATTTAACATTAATCCCTGAGGGGGAATTCTGGTTAACATTCTGTTATTGAGTTACATGCTTCTCACACACGAAGGCCCAAAATAAAAACATGCACAAACAGAACCTGTGGACATGCATTAGTGGAGAGATGACAGAGTGAGGGGGCTATGCAGGGAGCGCGCCAGAGCCTTTCCCATAGGTTCCTCGGCAGTACTCGAAAATTGGCCTGGCACCTCTCCAGCCACCAGACCAACGTCATACCTTGGTCCATTACGGGACTCAAATCGGCGGCCCTCCAGTTCCCAACCCAAGTCCCTACAGCAGTGTTTACCAACCTTTTTTGGCTCATGACCTCACTTTGACTTTATAAAAACTCTGGCGACCCCACACATCCGAAACACAAAGAGCTTCTTGGTGAAATTTATTGGCAGGGGGCAAACGCTCACTCACCTCTATTGAGGGCAGAACTTTGTATTAAGATTTATTTGGGGGCTTTTTGCCTTTATTTGACAGGACAGAGGAGAGAGTGAGCAGTGACATGAGGGAAAGGAGCCACAGGCCGGCTTTAACCCGAGCCGTCTGATTGGAGGACTTTAGTCTCCCTACATGGGGAGTGACCTAACCCCATCCCCTTTGTAAAGAAAAATAAACAGCACGGGTTAAATCTGCACACCAGATTTAAAAAAATGAGTCGTTTTTAGGGGTTTTGGTCGATTTATTTTAAGACCCCTGTTCCTACGTGTCTTAAGGTTTTAGCAAACATTCACTGTTCAGTAGTTTGTCCCTCACGTGCATGAAACATTCGTCCATGCAGCCACGCCACACGTAAAGCTGAGAGCAAAACAAATGTACAACAGTCCATGCAATCATTGTGTCCTAAAAACAATCAGAAGCAGTAAAATATCCAAAAATCTTCACAGCAAAAGTGCACCTCATCATAAAACAAGTTTAAAATTCTCAGTAAAATCAGAAAAACATTACAAGTAAAAAAAAAGTGTTAGTGTGTTGATAAAATAATGATAATGTCAACTCCACGTCAGATTGAGTCCTAAGCAGTGCAAAGAGAAGCTCGTCGTCTTCTCGGCCTTCCCGCACGCAGGAAGATCTTTGGTGCGAGACTTTTCATTGGTTTGCAGAAAGATGTTTACTCTCTGAAGTGACACGTGGCGTCCATGGCCGTCTGGATGCTGCACGGGGAAAACACACCATAAAGAATGTGTGAAGTATCAGACAACAGTAAAAAACATTCTTATCACAGATTACTGAAGCGAACATGACGTCTTCTATAACCAACATCGATTCGAAACATATTCAGTTTACAGAGTTTAAAGGAGCGATCTGTAACTCTGACCCCTAGTGTTTACAATGGGTACTGCAGTCTACATTCTAAACATTGTAGAGAGCCCCCCGCCCCCTCCTCTCTAGAGTGGATGCTCTGGAGCTACAGAAACTTGTTTAACAGCTTAATGAGGATTCAATATAACAAGTGAAATCTTTCGAACAATAAAGAGGCAAACCACACGGAGGTGACGTCTCACTTCCTGATATTAACTACGAGTGATCAAACCACACAGACAGACAGACACACAGACAGACAGACAGACAGACAGACAGACAGACAGGTGAGAAGCAGTGAGCAGGACCTACCTGTCTGCAGAATATCCTCTCTCACACAAGTTGACCAGAGCGTACAGATGTCTCAGAGCGTACTCGTACTGAAACACAGAGAATACAGAAACATGAGTCACACATGTTCCCAGTCTGTCGTACTGGGCTGTTTGGGGGGATTTTTGGTGCTCAAAATGTCAGTGAGGGAGAAAAAGGAACGAACCCGACAGCTGCATCGAAGTACGGGGGAAATATTTAAACAATCGTGTCTTCACTTGTATTAGATTTAAATAAACCGTTAATCAAGCACGTACGAGTTCTACGTTTATTTTTACTTTGTGGTCCTGTTTGTTCATTCACATCGCCTTAAGAGAAGCGTTCACAAGCTCAAGCGAGAGAGCAAGAACTATACAAGTTCAAGTCCATTTACTGTTTATTTTAAAGAGTGTACACTGATGAATGCTTTGCAGCAGTTAATTTAACACTTGTCTAAAATAAAATAAAAGAAGCTGAATGTGTTCAGACACACAGCTCGAAAATACGGTTTTCCCCAAAGACGTAAAAGATTATTCCGCCCTCAGTGTTGATTACAGTCCTCTTCCTTTAAATATGTAAAATCATAAACTGATACCGACATTTACAGCTTGTGAAACTGATCTTCCTCTTTCCAAAAACGGACATGTGACTTAGTTTCAACCATTAAGCACAGATGTTTCCTGTCAGATCTGTGACTAATCTACGAAAACTAAAACACATGTCCTCATGCAGACTTCTGTGTGTTTTTTTACCTCTGTTTTGTGCCAGTTGAAGCAGGTGTATTTGTAGTGGGTCATTGCAGCCTTGTAGCACTTATACTGGCTGAGTTCGGCGTGCTCGTTCAGAACCTCCTCGGCCTTCAGCCTGTGGCCGGTCACCATCTCGACTATTTTGCGCATCGATGCAGCAAGCATCTCTCTGACCTGAACACACACACATTGAGAGCTGTAACATGAGAGCTTGATTTGTGCAGGTAAGACTTCCTGGATTTATGCATGCTTTAGAAGTCAGTCTGTACCTTCAGGTGGGCGTCGATCTCCCCCAGAAGCCCCCTTGCGACTCTGATGTCGTTGGACTTCATCATCTTCCTCTTGAGGATGGCCAGGGGGACGTCGGGGCTCGGGGTCAGGTCAGGGTTTGCGACCGGCTGCAGGTTCAGAGGACGAGCGGGCAGGCTGGTGGCCTTGGGGTTACCCTGAAACGCTATCACCTTCATGTGTGCCATCGTCTAGATAGAGAGAGAGAGACGGATTTAAAATATGGACAACTTCAAACAATGAGACAAAAATATAAATTGAAATACTCAATTTTAACCCGAAGAGGTTGCTATCCGCTCTTTGCTTGTCTGGTTCCACGTCAGTAGCTGCAGATACTGAGTAAGGCCTCAGGTCTACATGTAGGCGGGTTGTTTGTTTTTTTAAACAGAGGTTTTCATCCACTCGCTCAGTTTCTCAAAAAACTCTTCGTCCAAAACACAAAAACACTGTTAGGGCTGTCATGAGCACGCCAAGTCAACAACGATGTCCTTGACATTTGAACATTTTCTCGCCATTCCTCTGCACTGACCATTTCATTTACAAACTTGTCCGACCAACCCAACAACCGATAGAGTCTCGTCCAAAACCGCTGATGTTGGCGGCGGAGTTTGTGTGGTGGGAGTGTTGACTGAAGCAGTGATCTCCGTTGTCAAAAAAGTAAATAGTCCAGTTAGCAACGTTAGCACCAGCACTAGGTGGTGACGTCTGCCATCGCACTAATCTCATGTCAACAAGTGACAGCGTCGCATGATGACGTCACACGGAGGAGAAACCGGCGCACAGCGTGACGTTACAAGAACAAAACTCTGTTTTCCCCGTCTACACAGAAACACCTTAAACAGAGTTTCTGAACATCTTCACCCTGAAGGGAGTTTTACTAACGGAGAGTTTACAGAGACCTGAAACGCTGTTTGTGTACAAAAGGTCAAAACGCACCGAAAAAGCTACGTGTTCAAAAATACCAGCCGACGTGTGGACGAGGTCCGAGTGCTTCAATTAGGCAATAACACCACGATTAACTTACCAATCTTATTAGTTTAGATTTCCCTCTTTCGCTCACAGTCTGTATATTTTAAAGGATTTATGAGAAGTAACGTAAAGACAAACGTCCTTGAATGACCTTGTTTCCGAACTGCTGGACGTGGCTGGTGTTCGTGTGGCTCTTGACGATCTTGAACTGCTTCAGCAGAGTTTCTTTGGTCAGATCCTCCTGGAAGCACAAAGAGAGACAAACAAACATCACAACCAGGGCGGATTCATTAAACCTGCAAACACGCACTGTGGTGACATTCAGGTCAAAGTTCACTCACAGCATCAGAGTCCTCCATCCAGTTCACGCTGTACCAGTCTCCCAGGTACGTGTCCCTCTTCTCGTCGTAGTAACAGGCGTAAGAAGACTCGTGACTGTTGGCTGCCGTGGTGGCGTACACTGAAAAAACGCACAGAGACAGTCTCATGTTATGCTGCGTTCAAGTACAGGGAGAAAATAGTAATTTTCAAAGAAGCAAAGCTCAACATGCCTCATTAAAAACAACAGAGCGGTGAAGTCACTAAGTACAAAAACTTCATTTTGAGAGATCTGAACTTCACTAGTTGAAAATGTAGATGGTAAAAAAAACTACGCTCGTGTCCTCACATTCATTAAACAGATTATTTTTGGTATAACTTCACAACGACCTGAGACTGGTTTCATCCTAAATGTGTGGGGAAATAAACCATGCTAAAGTTGAGTCCTCTTTGTTGAGTCATGTCGGGCAAACTCCTGCACAATTTGTTAGCAATGTTTTTTTTACAGTTTGGAAAGTGAGCAGTAGTTTGTCTGCAATTTTTGATGGATTCATTCACCCTAACCCTTCACACCTCGTCTTGTGAAACACACCAACACGTTTTTTGAAAGCTTAGATTTGTCGGATCAGTTGAACAATATATCACTT
The DNA here is from genome assembly GCA_020745685.1 of Tautogolabrus adspersus. Classification (NCBI taxonomy): domain Eukaryota; kingdom Metazoa; phylum Chordata; class Actinopteri; order Labriformes; family Labridae; genus Tautogolabrus; species Tautogolabrus adspersus. The sequence goes on from CM036552.1 coordinate 26,225,658, forward strand.
TGACATCACAATTGCGATGTGTGACAGTCAGAGTGAAGTCATGGACATGATCAAACTAGCCGTTTCACTTTGCACAAAACTGCCATTTTTCTAGTTTCCATGACTACTCTCCAATAAACGTGTGTCTGACCCTACCTAGCAGGGGAATAGCATGTGTGTGTGTGAGCTTGTTGACTGTGACTCTCAGTCACTCAAACCACAGATGAGTGTGTGTTTTAACAGAATTAAAGCAGAGCCACGATGTCCTCTGCACGTCCTGTGATCTTTATTATGACATGAGACGGAGCACATGACAGAGACACTAAACACTTTAGTAACAAACTGGCCTTTCTGCTGACGGCAGGTTTGACGAGACCCGACAAAGGACAACATGTCAAAGACTAAAGTCCACAGACCGCTGAGCTGACCTCAGTCTAGTCTGGACATGAAAACAGGACGTAAAAACAACAACTCAAGTTCAAAGACTCCATGAAAAGTAGGTGAAGTCAAACATTTACGAGGGAAAGGTCATGTGAGGTCGTTGATTACATCATCTATTGATGCTCGTTATTGATCCGTGCAGACGCGTTATCTCAGAGTTTTACAGGAAGAGGTAAAGTTCAACTCACCGTCGATGTCAGCAGGAAGTTTGTTCATCATCGACCCTGACTCACATGCTTCGATGTAGAACACCATCTGTGAGACGGACGAGAGGTCATCAGCTGATCCGCCGTGTGATTTAATCACTGAACTACTTATCACTCAGTATGGACACAGATACCGGCTCGCTGCTCGCTGACCGAGCTTTTTCTGCTATTGCTCCAAAACCCTGGAACAAGATGCCCCCCCCTCCATGTCAGGTTGACCCCGCCCACACACCGCCTGTTTTTAAATCTTGTCCTAAACCCCATTTTTACGCCCTGGCTTTAGCGGTGTGTTCGTTTGTCTTTCTATAATTTTGACTCTGGTGTCTTTTTTAAATGAGCTCTATAAATAAAGCTGCTTTAGATGTCGTCTGCTAAACTAAAATTTCCCTGAACTTGAACTTTCCCACCTTCTTCTCCTCTTCTCTGTTCGTGGATTACGCTGATGTAAATGCCAAGAATCATCACGTGAACAAGCAAATCCACCAAAAAGAATGAAATGAAAACACGTAGCATGACGACGGGACAGTGAAGATTCAATGAAGAGGAAAGACAAAGTCTATCTAACGGTGCGCTGGATAGCCTAGTGGTTACGTCGCACGCCCCATGTACAGAGGCCGTGGGTTTTGAATCCGACCTCAGCACGTTGCTGCATGTCATCCCCCCTCACTCTCCTCCCAACGTTTCCCGTCTCTTCAGCAAAAAGAGCAATCTAACATTTAAGACCTCTCAGGACTTCTTCAGACCTGCAGAGACATTAGAAAAAGAAGCACACAGCAGCATTTTGATACTCACCCTTTTGTATTTCTTGTTTTGGTGCATGTACGTGATGGCGTCCTGGAGGTCTTTCACATTAAGCTGCAGGGAGGGAGGGAGGGAGAGAGAGAGAGAGAGAGAGAGAGAGAGAGAGAGAGAGAGAGAGAGAGAGAGAGAGAGAGAGAGAGAGAGAGAGAGAGAGAGAGAGAGAGAGAGAGAGAGAGAGAGAGAGAGAGAGAGAGAGAGAGAGAGAGAGAGAGAGAGAGAGAGGACAAAAATGACTTTATATTCAAACGTATCTCAGCAGATTCAACATGACTTTCCACAGCATCCGTCTCAATTGTTGTTTTTCTCCGCCTGACGGTGAGTGCCCTACCACACTGGGTCTGTCTCTAAAGAGTGAGCGCAGCCTTGAGCAGCGGGCCTCGTTGGTTCACAAAGAACTACAAGATCAAGCGGGAATAAAGAGAAAAACATGGAAACAACCCGTTGCTTTGTCTTTCTGAGGATGATTTGTTCGGCCCTTGTTTTGACGTCATGTTGGAGTCTGTATATTGTGTTTTATTTTGAAATAGACAGGATGCTCTATGTGTTCCCTTCGACGACTTCTTGTCCGAGTCGATCTGCTCTGTGATGTGTTCTTGCAGCGGGCTCCGTCTAAAAAAGGCTCAGAGCATATTTGGAGTGGAGTGGCGCTGCTGGCACATGCTGGAGAGGGATCACTGTGCGTGCAGTGGAAACATGAGCACTGACTAGAGAGGGCGCGATCAACTGTGGAACGCACGGTGCGGAAGGAAAGCGGCGCAGACAGGTCCCGTTGAAACAGTCAGTTAGGTCGTCCAAATTTTAAATACCTCAATACTTCTAAACGAGAGCTGCTGCGAGAGAAAGAGCGAGAGAACGGTTTGTCTCCTTGATATTACACCTGGTAATTGTTGTCTTTAAATCAAAGCAACACTCCACAAGCTTTATCTACTTAACTATATACCACCCTTTAAATGCACCATTAAGACCTCATGACGGAGGAAAGATGGGAAAGGGCGCCGCAAGCCTGGCAATACACAACGTAAGGGGCAGGTTTGGGTGGTGGCGGCTGCACATGAGGTCATGACGGCGCATGCCTCAGCATGTTATACAGCGGTATGTCTAAAAGGTACAAATCTGATCAAACAAGCTGAGCAACAGGAGAAGAGTTAGTTCCTTGTTGAAGAAGCGAAAGTAAAAAAAAGTGCTCACATCATCATTAGGGAAGGCGATAATACCGGGCGCTCCGTGGTCAGTGAAGTACACAAACACGTGATCTTTGGGGCCGCTGCGGACACAACAGAGAGAGAGAGAGAGAGCAGAGTTAGAGGAGAAATCTTAATGAACTGCTTTGACTCGTGTTTCTGTTTCATCACTCGCCTCTTCAACACTTTTCCAGAGCCGCCTTTAACGCTCGCAGCGTCGCCCTTCAGCACGGCCAGGAAGTTCTCTGGGGTCACATCCTGCAGGAGAGCGAGCGGTCAGACATGAAAAGAATCTCTTCAAACAGGCAGCATGAAAACATTTACTCAGGAGCTTTGATTGTCACTCACGTCCCCGGTGTAGTCTTTGGGAACTCCTTTGTACACATCGGAGCCGTTGGGTCTGTTGATCAGCTCGCCGGGGGTGGGGTTTCTGGACACAAACATTATGAGTCACGTTAAAACCAGGAAGTGAAAACAGCTGACTAAACTTTTTTTCTGCACATAACAGGAAAGCAGATGAATGATTCACTGATCAGGGGAGAGTCCAAACTCGTGACAGGAACGCTGCACTTCAGGTGTTTCCTCCTTTCACGGTAGAATCACTTTCTAAAACTCAACAATGATTCTAGTCGGACAAAAACCGCTTCTACACCGCCGCTCATGAGGAGCGGAAACTTTATTCTTTTTACTCCACAACATAAAAGACAAGTTTGACATGTCTGTGATGAAGCACTATTCAGATTGCCGTTTCAAGCCGTGATATTTACGCCCCCGTGACTTTTCTCCCTCAAGCTCAATGTCGTGGAGGTGTAATGGGGGGTCGAAGTGACCCCCCCCTGCACCGTCTTCAGAGGTAGTAACAGAGGCGTTACAGAGGAGAGACGGGATCAGCTGTCTGCATGTCTGTGGAGCTTCTGCTATACATCCCGATATATGACTCTATCTGCCGTCTATCCGCTGCCCTGTCTTTAAATAAAGGCGTAAAAAGCCCCAAAACTTTTCGTTTCAACATCTCACCCCTGACCCTCCTTCAACCCTGCGCTGCTCCCTCTCTCCTGATTTGATTTAACTCACGTTATTTATTAACAACAGATCAAACACATGCTTAGAAACGGCGTCCTGGGTGGATTCTTTTCTGTACGTTGCTGTTTTATAACTTCTCTCTGGAGCTCGGCCTGGATTACATCGAGGTGTTGTTCATACAGAGACACTTTAATTAACGCTGCAGGGAGAAGGCCGCTCAGCGTATCGTTGGACAGGTGAAGAGAGAGAGAGCTACCCTTAGATTATTGGTGCCAATTTAGTGGTTAAGAAAAATGCTTTTTGGATTCATTTGACTTCTGGACAGGTAGTATGTACAACTTTGCAGCAGATAGGCACAGACGAAGGCACCAATTGCACATCACTCTTTACAATTCTTGTTTGGCTTTATGAACTTATTAAATCGCAGAAAGAAAAGATATCGCACTATTAGTTTCAGACAGCCCTGCTGGGGGCGGGGGGGGAGAAACAAAAAATGTTGACTCACTCCTCGTTCTGAGCCAAGTCGTCGTACATCATGACCACAATCTGCTCGTCCGGGATGCCATTCTTGTGCACGATCTGGTAGGCATGGCAAGCATCAGCCTGAGAGACACAAAGAGAAAACACAGAGATGTAATGAAGTTAGAAGTTACAGTGACTGGAAAATAAACTGTGGTGGAGCTAGCACAGGAATGAGGAAGTGTCTTATCTGAAAGGAAGAAGCTTATCAAAAGCCAAATAAAACAACAGAGTCATGCTTTGTTTGCACTTTGTGCCAACAGTTTCATGACGTTCCCCTGCTGCACACCTCTCACCTGGTGTCTGTAGTTGTACCAGCCGTTAGAGCCGGCGACGATGAGCACCCAGTTCTTCCCGCTGTCTGCCTCCAGGGTGGGGAAGGCTTGTGTCAGCCCGAGACTGAGGCCGAGCAGCAGGAACACAAACTTACACATGTCGGCTTCTCTGTTAGCCCTGCGTGGAAAAACACACACTTACAGTTTTAAAGCCTCTTTAATAAAGTCACTCGGGGAATAAAGTCGTTGACTAGACTGTGAGGGGGCCGAGACGAGCAGCAGGTAAACACAAACAGACATGCCACCTGACTTCTTGGACGTCACATGATATCAATTTTCGTACCATAGCTAAGCTAGCTGGTGTTACGGTTGAAGGAGTGACCGTGCTAATTGGTGACTTGGTGTTGAAGAGGGACAGAATCCAAACGAATGCCCTTTGTTTTTTGTTTTTTAACTCTATCCTCTGTAATAAAACACTCAACAAAGGCATTCGCGATGATACTTAAGGTTTTCAACATCTGTGTAACTACGACAATCACAGACGCATTCGGCTGAGAGTCACCAATTGACACGGTCACTCGTTCCACCGATACACTGGTAGCATAGCAAGCTAACACTGACAGGACTTTTTAATAGCCTATAAATGCGCTGAACAGCAATGAAAATGTATCGGAGTCAATTCAAGCGGCGCCAAGAACACACAAAGAATCTGTCTCACCTTTTTGAAGCTGTTAGTGAAGCAGACGACAGTGAAGCTCCTACATGAACATCCTCGGCGGCGCTCTGCGGGACGTTTATATCTGAGACGCTGGGAAAAACACTTACATGGAATTCTCGCACGTCAGCCAATCAGAGGGCTCGGGGGCGGGGCTTCACTGTAAACAGTCATGTGCTCGTAGAGCAGCATGTTTGAACCTGTTTTTATGAAGAAGTGAAAACTGGGTTAACTGGATTTCCACTGATTATCATTTCTAAAAAAACTTTGTTTAAACTTAAAGGTCAAATGTTTAAATATTCAAAAATAGAAATGAAGTTTGTTCCATCCTATTGTGAAAACAAACATCATCTGTTTCTCTGAATTAAGCGGTTAGTTATTTCAGGATTACAAAACACATTTTTATGAAAAAATACACCTATTCTGCTTTTCTGTCTTAAAAAACTAAACTGACCAACTGCAAAGCGTTCAGAGAGAAGACCTCCAAAATGTGGTCTCGTAATCGATCTTGAGACTAAGACCAATTTCGAGTACAACTGTAGCGGTCGCTCTCCCACAGGCCCTGACAAAGAATAACAAGTAAAGAATAAAAGATAAGACTTAACATCTGTGTGTCAGTGATTTCTCTTTATCACAGCAAAACACAGTAAAGTTAAAAGTATGGATGCATGTCCACTTAGGGCTTCCGTACACCCGAGTCCGTCCCTTACTGTTTGATTTTCTCTGTTTGGTTTGTTTGTGGGACTCGGCCTTCAGTCCCGTGAGTTCACACTGTTGGCTTTTAACAGCAGCTGGAAGAGGATTTTAAAAAGTCTCACAGGAATACAGAATGCTTTTGTTTCCTTTTATTCAGCCACAGATTAAAAACATTCTTCTTACTGAGTCCTCTGGGCCTTTCCAAGGCGTTAGTAGAGGACGAGATGAGGCTGAAATCAGACTCAGGTTTATCTGCAATCTTTGTGCTTCTAGTGACTGCAGGGCTGATGGTCTGATCTGCACTGCATGAGGCTTACCTGCTGATAAAAAGAAGTGAATAGTGAAGGCACTGAAGTTTTACAAAAAACCTCCCTGTACAACAAAGTGTCTCTACATTAGACACTAAGCTACTTAAAACAGTCAGCTCATTTATTTCACTTTAAGCTTATAGGTTAAAGCTCCAATCAGTGAGATGTGTAGTGAGTGAAATGATAAAGTGAGCTTACTCTATGATCAGACATTAAGGAAACATGCTATGTTGAAGTGCTGGCTTCTCTGACAACAATGCAGCAGCCAGTATGTCCTCCTTCTAACTTTAGATTCTGGTCCTGAATGGTCTGGATTTGTTTGGACCAGAGAAGGTAGGCGGTTTTAAGACTCCCCCACACGGCCGTTTTGGACGCCCCTCGGTTTGCCAGATATGAGAGCAGTTATCAGGTCAAACCAACAGGTGTTGCAGCGATGGAAGCGGGCAAGAGAACTGGTTCAGATAGAAGTGATTGTACCCGACCTAAAAAGCCTCTGCATGTTTCTAATAAGCTCCACGAGCAGAAACGTGCTCAAACTAGGATCAATATTGGAGATGCTTTTGAAAAATGGAGAGAGGTTAGAACGCAGAAAGGTTTACAGACCGATGCAGAGCTGGATAAACACTGAAGCTTCAGTGTCCACCACATGGTGACCTGTGTTTTTTTAAAGATTTAAAACTTAATAAAGATCTGTAAACTTCTCCGAACACAGCGATGTAAGAACATAGCTTACGTATATTCTCCTGGAGCTGCCATCTTCTCACACGGGCAGCTTATCTGCAGCCTGTTCACACGTCACCTCTACAGTGGGCACAATAACCAAAAGTCACATGATGAATGAGGTTCATAAAATAATCAGGTATCTCATAAACCCCGCCCCCACACACACACACCTGCTCATCACAAGCTTCCTGTTAAACTTGGTGTGACTTTTTGTACTCTGATGACCGAGCTCAGCTTGTGCTGCCGTCTTCTCTTTAACAAGACGAAGATGTTTTATTAATCCTGCGAGGACAAATTGAACTTTACACTCTCTGAACATGCTGCACACACACATGCACTAACAGGATCCTGTGGACCTGCACTGATGGAGAGATGTCAGAGTGAGGGGGGCCGCCCACAGCGAGCGCTCCTGGGCCAGTGGGAGGGGGGGTCGTGCCTTGCTCAAGGACACCTCGGCAGAGCTCAGGAAGTGAGCTGGCACCTCTCCAGCTCTCAGACTTGGTAGGACCAGGACTTGAACCGGTGAACCTCCGGTTCAAGTCCCCACAGACTGACTCCTGCCGCCTCATTCAATTAAACCATCCATCCATTATCTATACCGCCTTTCCCGTTCGGGGTCGTTCGGGGGGCTGGAGCTGATCACAGCTGTCACTGGGCGAGAGGCGGGGTTACATCCTGGACTGCCAATCACAGCAGACAACGACGACCAAATCAAGTAGTAATAATAATAAAAACTCAGAGGAGGCGTTTTAAAGATGTCAGCAATAAATCAAACTTTTATTTCTCCATATAGAAAAAGAATTAAGTTAGGTCGTGAAACAGTCCATCGAAAAAATCTGCATCTCGTTTTCACCCGCTGGTCCTCGAGACTCGAACCGTCGCCCCGAAACGAAAGCAAGCGAAGATGTAACAAAGTGTAAATACAATGTTCACAGTAATAAATATCCAAAACAAAGTCTTTTATACATCCACAGTATATATATATTTATTTGTGTAAATATATATATATTTGATATACTATATATAGATATAATCATATACAGTAAAAAGTTATCTTCAAGTTTATCAAACAGAAAGCTGAAAAATAAAAATGGCTGAAAACAAAAAAAGTTCGATTGCATTTTTTTTTCAATCCCAAGGCATCGGTAACCATGGCGTTCTGAGTAATAAATAAAACATGATATCATCGAGTAGTGCATCGCTGTAAATAAAATAAAATACAAAATTATAGTGCAAGTTTTATTTTCTTTGCGCAGAGTCATCTTGCAGTTGTCGAAGTAATCCGAAGGGAATGACGACATGAAACAGAGGAGTCGGAGCGCAGCGGCGTCCCATCTCTGACTGCAGTTTATCCCGCCGCACAGCGTCCTCTGTCGTCTTGGCAACAAAAATAACAACAACAGAAAGCTTTCAGGTCGAGTGTGAAACCCTGGCAGATATTCGACACCAGGTTTGAATTTGGCAAATTATTCAAACAATCAAAAGAACACAGAAAAAAAAATCTCCTCCGTCTCGTTCGAGTCGGAGAGACGAGTCGATGAAATGCATAGAACTTAAATTAATCACCAGGAGAGAAAAAAAAACGTAATTTAAGGTCGTTTACTGTCATGCATCATTTCTGAGACGCAAAGCAAGGCAGATACTGTGTTTGTGAGCCGCTGCAGTGAGTGACGCTCAGCCTCTGCTCGCACGTTTCCCTGGCTTCCTGTTCCCCCTCAGCAATAAGGAACAGCGGACGGGGGAGAGCTCCACCTTCCTGTTTGTCTGCAGGCGTCTGCGTCCTGCTGGCTGAGTGTGCGTGTGCGGTTCATATGCGTGTGTGTGGGTGTGCGTGCTTGCTTGTGTCAGACCTCGGCGCCCAACTCAATGACCCCCGTCTCGATGATGGGCACTAGCTTATCTTCCACCTGTACCAGCAGGATGGTTTTGTCGATGTGGGAGCGATTGGCTGCGTCTCGGCTACAAGGCACCCACCGGTGAATCACCTGAGGAGGGGAACAGACGAGGCGTCCAATCAGATTCATCACAGAGCAAAAAGGTCACAGAGGGGTTAGAGGACGAAGAAAAAAGACACGACACAAACGAGATCAGAGAAATATCGCACTCATGTCGTAAGAGGTCAGAGAGTGTGTGTGTGTGTGTGTGTGTGTGTGTGTGTGTGTGTGTGTGTGTGTGTGTGTGTGTGTGTGTGTGTGTGTGCGCGCGCGCGTGTGTGTGTGTGTGTGTGTCTGCGTGTGTGCGTGATGTGGATGTGAACATTAAAGTGAATCCTGTTGATGTTGACGTGTTTATGGTAACCCCCCCGGATCTGTTTTTAGTATTCTGGGATCTTTAAAGGTGCAAAGATTAATCGTCTCTTTAACCAGCAGCTGCAGGACGGGCTGTCATTGCTGCAACGTCATCTTTGTTTGCAAATGTGCCGATCAAAGTTCACCCACTAAAAGTAAACCAGATCAGCTGCTCAAGAACATTCTGGAGAACAGGAAACAGAATGCAGCAGGTTCATTAGAGCACGGAGATCGTAGAGGTGGCGTGCAGACACTCTATGGTCGTGCAGCGATCACAGGGAATAAACGTCACCACCCCCTCCCACTCGCTCGAGGTGAATTCTCCTGATTATATCCTGCTGCGTTCTCACAGCAGCTCACTCGGAGTTTGGGCAAAAGTTTAACCTCTGAAATATGAAAAACAGAGCCCAGGATTGTGAATATTGTAATCGCTCTTTAACATCGGAAGATAACAACTTACATGTCCTTCCATGCCCTCTAGGGGGCTCCACTCCCTCCAGCAGGTCCGACCTGCTCGCAGTCTCATCGTCTCATCAGGCCACTGCAGCTCCTTCCGCTTCGAGAGGTTGATGGTCTCGAGCACATGACTGACGTCCACGATCTGAGAGACATTACACAGTTCTTCATAAAGACACGACTGACACGAGAACATATTTAAAACATGTTTAAAAGATTCTGAAGTGCGGATACCAAGCTTGTCAAAATGTCCACTACTTTGTGATTACAAAAGATACAATCTGTTTTTAATGATCGATCAGAAGCTTTCAAATAAACCGGAGGAGGAGAATGAGGTCATGAAATGTTTCCGTACTGAAACTTCTATTTTTGTCATCGTCTTAACTAAACAAGTATCGATACCGTTTAGAATCATATCTGAGTTTAAAAATCTGTTATCATGACAACTGTAGCAGACACAAGTAAAGATGACTCGGGGGCCACGTGGTTAAGACTCATGTCTCCAGATTGTCCCTACTTTGATTCCCATCAGAGATCTTTGTTTCACGTCGTACCTCTCCATCTCTGTGTGAGTGCACAGTGCTAGCATGCTAACTTTTAGCAATTTGCATTAAGCCGGGCATACACTGAACGATTTCATACACTGACTACCTATTTCATGTGCCACCTGTGCGAGCGTTCTTTTTTCTACGTTATGTTTCCGCACCTGCACTCTGTAGGAGATGTCGTCTCTGCGCACGGTGGAGACGGTGGGGTTGTGCTGCTGCGGGTGGTAGTGGTGATGGTGGTGATGCTGGCTGAGGGGATCGGTCACCGTGCTGCACATGCCGTCGTTGCCCAGGAGGCCCACCAGCGTGTGGCGTTTGCAGGGAGGGATGCTGTGGCTGGAGAGGGAGGCGGAGGGCCCGGCGGGGTCGGAGGTTGAGCCCAGCCGGAGCTGCAGGGAGGTGGGGAGCGTGCGCAGAGACAGCTGGCTGGTGGAGGATCGTCTGCAGGGCTCCAGGCCCGTGGTGGAGGTGCGCAGGGAGGAGTGACGGCTGCTGCTGTAACGGTACGAGGACGAATGGCTGGCGACGGAGGCTCGGGCGGGGGAGTGACGGACCAAACCCGACTGGACAGACTGCGAGCTCTGACTGGTGCCTGGACACAGAGAGGAGACGTCAGACGACCAACAGTGATTGATAGACTTTAAGAGAAGCCTTAATTATCATTTTAAGACCGTGCACAGCGAGATGAAGATCGCTGCTCCCGGTTGGTGCAAAGAAGATAATGAGACACACTTAATGTGTGTAATCATCGTTTAAAGTTTCTAAAGGTTAATTAAGGCGGATGAGCCTCCGTGATAATTTGCATATGAAGCAGGAAAGTCGTACGAGTCATTCGCGTTACCTTTAATGTTTGCAGCCCTCGTCTGAGTTCGATAGAATAATTATTTTGTCTCAGTATTCAAAAGAATGTCGTTTTGTTTCTTTTCTTAGAAGCAGAGTCGGGTTCAACTTTACCAACGAGCACGGAGAGGTGAAAAAGCTGCAGCAGCCCTCGTAGTACGAAGATCAACTTCATTAACTTTATGAGACTAACCCGTTTCGGCTTCTGGCGTTCATCAGGGTCATCAAGGAACACGTTGCAAACATCATCTAAATAGGAGAACCAATCATATAGATCAGCCTACAGCCCATTTTCAGAGCGCCGTTTCAAGCCGTGATATTTACGCCCCTGTGACATTTCTCCTTCTGTCTGAATGTCGTGGAGGTGTAATGTTGGACGAAGTGACCCCCCCCTCTGTACGGTCTTCAGAGGTAGTAACAGAGGCGTTACAGAGGATAGCCAGCGGGGGAGAACAGTGCTGTGTGTGTGTGCATGTCTGACTGTGTGTGTATGTGGAGCCCCTGCTGCGCCGTGCTCCTGTAACAGCGTAACGTTACGTGAACTCACAGACTGGGACGCCAATATTACGCCATCGTGGACTCAATATGAACGCACAAGACGTGATGACGGCGGAGCTTAGTTACGGCACTTTTGCTGATGAGACACCTGTAAAGGTGGGCTGGTTGAACCAATGAGCACAGACCGGGAGGCGAGGGGGAGTGTCCAACAAAGGCATGAACGACACCATATTTGGTCAACAAGTCGTAAACGGGGGGATGGTTTTAGAGTTTGCACAGAGATCTTTAAGAATGCTACAAACAGGAAGTGTAAACAGAGCGGCAGGACACATCGCCTTTGCAGACGCCTCATTCGCTCATATATTTAGATGTATATGATTGGTTAGATTTAGGTTTTTTTATTTCTTACCTCCCCTATCAAAAGGATCTTTGCAAAGTGTTTCTTGATGACCCTGATGAAGGCAACGAGCCGAACACGTCGGTCTAGTCGATCTTTGATCTTTGTGAGTTTTGCTCGTTTCTTGTTTTTAGGCAGCTTGATTTATAAATCACATTTAGCGCTCACTGCGCTCTACACAGGGGAGACGTGCTCAAATAAATACAAGGCTCAAATAATGAAGTGTTTCTTTCAGACAGAAGAAATGTTTTGAACCTGGATTTAAACATGTGGACGTTTGTAGCATAGCGAATCTCTAACACGCAGCGTGGAGACTAACAGCTGCTGCACCAGGATCAGTCAGGAGTCCAGGACTCTGGACTCAACGAGGGGACCTGAGTCATCAGATCTGAGGATCCTGCTTTGTCGACACATTTTTAAACATGTCAGAAATGTATTTTGGGATGAAACCGTTCAGTGACTTGTAAACCAGTAAAAACACTTTTCTAAAATGAACTGGGTGATGCTGCAGAGATTTTAAAACCTGCGTAATGTGCTCCGTGTTTTTGGAGTCCTCGCTGCACACACTCTCTGAGCTGCGGCTGTTTCATCGTCTTTTAAATAATTTTAGTTTAAAGACACATTACAGTCGTCTGCCCGACTTGAAAGAGAAGTATGGGCGAGCTTCTCTTGGTCTTTTTGCGACACAGACCCTCTCAATCTGCCCATATTTTTTAGATGATCTAAGGCTGTGTGCATGTGTGTCTTTAAAGCCTCAGACTCCAGATGTTCACTGATACTGACCGAACTAAATGACCTCAGTTTGTCTTTGTTTAACTGGATGACGGTTTGTCTCCTCCAATCATTGATTAGCTCCAGGCGGTGTCGTAACGAGTCGATAGGACGGCAGTCATTAGGCGAGAGAGCCACTTCTATATCAAATATTTGATTCCTATGTTGTAAATGTCTGACGTTAAAGTCCTTTCAATCATCAACAATCACAATATGAGTGTATTATTGGTCGTACAGCAGTCCTCACCCAGTGTGTGTGGCGGGTATGGGTGGGATGGGGCGTGTCCAGAGGTCCCACCCTGCGACACTGAGCTCTGCTGAGAGTCGCCCCCGGTCCCGTTCCCGCTCCCACAGGACAGCCCCCCCACGTCTGGGTCCTCGATGTTCCCTCCGCTGTTACAGCCGGCCCCGCAGCCTTTACGTAACCTGACAGAGGGAAACATTAACAGGTCACACGGCCGCGCTCATGAATCAGGAGGACAATATGACTTTACGACAGTCAGCGCTCAGTCTGTGTCTTTATAAGCAGCACGCCACAAACCTGTGCCAGGTGCTGACTACAAAGTTGCGGATGTTCCCGATGCTGATGGGGCCTCCCATGATGTGTCCGAGCTGGGGGTGGGAGTTGCAGTAGGAGGTGGTCAGTGGGGAGACGTAGATGGGATACCCGATGGGCTGGTCGCAGGACGAGTTGATCATGTTTCTCAGAGCCTGTTTGGCGTTCTGGATGCTGCCGCGCTCCGGGTTTCTGTTCCTCAGGAAGACCAGCTCCTGCTGCTGCCCCGCCCAGAGGCCTCGCACGCACTCTTTATTCACCTGCAGCACAAACACACAAAAAGAGTCTGATTAGGTACCGGCACTGAGCGCGCCCCGAGAGGAGGAGGGGATTTAAACTTCCTCTTTACTCCAAGGAAAGGAAGAGAGAGTCATTTGTTTTCCTCTTCTGTTCTCCTCTGGACACATGAGATATGGATCACTGTTCGCATGTCTTTAATATTTATAGACTTTCAGAATCTCTCCTGAACAGTTTAGATGGTTTACCATAACTTCGATCAAAGACCTCGTCAGCGTATAGTTGTAATAAATCTAGATATTGGTGCGTTCACACATTCAGAATCTCCTGAAAAACCTCCTGAAGTGTTCGTGCTGAGCTGCATGTGTGAACACAAACAGCTGAATGTTTCTCTCTTCACCCGGAGTTTCTCCTCCAGCCTCCTCGTATTTATTCTACAGAAAGTCAGAGTGAGCTGATGTGAGAACGCAGCAGGATATAATCAGGAGAATTCACCTCGAGCGAGTGGGAGGGGGTGGTGACGTTTATTCCCTGTGATCGCTGCACGACCGTAGACTGTCTGCACGCCACCTCTACGATCTCCGTGCTCTAATGAACCTGCTGCATTCTGTTTCCTGTTCTCCAGTATGTTCTTCTCCACTCTATTCTGTTCAACTAATATTCACCTGAGGAATATCAAGCAGTGATAAAATGTCTTTGTTTCAGTATTTCCTCTTTTTTCGGCGCTCTAATTAAGAATCGAGCATCAACGAAGCAAACAAAAGCAGAATTTAATCCGCTGCAGGTCTCACCTTGATGACCCGGAAGCTGAGGTATCGTCGATTGAGCATGATGATTTTGTACTCGTTGGTTCCTTCGTCGAGGACATGACGCAGGGCGAGGAGCGACTGGGCGTTGGACAGCACAGCGCTCCTCCAGGCCGGGTCTCCCTCGTGAGCGATGACCAGGTTCTGCTGGTGGGAGGAGATGGCCTCGAAAAGGACAGCCGGCTCGTCGTACTCATCGGGGGACGTGAAGTGGTCCTGGATGAGACAGAGGTACGTTCAGAGGTATGATTGGTAACAGAGTGGAGAACACATATCACATTTTACCTGCACAGACAATTAACCAACAGTTGACCTTTCAGTGTAATAACACGTGCACGCGAAGCTCCGTCTGTTTGGGAGATTCTATTCTCGTCTGATCTCACCTTTTGGAGCTCAGGGAACGTAGAAAAGAGCTCAACAGTGACCGCACACCTATCAGCAGCTCTGGTTCAGGAAGTAACATTGACCGTTGACATTTCAAAAAACCCTTATATCAAGAGATTGACGCCTGTAACCATGACAACCTTCTCATGTTTATTTGTGTCTTTTGTTTATAAATGTAACTAACCATCGAGAAGTTCTTCATCTTCATTCATCAGACGCTTGTTCTTTTATTTTGGATTAAGTAAACATGAAGACAAATGAACACAAACAGCAAAGATGGCGCCGTTCTGTTTTTTACATCAGCAGGATGAGCTCGAGCTCAACACTAACATACTTAAAGTCCGAAAATCCAGATGCAGATTCGATAACTCCTGACGGATTACGTCCCTGAAGCCTTTAGTCACTGATCAACTCGACCCTGAGAATGAGGTTGTGTGCGCTCAGTCTTAACAACACCTGCTGATCTCACCTGGTGTAGTTTGAGAGACATTCGGATTCCAGGCACCACGACTTTCCTGAGCAGCTCCATGTCGGCGAAGATCCACTCGTCTCGCACCGAAGAGATGCGGAAATCTCCCTTAAACAATGCATGAAGCCCGTAGAGGAAAGACTCCAGGTTACTGTGCAGGAGAGAAAACGACCAATCGTTCGGTCAGTGCAGAGAATCGAGAACAAACACTGGAGAGAATAAAATGCACGATGACTTCGAGGTAACCTTAACGTATGCTTCTTTCATCTCTTAAATGTAACAGAGGAAATATTAGAGACACCAGAACACGTCTGCTGGTTTATTTGACATGAGTCAACGTGTGCAGCGCAGCCCTGTAAGCTTTAAGGTTGTCAACATTTTCAATACTTCGATACCATCCATCCATTTTCATTATCTTATCCGAGGTCGGGTCGCAGTTGCAGCAGGCTGAGCAAGTCAACCCAGACTTCCCTCTACCCAGCAACGTTTTCCAGCTTCTCCTGGGGGCTCCGAGTCGTTCCCAGGCTAGACAGGATATATAATCCCTCCAGAGAACTTTGGGTCTACCCGGGGTCTCCTCCCAGTTTGACGTACCTGGAAAACCTCCAAAGGGAGGCAACCAGGAGAATCCTAATCGATCCCCCAACCATCTCAACTGGCTCCTTTCAATGTGAAGGAGTAGCGTCTCTACTCCGAGCTCCCCCTAAATGTCTGAGCTCCTCCCCCTCTCTCTAAGGCTGAGCCCAGACACCTCCTGAGGAAACTCATTTCAGCCGCTTGTATCCACGATCTTGTTCTTTCGGTCACTACCCAAAGCTCATGACCACAGGTGAGAGTTGGAGCAAAGATCAACGAGTAAATCAAGAGCTTTGACTTCAGGCTCCGCTCCCTCTTCAGCACGACGGTCCGACACAACGCCCGCATTAATGCTGATGCTGAGCCAATCCATCTGTTTATCTCACGGTCCCTCACTGTGAGCAACGAGATACTTAAACTCCTTCACTCGGGGTAAAGGCTTACTCGCCACCCGTAAACAATATGATCTCTGTTATCTTAATGATGGATCGTATCAAAAATCAGATTTTTATCCCAAAGCTGCTGCACGTCATTAAGACAGTAAGCAGGAGTCTTAAAAAACAAGAATCAACTTCATACTTGATGTCTAGGATTTGTATTTGTGTTGCCGTGGTATCGAATCAGGATGGATGTTTGATTTTTGCTAGTATCAATCT
This sequence comes from Tautogolabrus adspersus, assembly GCA_020745685.1. Classification (NCBI taxonomy): domain Eukaryota; kingdom Metazoa; phylum Chordata; class Actinopteri; order Labriformes; family Labridae; genus Tautogolabrus; species Tautogolabrus adspersus. The sequence continues at coordinate 26,242,007 of CM036552.1, forward strand.
GTGAATCTGGTGACACTCCTGGTTAGCTTGATAATGAGCAGTAAATCACCTGGACATGTGATGAGCTGCTGTCCCCAGAGCTCTCCTCCCCAGCACACACAGACCGAAGCAGAGCAGCACCAGAGCCGAGTCCTTCTCGCTCTCCAGAGGCTAAAAACACAAAACACAAAACACAGACACGGAAAGATTCAGGAAAGGCTAGCTTGATTTGGTGCTAAATGTTTTCTTTAAAGCCTGAACAGTATCATGAACCTGTAAAGTGAACATTTCTATCCCCTTCCCCTCCCTCCACCGTGTTCAGAGAAATGCTTTGAGCTGCTTGTTTGGAGAAAAGGTTCAGAATAAATCAAGTCGAGTTCCTTAAGACTTCAGAGAGAGTGTTCATGTCACTTCATCAGACGCTGAACAAACAAGACTGCAGCAGCTCGAAGTTAAAGCTTCTTCAAAAACAATCCTGACAACTTTTAAACGTTAAACGATGAAACACTGATAGTGCTTTTACATTTGCAGAAACCTCCTGAAGTGTTCGTGCTGAGCTGCATGTGTGAACACAAACAGCTGAATGTTTCTCTCTTCACCCGGAGTTTCTCCTCCAGCCTCCTCGTATTTATTCTGCAGAAAGTCAGAGTGAGCTGATGTGAGAACGCAGCAGGATATAATCAGGAGAATTCACCTCGAGCGAGTGGGAGGGGGTGGTGACGTTTATTCCCTGTGATCGCTGCACGACCATAGACTGTCTGCACGCCACCTCTACGATCTCCGTGCTCTAATGAACCTGCTGCATTCTGTTTCCTGTTCTCCAGTATGTTCTTCTCCACTCTTTAGTTCAGATTGAGATTCTGTTCAACTACACGTAGCATTGATAGAAAGACAAATATTCTCATTATAGCGTCGTATAGGGGACTCTGCTGCTTCGTACGCCACTTCCACATTGTTCTTTTTACATCACGTCGTCCCTCAGGAGACCCCCGCCCCCCCCTCCTGTCTGACAGGGATAGTCTCCTGCTGTGAGGTGCATGTGTGAACAACATGATCAGGAGAATATCAAACTTCACACAAAGGCTAACAACAGTTCCAACATGTCAAAGTTGAGTCATAACTGATGATTATCTTTTATATTTCTGTTTTAAGCAGCGGGAAGGTTCAATGTTGCTTTTATTGAGAGAAATACTGCATGAAGAGTTCAATGACGACTGCTGTGAGTGAAATCAAAGACGGTTTCTTTTGGAGCTTGTGGACAGATTTCTGTTGACTTTTAATCCCAAACAAACGAATCCGTTTAAAATCGGATGATTCAGGAGAGGGAGAGGACGGCGGAGCTGACATTGATTAGAAAATGTTCAGAGATTCAAATTTAAATTCAAATTCTAAAAACTTTATTTGTCCCTGGGGGGCATTTCAAGAAATTGAATTAATTAGAATTAATGAGGGCATGAAGCATGAGAAACTACAGCTGTCTCCCGTCTGCACTCCGGAAAATATCTCGATCATTTCAGGAGAACGTCTCCTGAAATCCTCCTGATCTGGTTGTTCACACATGCACCTCACAGCGGGAGACTATCCCTGTCAGGCCGGGGGGGGGGGGGCGGGGGTCTCCTGAGGGACGACGTGACATAAAAAGAACGATGAGGAATTGGAGTCTGCTAAACAATTAATGATCAGGTTTTAAAATGAAACAGATTTATCTTTGGAGAAGGCAAAACAGAGAAAAAGAACAATGCTCCGAAGTTACAAGATACAATGAAAATAACTAAAATGACGTGATGGAAGGACTTCTGGTTCTCCTCCCTGTTTGTACATCACTAAAAACAAGCCTCGCAGCAAAGACAGATTATTCTAAAGGTCAGGTGGCCGCAGCTGGAGGGTCCTTGAAGACGTGGTTAACAGCTGCTTTAAGCGTCTATTATTGGGCCTACTTGTTTTAGCAACACAGCGCCGTTTACCTTGGCTCTTCGAGAGTTGCAGTACTGGATCCAGCTCAGGTAGACTGCACAGAAACTGTCTCTGGAGATGCCTGCCAGTCGGTGGTCGTAGTCTTCGTCGATGTTGGGGTTGAAGGTGGGATCCAGGTCGACGTAGTTCCTCTCTCCACATCCCCGCAGGCCGTCTTTCATGGTCTCGTTAGCGAGCCACTCCTCTAGTTTGGGCGAGGCGATCACGTAGTAGATGATACCCTGAGTGGCGTACGAGATGTGTGATTTAAAATAGAGATAAATAACACGCCTGCATTAAGAAGAGTCACGCGCGTCCTACTTACCTTGACGTAGTAGGTGGTGAGGATGCGTCGCAGGTCGAACACCTGCAGCATGGAGGCGGCGCTGTTGTCGGTGATGCTGTAGCCCTCCAGCACGTATTTGGTGACCAGCACCTCCCAGGACAGCCAGCGCTGCCCGAAGGCGGCGTTAAAGGACAGGATGTGAGGGAGGTGACCTGGCTCGCAGCAACAGCAGCCCTCGTCCTCCTCCACCCCCTCTGTGATGGCTTCTACCTCCCTCTGCTGGCAGTACGTTCCTGTAGGAGGGAAAATACAGATGCAGTCTAAACTTCTGTGCAGACTCCAGATTATTTCTGTGAAAGAAGATCTAGTGTTCCTGCTCATCCGCCTGATTCTCTCTCTAAACATTGACATCAAAGTTTTACATCGTTTTTCTTAAGCTTCTGTTCGGGTTGTGGAAAAGCGTCCAGGTGTTCTTATCTTCCTGTTATTTATGTTGTTGTTATAAAAAGGAAACTTAAAGGAGCCATATGTGACTCTGATGTGTAGCGTTTCGTCCCTCTGAGCCACACTAAGACCTCCCTCACCTCTGAACTCCAGCCCTCGCAGCTGAAAGGTGACCAGGCCGTTCCCGATCTCAATGAGATGCACCAGAGCGTTCAGGTAGTCCGAGGCCAGGATGAAGCAGTCCCCGGTGCTGAAGTTCCCCCATCGGCCCAGCAGGAGGTCTCCGCACAGGCTGTGCTGCAGCGAGCGGGTCAGGTGCTCATAGAAGATGGAGTTCAGGTTGTTGTCATCAGAGCCTGAAGAGGGGAGAGAAGAAGACAGAATGTCGGTCACATCAGCAAACTATTTGAAATGACACATCAAGCTGAAGCGTCCTGTCTTCAGGAATATCAGCGAGCGAGTGAAAGATGAAAACAAGAAGGCATGAAAGTATGAGAGGCTGTAGTGAAGAAGAGGAGCTTACACCGTGTCCTAACAGCACACAGTGTTACATATCATGTCACGCATGATGGCACTCTCGCTGTCCACACTGCATCCACAATTACCACAATTTCCCCGTTTGGGATCATTAAATTAAATCTATCTATCCGTTAAATATTTCATTCTCTGTGTTGTGAAATTGACTTTCCCACCTGTAAACATTATAACATGCGGTGCTTTTATTTTGAAGGTGGACAAACTGAAGTGTGGTGCTTTTATTTTGAAGGTGGACAAACTGAAGTGTGGTGCTTTTATTTTGAAGGTGGACAAACTGAAGTGTGGTGCTTTTATTTTGAAGGTGGATAAACTGAAGTGTGGTGCTTTTATTTTGAAGGTGGACAAACTGAAGTGTGGTGCTTTTATTTTGAAGGTGGACAAACTGAAGTGTGGTGCTTTTATTTTGAAGGTGGACAAACTGAAGTGTGGTGCTTTTATTTTGAAGGTGGACAAACTGAAGTGTGGTGCTTTTATTTTGAAGGTGGACAAACTGAAGTGTGGTGCTTTTATTTTGAAGGTGGACAAACTGAAGTGTGGTGCTTTGTGTTGACGAGCTGTTGACTCAAATCTCAACACTAAACGGCTCGCACTGAGCTGAATAAAGTTTTTCTCCGGTGTTGACACAGGTCAAAGGTCAACATTTCAATCATGATGTGGATATTATTAATGCACCGTTATCTGCACTTTGTAAAACAAGCTAACGAGCTCTGCTGAGGGAGGAGTGTCAGTGTCTTGTAGAGCGCCCCTCCTTCCCTGTTCCTCGTAAACTCTAAACGTAAATCAGTGCCCTCACCTGGATTTCTGTCCAGCTGGGAGGCCAGACGAGTGTTGGAGTGATCCACTCTCTTGGTGCTGAAAACAAAGAGACGATTAAAGAGCATTCAGAAAAAACAGAATTAAAGCTCCCATCTCCTCCTCACGTTCACCTTTCATGTTGTCAGTCTGTGAAACCATTAGAGCTTTACATGATCCTATATATCTGATACTGCCGTCAGTAAAAAACCCTCCCTGACCCTCCCCACTTTCCTACTCTCTACCGATTGGTCAGCTCTCTGGAAGCCTTCCCGGGGGCAGGACGCTGCAGGGCTGCTCTCCAGAGCTGGGAGAAGAGAGTCTATGTAAGAGGTTTCAGCGGCTCACGTAGAGGCTTGAAGCCGTCTGGGGAAATTCTTGGTTTCATATCGAGGAACTATGGTGTGATTTACAGAACGAGCTGTTTAGCGCCCTCTGCAGACTTATCCTGGGATTACTCCAACATACATTTACCTCATGATCTGAGCTTTGCCCACATTTAGTTTGAGCATCCAGCATTAAACACTATATGAGAGTTTTAAAATGGAGATCAGCAGATTAGGTAACCTTTAATTTGAATAAGGAAGTATAATAAAAATGTATTCCATACTTGTAGTCTCTCTCCCAGAACTTGACGGGACGAACGTAGGAGGTGATGAAGATGGCGCTGCCCAGGAACGGGTTGAGGGGGGTGGAGAATATCGCCGACACGACAGCCTGAACAAACAGCATGGCCGAGTCTGAAGAAGCTCGAGTTATGGATCACTTCACACGGCTTGTGCAGCCACCAGGCCTCCAGACACACTCAAAATAACATCTAAGGACTTTAAAGTCTGGTGCAACAGCTACAAATCCTAACATGACAATATTTGCTGCAATTTGTTGAAGCATCCCAAAGGCAGGACAAACATCAGAGCTACTTTAATAAACGAGTGACTCGTGTGCAGTCTACATGTGCAGATTAAAGGATACGAGGCACAGCAAAGGGCTGAGCGAAGGCGTGGAACGCTGAGCCCCATGTGATCTGCCAGGGGGCGATGTAAGTGTAGACAAAGTGCAGCTTGTAGAACAGCTCCCACATCTAAGAACACAAACAGAAGCCTGATCGCTTAATAAAAACATCTGTAAACATCTGTTCTGATCATCAGGACAATAAGTGGCTGCTTCGACTGATCTGTATTAAATCAGAATCATAATATGAAAGATGAGAACAGTCCAAGTTGTAAAACTCGTCACGTATCCCCCTGACCTTGCTGAAGACGATGGACATGAGGAAGAGGTCGAGCAGCAGCGTCTCGGACAGATGGCGGTAGTCAAAGGTGAAGAAGAGGACGGTGAAGAGGATGGTCACGTACTGATAGGTGGGGCTGCTGTAGGAGGAACGCAGCAGCTTCAGGCCCGCCACCGTGATCATCAGAGCGCCGACCCTGGAGGACGATTTAAAAACAATCATTGTGGTGGCGGCGGCAGGGGTTAACGCTAAAATCAGGATCAAACCGAACATTTATTCTTCTGAGTCATTCTGAAGTTACGTCTCTTCCAAACAGAGGAACAGTTTGAGGAAATACTCGAGATTCAACTTTCAGATTCCAGTCTGGAGTTAGCAGCTGATTAGCTTAGCTTAGCATAAATAGTTGAAACGGGGGGGACAGCTAGCCTAGCAGGATCCAACAGGATGTTGTTTTTTTTGTAGAGGAATCCAACGACCCTTGTGTGGGCACTGACATCCTGCCACCGTGGACTCAGACGTGATGACGGCTAAGTTTAGTTACGGCACTTTAGCGAGGAAAACAGTCTGAAAGGGCGACAGAAAGTCACGTTAAAAGTAGACAATGGTTCACTTGTTGACAGCTCAAACCCACAGATGTTGTCGGGAGACGCCACCGCAGTAACGGCTACTTGTCAACTTGCAAGTTTTCTCCGGCTTCATTCAGTGTGACTTGTTTTATTTAAACGGTTAGATTGGAAGTTTGGCGTCTGTGGTGGATCCTCACGGAGCTCTTAAAGGGTGTTTCTGGTTTTAAAACGTTCTCATAATATTTCACAAAAAGGCGTCAAACACAACACGTAGAATAACGATCTGAGCCCAACTGTTGGAGGATCATCCTACTCTGCAGCTGCTGCTTGTATCGTACTTGTTTAGAAACTAAATATGTCGACATGTGTTCCAGGTTTGAAAAGGTCAGGATTAAACTTTAATGGTCAGACGATGATGTTACAACCATCCACAGATTTAGTCAAGATTTCTAATAAAAGAGATATTCCACCTCGAGAGCAACAACAGAGAGAGAGCAACAACAGAGAGAGAGCAACAACAGAGAGAGAGCAACAACAGAGAGAGAGCAACAACAGAGAGAGAGCAACAACAGAGAGAGAGCAACAACAGAGAGAGAGCAACAACAGAGAGAGAGCAACAGGAAACACTTTGGTTGGAGAAAAATAAAATCTGAGCCTTTTATAAAATCTGGCCAGGGACAACGGATGAAATTTAGCCTTTTGGCTAACTCTGGCATATTTACAGAAATGTTTATTAATATGCACTGTCCCTGTAAAATAAAATAAAAAATAAAATCTGAATTCTCACTCCGTGTCGAGTCTCTTAGGACTGGCGAGCTCTCTGGCGCTGCCGCTCAACTCGTTGAGGATGACGAGAGGATAGAGGACGTTCTTCTCCACAAACAGCAGCCACACGTGGAGCTTTTCAAACCACATCACGTGAGCCGCATCTGACGGAGGAGCAGACAGAATAAAACAGCGTCTATCACAGAGAGGTAACCTTCAGTTATGATGTGATGCAGCACACTCACCCCTGACTTCAAACTGATAGTACTCCTTGGTTTTGAGCAGCGGGTGGGAGAAGCAGTACCAGGGCAGCTGCTTGCGGACTTGAGGCATCAGGTAGTGTGTGAGCAGCCCGACCGTCCCCAACAGTGCATACAGGACGTAACTGAGGAAAGGCTGAGGGAGACAGAGACGGCCGACTCTCATCATCAATCACAGAGATCTAGTTTTCATCAGGGATGTGATCAGCACCGCACGCACACTCACGCAAACTCACGCACACACAAATCTATATTTCCAGTGACATTGAGGCCGGGCTTCAAGGTCATGTGAGTAAAAAATGATCTCTGTTTTAAACAATTTAAATGTGCATGTGGCAGGGCGCCGGTGACCGTGTGGTTGGTTCACACGCCTCATGTATGGAGGCTTTAGTCCTCGAAGCAGATAGCCGGGGTTCAAATCTGACCTGTGACCCCTATACGTCTAACATCCTCCTCTGAGAGCTCCGGCCTCCATCTTTGGAGGGGCTTAAGTGTAAGAGATTGTTCTACAAAGAAGTATTTACTGTACCTGCAGTGCAATGAACACGGTGCTGACATGGATGGCGAAGTAAAGAACAGCGATGACCACGCAGACGATCAGGTCAGACTGCAGCCGCTCGTTCTGTAAGGGTGAGAGGAGCAATAAAGAAACAAAAATAAATCCAACTTTTTAATGTCTTCATCGGTTTAAATAATGTGCATGGATGCTCGATGCTTGAAAACAACGACCACAGCTGATGAAGGAGTTGAACTCACCACTGAGGCCCGGAGCTTGTCAGGCAGAGGGTCCTGGACTTCTGACAGAGGGTCCTCCGGGTTCTTGTCTTTTAAATTAGGCAAAATCTTTGACTGTATCAGCGAGCTGTGAAGAGAGGAGCAGTCTGATTTCTGAATGATAACTCACTTGGTATTCAAATATCCGGATATTAACTCTCGTTACGCCTCGCCTTCAGCTGAATCGTGAAGCAGAGTCTTTCTACCCTGATCCGCCATCAGAGGTAGTAACAAAGGCGTAATGAGGAGAAGAGGGTGGCGATGTGTAACGTCATAGACACCACTACGGATCAGCACTGTATGTGTGTGTGTGTATGTGCAGCTCCTGCTGTGTGTCGACATGTTGTGCCGCTCACGCTTCTGCAACGCTGTGTGCAATGTGACACCTATATTACGATGTTATGGATGCAATGTGTAAGTACAAAGACGTAAAAATGGCGGAACTTTGCTGCAAGTTCTGTTCTCATTGGATTCTGCAGTTTTGCAAAATCCAATGTGAGGTCTTGTTCATGGGGCCCAGAGCTCCTGGAGACATCCCTGGACGTGGGACAACTAGGTGATCCAAACACTCGTGGTCATTTTCTGCTCATGTGCCGGGGGGGGGGGGGGGAGGTCAGCGCCAGGAAAATATGCAAATGTTACTTTGAAGTCTTTGAGCCGTGCTGAAGAAAAAAGAAAACCTTGAGAGTGTCTCGAGGGTTGTTGTGAACTTACATGAGGACTGAGGGGTCGCTGCTCTGCCGGCTCAGGTGGTAGGACACGGCCACCAAGAGGCCGCAGAACACGGAGAACAACACGGGGATGTGATGCGGCTCCCACGTCTCCTGAAACACAGAGAAAAGCATCGTTAAGAGATATATCTTTTCTCTCTTCACAGACTCTTCATCAAGAATCTGCACCAAGCCTGCTGCTGCAAACGCTCTCTCCTCGTTGAGAATAATTGAAAAAGAGACGCTGGTGCTCAGAAGAAAAACACTGGGCTTTACTGAGCTGAGTTTGAATAACGTAGTTTTTCATTTAAAGGGAGCAGAAAAAAATAGACAAAATGTTGATGCATGCCCAGAATATTCCCGTGCAGCCGGTCGCTGCTACATCTCTGACTCAACACTTCAGAGAGGTAACCTGGATCTTCTAACACTTTAGTTTGATGGTTCTATTTTCTTGTCCCTGTTTTACAAACTCTGCTCTTTTAAAAAGTATTTAAATATGTCTGATTCACATCTCAATGTCGCTCAGATGTAGAGCTGTTATATTTTACGATCAGGAAGTGAAGTGTGTTTGCACAGGACGAGCCTCATTAAAATTATTTTATTCATTTGATGATATCTAATGAATTATCCTCGCTGGTCTTTTCTCACCTTCAGAGCTCCGTAGCAGAAGCCGTAAAGCAGAGCGACGGTGACCACGCTGCGCAGGACGCTGTACAGCGCTGACAGCAGACTGGTGGAGGCTGCAAAGAGAGCAGAGAGGATGTCAGCAACGCCAGCGCTCAACCTGACAGCGAGCAGGCCGGGCAGAATGCAAATCAGCACTTCTGCCCGGCCTGAGGAGTCATCAAGTATAACAGGAAGGAGGGTGCAGAGTGTCTGTTGTCTCATCGTGTGGAGGTCACAGTCACCAGCGGACAAGTCGTGCATCGAGAAGTCGCTCACCGTTGCCTCCGAACACATGGATGTCCAGCTGCTCGAAGAGGTACATGACGAACGTGTTGACTTGTGGCAGCAGCCCGACGAAGAAGATGATGGGAAAGCACAGGATGAAGACTGCAGGGGGAAAAGATTCACATCAGGAACATCATAAGTGTGTGTTTTCTTGTTTTACATCTTTGACTGCAGGTTGAAAACATTCATAACACCACGTATGAGAGAACAGAGACGAGACTCCGGGGACGCCGCAGCAATTTATGTGGATCGTTGTTTAATGAAGGTGGCTGAAATAATCTCTTAACAAATAAACAAAGCTCGTAGAGAAGAGATTATAGCTCAGGGACACAGAGCATCTGTGAGTACCTGAGCCCCGCTTGCACCAAGCAGTCCAGTCTGGTTCAGTCTTCATATTTCTGTCACTCACATTCAACTCGTGTAAAGCTCTAATACATCTCTGTAAAAGCCACGTGGGTGTGTGTGCTCACCAATGACGAGGTCCCGGGCCGAGGCGAGGACCAGGGAGCTTGTGAGTGCGACTCCGTACAGGGTGAAGCGGGATGACGTGGTCCTCAGACTGCCGTAGTGCAGCAGCCAGATGAGGCCGCAGCACAGACAGAAGTAGACAGGCCGGCTGTACGCTATGATGCGGTTATGACCCTGTGAGGACAAATGGTCAGAATTAACGGCTCGTCATCGAAGCTTTGCTTTTATAGTTAACGGTCCTGAACACACAGGTTAGGATTCAGAGCTTTGAACATTTAAAGGGGAACTTTGGGGCCACATATTCTCTTCCTCCTCTTCAGTGTAAATAAGTCTCAGAGCTCCTCTAAACATGTGTGTGAAGTGTCTTGTTCTAAATCCACTCTGATCCTGTATTTGATCATGCCTATAAACCCCTCTATTTCAGCCCTGCTCAGAACAGGCTGTTTCTGTGTCTGTACCTTTAAATGTAAATGAGCTGTGTCTGACCACGCCCCTCTCTGGAAGGGCTTGGGAGGGGGGTTACTGCCCTTTGTGATGTCATGAAGGGAAAATCTCCAAACGGCAGGATAAATACAGACGCGTTGAGATTAAAGGGAGAAGAGTCACAAACTGATCTATGAACGCTTCACTAGCACTCGTGTGGACTTTAAAGTCATTTTCTTGATGTGCTTTGTGGAAAAAAGGTTTAAAAACACCACTCTTCCCTTCTATGTTTTTAGAAACCTAAACTGCTCAGTAACATTTTGCAGCAAACACAGACTAAATAAGGGAGTCAATTCCCAGCATGCCCTGCAGGTCTTAAAATGTGTGTCCTCGTGATGCACTGTGGAGAAAAGCGTACAAAAAATAACATCATCCACAAGACTCCATAATGAATTCACTCCAGCAGGAATCCTCCCTAAAGACAGAGAGAATTCATTCAGAGGCATCAGTGTCTGTGGGACGGGGACACAGGTGAAAACAGAAACAGCAACGAGTGCAGGGTTTCACAGGGAGGGGGGGAGCAGGTTTCAACCCAGGAGGCTGCCCTGCTTTTTACACACCAACGATCACATTAAACAGACAAAAACACGTCGTCGAGGTAGAGAAGTCCCCGAGGTGACATGAGGTGAAGAAAAAAAGAGGGATGACATGAGGAAAGGGAGAGTGAGATACAGACAAAGAGAGAGAGAGCTGCAGTCTACACTCTGGACGGCTATTTAAAGCTTGTGCCTGCAGCTGAGTGGGAGCGGCATTAATAAAAGACGCCGTTTCAGAGCAGCTACTGAAGCAGGGGAGGGAGGACACAAACACACGCCGTTTGTACACATGCACTCTTTAGACTGCTCCTGAAATCTTCCTCAGCTGGTTGTTCACACATGCACCTCACGGCGGGAGACTTGCCTCTCAGACGGCTGCGTGTAGGTCGACATATTTATAACATTTAACAAAAGAGTGGAGAAGAACATACTGGAGAACAGGAAACAGAATGCAGCAGGTTCATTAGAGCACGGAGATCGTAGAGGTGGCGTGCAGACAGTCTATGGTCGTGCAGCGATCACAGGGAATAAACGTCACCACCCCCTCCCACTCGCTCCAGGTGAATTCTCCTGATTATATCCTGCTGCGTTCTCACAGCTCACTCTGACTTCATACAGAACATTTACTAGAGGGCTGGAGGAGAAATTCATTCCATGCATTAACTATACCACTTTTCCCGTTCAGAGTCGTGGAGGGCTGGAGCTGATCCCAGCTGTCATTGGGCGAGAGGCGGGGCTACACCATGGACTTGTCGCCAACCAATCACAGGGCTGACATATAGAGACAGACAACCAGCCACACTCACATTCACACCTACGGACAATTAGTTCTTTGGTCGGCCATGTTGGATGTGATGTAAGCATCATGACCACAGGTTTCCTGCCTGTCAGGTAAAACTCCTCACTGTGAGGGTCGGGTGTGAACAGTGTGAGACTTTGTAAAGAGTCAGTATGAAAGATGAACGATCACTCACATGTCGAGGGGAAGAGGAGTCCGGCTGAACACTCTGTCCATACAAAAAGAAAAACATGCGTTATTACAAACTCTTGTAAAAACTTTATATCAGCATTAAATAAAAACAGCTTTCAGTTAATCACCTCTTCAAACATCACTTCACTTTTCTCAACAAACTTTCATTAAATTGAATCATTTTCACCAACATTTGAAACTTTAAATTCAACGAGCTTTGAGAAAGACTCCATCTTATGATGCATCTGAAACCACCGAGCTCTCTGTGCAGGCGAAGAAGATCACGCTGAGCTAGCAAACAACAACTCTACATCGCTGTGTTTTTATTTATGTTTGTTTAAGTACAAGCAGGAATCTCCTCTGACCAAACTCGAGTAAAACTCAAGAAACTCGATGCACTCACCTTCAGTAAGGAGTACTGGCAGCTCGCGATGACGAGGCAGAACTGAAAGACCCAGATGTCAGTGAAGAAGCCGTGAACGAGCAGCACTGAACCCAGGAAGGCCACCAGGACGGCCAGCAGCACGGCGAGGACGTTTTCCAAGACCTCACGGTTCCTGAAACATGAAGGACAAAAAGTCAGCGTAAGACTGAGGTCGTCAAAATCGGAAAGACTTTTTGATACCACGTGTTTTAAAAACAATTCAATCTCCGTTATCTACGGGCGTTTGCAAACATTTAGATCGTTTGCTCTGGTCAGAATCATGGACCAGTTTGTTCCATTGCTGCACAGTTACCTCGAGTTTGGTCTGTGTTTGCACGGGGACTTTTACAAGAGGACTAGAATGTATGATGAGCGAGGAGAATGCTTCCTGATTGGACGGAATCAGGGAGCAAGTCGCTGATTATGTCAAAGATTTAATTGTATTAAACCGCCCTTAGCTTAGTGAAACATTAGCCATAAACGATGATGACCATGATGAAGGCTCCCGTACCTGTCAAACAGAGCCAGCAGCGTGAGCCGGTCAAAGTGCAGGCCGACCCAGAGGAAGGGCAGGAGCCACAGCCGGTAATACTGTCGGGCTTTGCCGGCGGCGTTGGCGGCCGCAGGGTCCTCGTGTCCCAGCGGTGCGTCCTGGAGCTCCGGGCTCAGATCTCCTTCGTGCTGCTCCAGCAGCTCCGGGTCCATCGTCAGCAGACGGTTCAGACGGATCTGAGGGAGGGAGATCTGTCCAACGGTCAGGCAAACGTATACATACAGCAATTATACATCCACAACTATACTGACTGTACCACCTGGTACTGACGCACTCACAGCCGCCGGCTCATGTTGAATGGTTAAAAAGCAACAGACGATCTAACACGCCTTTCTTACTGATTGTGAACAAATACGATCAGATGTGTTTGGCTGTAAAGAGTTCTGAAATCGAATAATGAATCTTAAAAATGGACTCGGGGGCAAAAACAAAAGCTGGTGCAGTGATTTTAAAGAAGATGGGAAGATTAGAGGCCGGCAACCAAAACATCAAGAGAATTGTTTGAACATGAAGTCAAAAATAATCTGTAGAAAAATGCAAAGCAGATCTGCAGAGGGGAATACACACTGTGTGTGTTTGTCTCTGTACGTCCTGCGGATCAGTTTGTCTTTCTGTGATTCTCTGCAGGCCGTGCACTCTCTCTCTCTCATGCTCTCGCTCTATTAAACACACACACACACACACACACTCACACACACACACACACACACACACACACTCACAGCTCACTGGTTCTGTACTCACCAGGTCATGAGGGTAGAAGCGAACTGAGGTAGAACTGGAGAGGTGGGAGTCGGTGTCCCTGCAGGGCATTAGACACAAAAAAAGCGCGCTGATGAGACAAAAGCATCCGCTGCACTAACTGTATTAAATCATGATCCATTTCACGGTGACCTCAATGCAAACAGCCAATCGGCTTCATGCTTTGCTTTGTACTGTAATGTTTTTGTTTTTTTTCTAAGCCAGAGTTCTGTCACACCGTGTAAAGACATGTTGACCTTGTAAGATTTACTTTAAAAATGATTCTCGTCAGTCTTCAACCAAATGACTCTTCACAGATTAGAGAAAGGTAGAGGTCACACTCTAAATCACCTGACAGTCAGAGGGTGTATAATTTACCATCTGAACCCCTAATACACAGAAAAGATGAGTCCTCAGTTTGACACTAACCACACGTTATTGGAGGCTCGTCTGGTTGCAGGTTCAAAATTAACCAGCGACATGTCACACCCGCCAGCCTCGTACAAGGACGGTGTGAGCTTTCCTGGAAAAAACAAAACAAGAGAGAGAAGGGAAGTTATTCCAGAAATATACAAGCAAAGAGTGACTCTGTGTGTGGAAAAGATTTCATTAGCTTACATGCAGAGAATCAAACGAGAATATTACAACGTTTATCTGAGCTAACGGGATCAGTGAGGCTGAGGAGGATGTAGGAAACTGCTCGTCAGGTTACCCATGTTTCTTGTGTCTTAGTGGAACTTTATTAAAATGTATCCATGTGCACACCTTAAACTGGCAAGTCCCCTCCTGATGGTCTTGGGGGCTGCTGTTGCAGGACCCGACCAAAAACTGTACCATCAGCCTCTGACTCCATCCTACCCACAAGTCACCAGCAGTGGACCTTTGACCCCCAAACCCCGGCTGCAGCCCCCTGACCCAACAACATAAACATCACACCCCAACATTCAAACACACATCAACACATTCATAGATGAAAACTCACACACATGCCCCGTACACATTCACACGCTGCTGATGAACCAGCGGGAGCAACTTGGGGTTAAGTGACACATCGGACATGTAGCTGCAGGAGCTGGGGATCGAACCCCCAGAGAGGCGAGGCGACCGACTCTACCAACTGAGCCACAGCCGCCCCGATGTCTTTGCATGTTGAAGTCTATACCCGTCGATGTCTCAGTATTTTTGGTCTTGGCCGTTCTCCTCCTCTGTTTGGTTTGCATCGTCTAGCACTCGTACTGTTTTCACATTTGGACAATAAAAAATAAATGAGTTCAAAGCAGGACTATATAAAGTCTCCACGAAGCTAAACAACGTTTACAAAGTTGAACAAACATCGAGAGAGGCTGCAAACCTGGAGAGAAGCTCACATCGAGGGATGAAGACAGGAGCTTCTCTTCTTCACTTCTCTCACACCGCCATTCTTTTATTCTCAAACGAATGTGTTCATGAGTGTTTAGAGATCCTAAAGTGATTCCTCAATCACTGCAGTCTCCCTAACAGGAGGGATAATAAGCAGTTACTATGGTAACAGTGTTCCCCGCGCAGATACATTAAACCCCAAACCTCTACGACGTTCCTGTTTGTTTTTGTAATCAGAAATTCAGCCGAGTTTACGAGAAACGAGCCGCTGAACAATTAGACATGTTGTTCTGTCAATGTGACCCTGAGGGGTTTCCCTTTTTAATCTATTATATCTATAAAAAAGAAAATATTGTAATACATATAATAAGAGTTGGATATGTCCCCTGTCTGTTCAATCACAGGTTTTAATTTCTAGGAACGATCGTGGAACAGGAAGTGAACGTTCAGGAATGCCTCACAGCACAGAAATGTAAAAATATTTATTTAAGGAGCTCTCATGAAGGACATGACTCCACTCTGAAGTGTGCAAAGCAAGAAATCCTCCAGAGGACTGAGAAGGGAACTATTTTCTTTAGATGTGTTCTGTAGTTTGACGGAGAAATCTTTTTTTTACATCTTTATAATTTATTTAGTAACACAAAGGTTTATCGACCGGAGCCTGTGGATGTGAAACTCTCAGTAATGGTCACAAAGTGAAAGAAACGTTCACCTTAAAGGTCCAATCAGTGAGCTGTGTAGAGAGTGAAATGATAAAGTGAGCTTACTCTATGATCAGACATTAAGGAAACATGCTATGTTGAAGTGCTGGCTTCTCTGACAACAATGCAGCAGCCAGTATGTCCTCCTTCTAACTTTAGATTCTGGTCCTGAATGGTCTGGATTTGTTTGGACCAGAGAAGGTAGGCGGTTTGAAGGCACCCCCACACGGCCGTTTTGGACGCCCCTCGGTTTGCCAGATATGAGAGCAGTTATCAGGTCAAACCAACAGGTGTTGCAGCGATGGAAGCGGGCAAGAGAACTGGTTCAGATAGAAGTGATTGTACCCGACCTAAAAAGCCTCTGAAAATCACAAGAAGGTCTGCTTCTTTCTCAGGTTCATGCCGCTGTAGTGAGCCTCGGTAAAGTCCCTGTGTGACCTGGTGTCTACTGTTGAGACTCACAGACACACATGAACTGGTGCTTCTCTGGGATGTTACAGACTGAGAAATGACGAGCTGACTTCACCAGAGTCAGGGACAAATATTGTCTATCAGGCGATGTTTGCCGTTGAGTTCTGAGGTTGCAGCTCTAAGTGAGAAACAGTTAAAAACAATGAAGTCCTACACAGATAGGGCAGAGTTACTAACCAACACTGTGAGATGACGAGCACAGAGACACACATCCGAGCAGCAAGTGTCTCATCAGTGCATCGCGCTCTGGGTCACATTATGAGCAGGAGCAGTAATCCATTTAGCACTGCTTCAGAGGAAGGACACGAGACAGCCCTTACACAACCTCCGTCTCTCTTTACCATCATTACCGTCCATCAGGGGAACATGTTTACGTACACAGACATCAGCAGCAGCACACAGCAGAGCAGCAGCCAAGCCAGGTCAAGTACTGGCTACAGACTAAATATCACAGACAGATAAATGGAGCATGAATAACGGCGCTCGGCTTGACTGATTGCGTCAGTCCAGCGTGCGTGGATAATGCTGCTCCGCTGACGTCGTATCTGTGAGTCGCTCTATTCAAGCAACCCCAAAGCATCAAAGTCAGCGCAGCGACTGCCCAAACAAGTATTTGAAAAGCAACCACAGCACAGCCCAAACATGACACATCCACCTCCAGAAACACTGCACACAGACTCTCCTCCATCATCTCAACCCCTCAGCTCTTCTCGTGCACTCCCTACCAAAGTCGTCCTGCAGGCTGGTAGCGCCAACAGTTGAGGCCTTGTCCTGAGAACCCTCCAGGTGTGTGCTTCCATTCCTGGCCAGCAGGGAGGTGCTTGTGCTCAGCACGGTCACCTGGGACGGGGTTCTGGAGGGCTGACTTTTCACCTGGGAAGAAGAAGGCTGGGAGGCCTGGCTGAGAGCCTCCTGAAGACTGTGGGAGGAGAAGGGGAGAAGGGGAGGAGATGAGAAGAGATGGAGGCCGAGTGGGGGGGGGGGTGGGGGGGGTCTGCTGATAAACAACATTATCACGGGGTGGGGGGGTGATCTCACAGCAGAGAGGTTAAAGGTGATCTAATGCACATGCTGGTTGTCATGGTGGAGGTCAGAGGAAAAGGCTTCATTAGTGATTTAGAGTCGAGCCTGATGGATGTGGAGTTTTTGAGAATTCTACGATGACTGATATGACAGCTGGTGATGTGAGTCTCTGAGCTGGATTAAAAATGGACGTTTCTACGCTAAAGACCGGATTTATCTCCGACGTGACGATGCAAAGACACAAAAAGGTTTTTTCATTTATTTTGCTGTTAGTAAATCTCACAGAAACTCACGTGATCACCTTGCATTGTCATCCCGAGATAAATAAGACAAGATGCTGAGAAAACTGAATGAACTTGTTATCACGGAAAACGGAGCACAATAAATGTGTGCGTGTAGAACCCCCAAACTTCTGGGGCTTCAGAATGAATAAGGCATTACAGACGAGAAACTGAAATCTAAAACACTTGTTTTTCTTTTTAAATGTTAGTAACTACATGAACGCAGTAGGACGACCTCCAACATCACACCAGCTGTGGATGAGATACATAATCATGGGGAGGGGGGGCAGCAGATTGTTTAACCTGAATATTAAATGTATGTGGAGCCTTTTCTGCAACATCCTCAAATCTGTAAAGGGACCTCGCTCTCTTCTGATTTATATGAAGCTCGATGATAAAGTTTGATCCCCTGAGGTTCTGCTAAATGTGCAAGAAGACATAAATAAACCTGATGGTCATGAAGTGATGTTCACTACAGAGCATCCTCGACACATGGAATCTATTTGAAATATATCTTTGTCATATTTTGAGTGAAGCTTCATACTTTATGCACAAACCAACTCCCAGAGTTCTGCAGGAGTTTATTCTCAGTGAGGCTAAAGAGCTCAAAGTGAAAGCATGAATCATTTAGAAAGTCTCCATACAGAGAGTGAAATGTGAGTGTGAATAAATTCCCTGCATCACCAACAAGACAACAACAGAATGGGGTGAAGGGAGGAGGGGAGGGAGGAGGGGAGGGGAGGGGGGAGGGAGGAGTGGAAGTTTTGGCGTTGTGCACGTTTATTGACCCCTGGCTAGCTGCACGCTTGTTTTTCTTGCTCGACATTTTTGGAGGCTCAGCATTTAGAAATATGACCTTGTTAGAAAGACGCATGAAGAGTGTTGGCGAGCGGTGAGTACCTGTTGGCGGATGAACAACAAAGTGTGAGGAGTTACAGAGACGTGATGTTTAGCACAGCAGGAGGTCAGCGGAACAAACACGCACAGACAGACGTAAAGATGAAGATCTGAGAGGGGTTCGACGCTAGGCTCATTGGATAAGGGGCGGGGGAGACGAAGCTGTGATCTGGTGCAGCATTAGATAACATTTGACACAACACTGAAACTGTCGGCCAGACTAAGATGCATCTTTAATGCAATAAAGGTAGTAAAGGTGCAGAAAGTTGAGCTCTAAATGTAAAGGTGCAGAAAGTTGAGCTCTAAATGTAAAGGTGCAGAAAGTTGAGCTCTAAATGTAAAGGTGCAGAAAGTTGAGCTCTAAATGTAAAGGTGCAGAAAGCTGAGCTCTAAATGTAAAGGTGCAGAAAGCTGAGCTCTAAATGTAAAGGTGCAGAAAGCTGAGCTCTAAATGTAAAGGTTCAGAAAGCTGAGCTCTAAATGTAAAGGCGCAGAAAGTTGAGCTCTAAATGTAAAGGTGCAGAAAGTTGAGCTCTAAATGTAAAGGTTCAGAAAGTTGAGCTCTAAATGTAAAGGCAGAAAAAGGTGCAAAGGTGCAGAAAGTTGAGCTCTAAATGTAAAGGTGCAGAGCTCTAAATGTAAAGGTGCAGAAAGCTGAGCTCTAAATGTAAAGGTGCAGAGCTCTAAATGTAAAGGTGCAGAAAGCTGAGCTCTAAATGTAAAGGTGCAGAAAGCTGAGCTCTAAATGTAAAGGTGCAGAGCTCTAAATGTAAAGGTGCAGAAAGCTGAGCTCTAAATGTAAAGGCGCAGAAAGTTGAGCTCTAAATGTAAAGGTGCAGAAAGCTGAGCTCTAAATGTAAAGGTGCAGAAAGCTGAGCTCTAAATGTAAAGGTTCAGAAAGCTGAGCTCTAAATGTAAAGGTGCAGAAAGCTGAGCTCTAAATGTAAAGGTTCAGAAAGCTGAGCTCTAAATGTAAAGGTGCAGAGCTCTAAATGTAAAGGTGCAGAAAGCTGAGCTCTAAATGTAAAGGTGCAGAGCTCTAAATGTAAAGGTGCAGAAAGTTGAGCTCTAAATGTAAAGGTGCAGAAAGTTGAGCTCTAAATGTAAAGGTGCAGAAAGTTGAGCTCTAAATGTAAAGGTGCAGAAAGTTGAGCTCTAAATGTAAAGGTGCAGAAAGTTGAGCTCTAAATGTAAAGGTGCAGAAAGGCGAGCTCTAAATGTAAAGGTGCAGAAAGTTGAGCTCTAAATGTAAAGGTGCAGAAAGTTGAGCTCTAAATGTAAAGGTGCAGAAAGTTGAGCTCTAAATGTAAAGGTGCAGAAAGCTGAGCTCTAAATGTAAAGGTGCAGAGCTCTAAATGTAAAGGTGCAGAAAGCTGAGCTCTAAATGAGCAGCTGGGACAGTGACAAATAAAAACAGGATATTCCTGGGAAGACACACTTTGATTTGTTTTAACAATCAATATCGTCTTCGTCTCCCCCTCTTCTGAGAAAGGTTGCTCAAAAGGGCAAAGCCATGCGATACAGCAGGATGTCTGTGTTATTGAGCGAATCATGCGCCGTTCTGAGAGGAGACGACAGCGTGTCAGCCTGCCGGATTAATCAGACCGTGTGCCTCTGAGTTTGTGAGGACTCCATTCTTTGATCCGAGCTCAAAATGCAGAACTGTAGACATTAGATGGAATGATAGCGGGATGAAAGGAGGGAAGTCTGGAAAGGAAGGAGGACGAGAGACATCACATGCAGAGTGGAGACACCTAGCGCCTCGTTAGACGTCATGCACTGCAGAAAGACGAGAAGTGGTGCAGAGGTGGGAAGAGAGAGGACGCCACATGGCAGCATGCTTATCCAGGTGGTGCGACCAAAGGCACGAGCCCCTGCTCCATGCACGGCGTACCTGAGGGGAGATCCAATCAGAGAGGTGGGCGGGGTGGGGTTACTGCCAGCGTTGTGTCGCCGCCGCACCGCCTGCCGACGAAACGTGCTACGCTCACGCCGAAATATGACCGTCTCCTCGCTCCCCGGGGCTGTCATGGGGAGAGAGACATCATCGGCCAATCAGAGTGGATGTGGTTACACAACTGTGTGGTGATATTTACATGAGGTAAGATGAATCAGCGACATTTAAATCAAACTAAATCTCAGAAACAAATCAAACAGAGTAACAGACAGGGAGGCTGGACTGATGACCGACTGGTCTCATGACAGCGAGCTCCAAATCCTGCAGCCCATCATCATCAAGACGATCATCCCCGAAAGAAATCCTAAAACAACACTGACCCGTGTCTAAAGAAAGCTCATGAGAGAAACGTAGAATCTGCTGCTACTGAGTCGGGATCTCTTGACACTTCACACAAAGAGCAGGTTTAGATTTAGCTGATTTCATTGCACATTGAAACAACGACAACAAGAAATCCTTCTAAACAAGAAAATAACCATCTATTAGAATTCAAGACATCAGAGAGGTGACAGGCAAAGGACAACACAGCAGGACACACGTACGCAGGCATGCACGATGATGTGAATCCTGCCTTTGGGAAGCTGTTTTATAGCAACAAATTGCAGCAAATATTGTCATGTTTGAGGCTGTATTCAATAGACCAGACTTTACAATCCTTACACACACAGATTAGGAAAGCATAATAAATGTTAAGATGCACAATCACTTTGCCTTAAAGTTCAGTCTTTTTTAAGGTTTATTTTTGGGCCTTTTACGCTTTTATTTAGAGACAGTGGATAGTGTCAGGGAGAGAGAGCCTCAGGTCGGATTCAAACCTGGGCCTCCCGCTTGGAAGACAATAGCCTCCGTACATGGGGTGCGCCAACTAACCTCTAGGCTACTGACCCTAGTAGGCTGCAACTGCAGTGAGTGAAATGATAAAGTGAGCTTACTCTATGATCAGACATTAAGGAAACATGCTATGTTGAAGTGCTGGCTTCTCTGACAACAATGCAGCAGCCAGTATGTCCTCCTTCTAACTTTAGATTCTGGTCCTGATTGGTCTGGATTTGTTTGGACCAGAGAAGGTAGGCGGTTTTAAGACGCCCCCACACGGCCGTTTTGGACGCCCCTCGGTTTGCCAGATATGAGAGCAGTTATCAGGTCAAACCAACAGGTGTTGCAGCGATGGAAGCGGGCAAGAGAACTGGTTCAGATAGAAGTGGTTCCACAAGTCCCATGCACCCATTATAGAGTAACAATTGGTTTTTATTCCCAATAAATGCAGGCAACCTCCTGCACACTGAGTGAGTTCAGTCTGTTGCTTTCTCCCGCTGAGAGGTGAATGTGTGAAAAAGCAACACATGAAGATTTGAGGGAAAGTGTGCCTGAAACTTTCTTTACATTTTCAGGGTGTGTTGCACTCCTTTTTCTGTGAGCGAGCTTTCAAAGAAAGTCGGGGAATGTTAAACTCACTTCATGGAATAATATACAACAACATCCTGTGAGTGTAAAGAATGTGTGGCAGTGAACGTCCATCAGCCTCGGTGTGTATGACACTAATCAGAGAGCTGCTGTTTGTCTGACCTCAGCACAAAGCACACACTGTGCCGTCATGATCACACTGATCCACACCAGGAACACTATGCATGGTGTTCGCACGCACGCACGCATGCACGCACGCTCGCACGCATGCACGCATGCACGCACGCCAGACCAATGACAGTTCATTTATTCTGTCTGTAAACGTCTCGGTGTTGGACAGTTCTGAAGCTCATTCACAACAAGCCGAGTGCTGTTAAATGTGGAGAGGGTTAAAACAAGTCTTCAGATGCATTACAGTCACGACACTGACAACACAAAATGTGAAGAAGTAACCAAACGTAACGTAACCAACGTTGTCATGGTGTCAGAATTTTAAACTTTGATGTGATTCGAGTAAAAATCAAAGAATATTGATTCCTGTTTCCAAAACACGGCAACAACAGTAGAAGTTCTTGGCAGCCAGTGTCGGGTCAGTTCTTGTTTTTAAACACCAAATATTGCAGGATTGTAAAAATACGTTTTTAGACATTAAGACAAAAGTACCAACCTCTCACTGGTAGAAAATATGAAGGGCTGAAGTTTTCTAAAGAGTTTTTTTTTTTATACTATCAGTCATTAAAATAACAGAGACTGTAGAGATTCAAAACACATGGTATAAAAAAGTATTTAAAACTTTGACACCCTAACATCAAAACAGACGTAAAGCAGGGCGCATGCTTCGTGTTCAGTGTGTCAGAGACGTGTGTGTGCTACATACCCCGCAGAGAAGCTGCAGAGGCATCCTGAGGCTCGGAGAAAGCTGCCTGGTTCGGCAGACTGTTCCTGGAGCGAGTCACTGACTCCAGCTGGGAGGCCCGACCCAGCAGGGATGCAGCGTCCAGAACTTCCCCTTCTTTGGCTTCCAGGTCCGACTTGGAGGTGGTAAGGGCCCGCGATCCAGCGGGAGCTCCGAGGCGGCTGGGATCATTAAGGCAGGCGGCCGTACCGCTGTCCAAACTCAACACCCGGGCATGTGTTTTGGCACTACCTGTGCTGGGGGTTCGGCGAGAGGTTCGCCGCTTCCCTCTGGTTTGCACTCCTGCCTCGGATCCTGCAGCAGCTTTGACTGTGGAGGAGGCTGTGGTGTGCTTGGCTTTCAGGGCCCTGTAGTAGCCCTCTGGGGAGTGGCAGGAGCGGGAGGTGTTGCTGGATGAGCTGTCTGTGCTTAGGTGGTGGGTGGAGTGGAGACTGGAGGCACAGCTAAGTTCGCTTTGATCGCTGGAGTCCTCCTCTCCTCCCCCAGTAAACACAGCACTACAAGGCTTGGCCATACCACGCAAAGACATGTAGTCCCGGTGCCGGCTGGCATCAAAGCTGCTCGCTCTTTTCTTGCCTGTCCGCCGGCGAGCGTTGCGCCCTGTGGACAGAGAAGAAGTCCTCTGAACGATGCTGTCTGACTTTGGTTTAGAGTCATCTCTCACCTGCTCCGGCTCTGTGGCAGCTACACCTGCTGAGCCATCAGCACTGGTCCTGATACCGGGCTCCTCCTGAACCCTACCAGGCTCCACCACCTCCTGGACTACAGGCGCCTGTGTTTCAGCAGGCGGTTTAGCAGTCAGCTCGTTGGCGTGAGGGTTTTTATTGGCCTCCCTGGAAGGAAGGTTACTGAGACCCCGAGAGCTGATACTGCCGAGGCTCAAAGTCCTGTTGTCTACAGGAGCAGAGGCAGCCTCGCCTCTGTCCCGCACACGTTCATCCCCTGAAAGAGAGAGCAGGCTCTCCACGTGTGTGGAGCTCGTCTGCTCGCTGTGGAAGCTGCTGACGGTGCTGTTGGTGTCCCTGTCTGTGCCGCTGCAGTAGCTCTCAGTGGAGCCACTGCTGCGAGTACTCAGGCTCCTCAGGCTGTCAGCACTGCGCTCCCCTCCCTGGGACTTCCCTCCCCCACCAGGGCCTTTCCCACCACCACCCACCTCTACCTGGTAAAGTCCTGAGCTGCCTTCCCCGGCCTCCCTGGAGGCAGAGCGGGCTACCCTGCGCGGTTCCTTGTGCCGGTAACACTCTATTCCCGAGGTTGAGGGCACAGCTGGATCCTGCTGGTGCAACCGCTCGGCCCCCTCTCTCCCACCTAGCCCCGGCCGTTGAGGTCTGGCGGTCTCCAGCTCACACACAGGGTCCAGGCCACCTCTTCTGGGTGGAGGGTACAAAGCAAAATCAGGTAGACACGGGTCGGGGAAGGCAGAACCCGCAGAGCTAGAGGTCCGAGGAAGGCCCCGAGAACGGAGCTCCTTCCTAAAGGTCTGAGATTGCGTGGATCCGTGAGAGGTGAGCTCTGCGTCGCAGGACGAGTGTGACAGGCTGAAGTGATAAGCAGCAGAGTTACAGAGATCAACCGGCTCCCTCGACAGTTCCGAAGGACACAAGGAGGTGGAAGGTTGCAAGGAGGCGAATGAGTCATTGGGAACAAGGCAGTACATCTTAGTGTCTGACAGCAGATCTGTGAGGAGACAAAGGAAATAAATACAAACAAAGGAACATGACAAACACGTGTTTTTGTATGTGGATGTTATTCCTGTTTACCGTGATCATGGCTGCAGCTCTCCACAAGAGTCAAACTGATGTCATCTGACATCTTCCCCACGTCTCCTGCAGAGAGGGGAAGCAATTGAGAGAGGACATGTTGAATTTATTATGAATGATGCATGTTTCTTTGGAGAACGTTCACAAACAGCCTCAAACAGCAGAGATGGCTACCTGCTGTCTTTTTTAAATCAGCAGGTGGCGCTCGAGCTGAACATACACACCAACATCCTCACGGATCATTTTGGTCTCATGGGTCAAATTTTAAGGGTCAGAAAATCCCTTCCTTTTGAATGCTTCATATCCAGCAACCCAAACAAAACAGGCCTTCACAGAGGATAAAGAAAACGTTATTCCTGCATTTTTCTCAGAATCACTACCTCTGTCAGGTGCTCACCAACCAACCATAATGCATCTCTCTATTTTCCTGATGGCTGGTTGGAGATAACCTCCAAACAAAGGTGCAGCTGTCTGGTTCTGTACAAGCACTGATTCTTAAATGCTGCAGAGTCTGGGAGTTTGTGTTGACAGTCTGGGAGGAGGGAATCCATGAAAGGAAGCAGATTATCACACTAAACCCCAGCAGAGCTCTCGTCCCACTGAGCGTTTCCTGTCTTCACAAACAGCCGGATAATTCGAAGATGCACGAAAACAGACTCGCTGAATTATTCGCCGCCTCTCTCTAACCCTCACTACAAAAGACACAAAGTTAAATTACAACTTCATTCACTGTCTTCCAATCAGGACTTCCTGGAGGATGACTCCCATGCTGAAACCAACAGTGTATCACTTTTTTTTATCTAACTCAGCGGCGCCCGTCTGAAGCTGCCTCCTCGTGCTGTGACTGCCGAGGTCACAGTAATGCTGAGTCAGAGTGTATCTCCTGGCAGCTGGGGTGATTATGGTCGGGGATGTGATGATCCCGCAAAGAGAGAATGCATCACACGTGTCACACAGAAAATCACAACACATCACTTATTTTTCCTGCTGAATAAAAAAGAGTGTAAGAGGGAGTCTGGTAGTTTCAACCTGGGTCCTATTTCTGCATGTGTCTGCTTTTGTGTTTCTTTACGAGTTCAAATGTTCGAATATATACAAATAAAATTAAATAAATCGATGGTACAAAGAGTGTAGGAAATGCACCAAAGCCTCATGACGACTGTAATGGATGTAAAGTAACGTTGGTGGCAAATGTCTTCAACTAAGGCGTGGACATACACCGGACGATTGTGAGCTGGCCGTGAGGATTGTACGTCTGCTGCACTGGGACACTTCCCGATGGCCTGAGGTACTATTAGGCGAGCAATGAGCGATAAATGTGCAAAGCAAGAATGAGTGTACAGTCCTCTCTGAATGCACGCATCATACGCGGCTGGTTTATTGTGCACAGCGAGTTGCTGAAGTGTCTCAGCCGCGTTCTGCAAAAAAACAACGCCATAGTGTCCCTCGCGACGCACATAGCAACCGTCTGCCTTTCGTTGTCAGCGGACGTGGACCTTCAGGAGCAGCCCTCCAGAAACGCTCTAGAGATGTTGAGAAGTGCACGAGTGACAACAACTGTAGTTACCTTTGGCTCCCGTCGCTCTCCCATGGCTGGACACAACCTGAAATAAAAAAACAAAATCAATTCTATAAAAAATAAATAAAGTTATTTGTGTCTTTAAAAGAAAAAGGTCCAGGATATATATAAAAAGCTTTATGAGTCAAACGTTCATAAAAGACGTGCGGTCATCAGAGGACATCCAGATGAAGACACATTTTCTGTTTATAACTAACAGCTGGCTCTCCTTCCCTCTCATCTCTGAGGAAACTTTCTGCTTCTCTTCCTCCCCGGTGCTCAACAGCTGAGCAGGACATGCTGGCTGATTAGCGACTCAAGGACACGCAGTGCGGAGACGCACCCCGCGGGGGTGCAGAGGTTAAATATATCTCACAGAGTCACTCAGCAAGAAGAGTTTGAATATTAAAAGAGACGGCAGCTGACAGGGAGCTTTGTGATGATCATACGTGATGAGAAGGTATACACACACGCGCACGTACACACACGCGCACGTACACACACACACGCGCACGCACACACACACGCACACACACACACACACACACACACACACAGACGCGGAAGAGCGGCTGCACACTAAAGTCAACTTTTAACTCTTGTCCTGTGTCAGCAGCTCTGTGGAAGTTGTGTCTGAAGTTCTTGTGTAAAGTCAGCACTAAACTCTTAAGTAGTGTCTTTGGTTACCACGGAGACGTAAGGTGCATCTTAACTAGTAGAGCCTAACGTCCAAAATACAGAAATGAGGTTTGATCTTGATGTGACCAATCAGTGAGCAGCCTGGTCCCTCAGTCACACTCAGCTTACCTGCTGGTTCAACTCCATCCCGATGTAGGAGTTTCTGGAGCTGCAGTCCACGGGTGGAGTCTCCTGTCTGATGAAGTCTGCCATCTCAATGCCCCCTCCAGGGTCCCTGCAAACACACACACACACACACACACACACACACACACACACACACACACACACACACACACACACACACACACACACACACACACACACACACACACACACACACACACACACACACACACACACACACACACACACACACACACACACACACACACACATTTACTTTCAATATCATCACAGGTTCAGTTGCATAATCTGCTGATCCCCGTTTTAAACTCTCATAAAGTGTTACGATACTGGATGCTCAAACTAAACGTGGGCAAAGTTTCAGATCCTGAGGTTAACGTATGTTGGAGTAATCCCAGCATGAGTCTGCAGAGGGCGCTAAACAGCTTGTTCTATAAATCACGCCATAGTTCCCCGATATGAAACCAAGAATTTCACCAGACGGCTTCAAGCCTCTACGTAAGCTGCTGAAACATCTTACATAGACTCTCTTCTCCCAGCTCTGGAGAGCAGCCCTCCCCTGGCAGCCCTGCAGCGTTCTGCCCCCCAGCTTCCAGAGAGCTGGCCAATCAGAAGAGAGTGGGCATGTGGGGAGGGGGCCCTTAAAGAGAAAGCAGCTTTCAGGCAGAGTCTGAAATGAGGGTTTTTACTGACGCCAGTATCAGATAAATAAGATCATGTAAAGCTGCTCTGTAGGTTTCACACACTGACATCATGACAAGTGAACATGAGGTCAAAGGTCAACATGAGGAGGATATGGGAGCTGTAAATGTAAACGGGTGGTAAGGAGTAAAAAGTGGCGTTCTTCTTGGATCATTAAGGAGAGGCTCTAAAGGAGGAGAACACAATATGCAATGTATTCAATGTTCTGTCATTTGTTTTTTTGTTTTTATCTACTATAAACCGATGAGAGCATCCACGTAGATTTCCTCCAGGACTATATTTAGACTCCTGCGTTCAACCGGTTGGTATGTCGAAACAAGCCGCTGCCAGGGATTGTCTATAAATCACTTCCATATGCCAAGAAATGTTTCATAACGGCTCAAACCACGACACAAGCACTGCACGTAACAAACTCACACATGGAGAGAGGATAGAGGAGCACGGAGGAGCAAGGAGGAGCAAGGGGGATCACGGGGGAGGATGGGGGAGCACAGGGGAGCACGGGGGAGGACGGAGCAGGATGGAGGAGCACGGAGCAGGACGGAGGAGGACGGAGGCTGGAAAAAGTGGCAGAAAACAAACACCTTCCTGAAGTGAGCCGGTCTGTTACTCTGCTGTAAACTTGAACAACCTGGAATGTGACTCCAGATGTGGGCAGAGCTGTGACTGTGCTTCAGAGCTCTCCTTCTTCTTGTTGCCCCCACTCCTCCCTCCCCCCTCCTCCCTCAGCGACCCGCCATGTGAATGTGAGTCACTTCTTTGAGTCCGCAGCAGTAAAACGCTGAACCTCACTGGATGCTTTTTCTTCTCAATGAGAACTCAACTTTTGGAGAGTTGGCGACACATCAGTTTGTGATTTTCAATACAACCCACGATTCCCCAAACGTCGGGATATTGTGAAAAAAATAAATGAATGAATGTGATGATTTGTAAAAACAGTGAAAGCCCATATGTTAATAAAAATAGCACAATGACAACATATCCTTCCAAAGAAGCTGGGACAGGACTATTTCCTGGAAGTGTTCCTTAGTCCATGCAGTGATGTCCTCTACAGAATCATGTCTGTTTTTAATGCAGAACGTCACGGCCGTCACATATTGGTTTTCTGCCTCGTCTGTCTCGATATTATGTACCGTAGACGATGAAATCAACAGATTCTTTACAATGTCACTTAAAAAAACATTATTCTTAAAGTTTTGAAATGTTTTCACAGAGCGGTGAACCCTCCACATCTTTACTTCAGAAAGACAACTTCCCTCTTGACCCCTGCAGAGAGATAAGACACAGCAAAACCAAGAGAGCAGAATCACATCAGCAGAGAGAGAGGGAGCGATAAGGTCCACTGACGGTACATCCCTCATGTAACAGCTGTTGCTCTGTGCTTCGTGGAGTGACATGCGAACGTTACCACATGTTTAAAAAACAACAACTAATTAACGTTTAAACGGTTGGCGAGTCACACCTCTACTGGACATATGACTTATAGTCATGTCATAGTTACAGACTTTATTTACAGAGCTTTTATTTTGAAGGCATACACATTTCGAAGGTGTTTTTAAAGCATTTCCGTCTTTAGTTTCCACTGTCCCAAAAGTTTGTATACGTGTTGCTGGCATCAGATTAAAGCGTGTCGTCTTGGTGCTATTTAAATCAAACATGGGGTTCCAATGTTTGCACATCATCACATTCGGTTTTATTTACATTTTACACGACGTCGCAGCTCTTCAGGAAGTCTAGTATCTGACTCGTCGTATCTGGAGGACTTTAAAGCCATATATTGTTTCTACCTGCTGCAGCTGGAATCTTATCAGTGCAGGAGGACCTTTGACCTCCATGGACAACTCCTCATTACATCACCTTTAAATGACACCACTCACTCCGTGTGACTCCTCACAATCAATGATCAGGAAGCACGATGTCTCCTTCCTGAAACAATGCCCTCCTTCCTACCCTGCCTCTACAGCGCGTTCTGTCCGCCTCATCATCAGAGCAGCTTAGTCACACTCGCAGCATCTTTGTCCCACATCTCCAGATCATCAAACCAACCACTGGACCGTGTAGAACACGAGCTTACCCCGGGCCGTTGCTGTCCTCCCGACGCGTGATGCCGCCGTCGTTCGCCCCCTCCGTGCCACCTCTGCTGCCCTGACTCTCCTTTGCCTTCTCCACCACCTCCCCCTCGTCCAGGGCATGGTGGAGGCGGTAATTCACCGTCTTCAGCAGCAGGAACATGGCAGCGATCACACCACAGTAGATCCCCACGATGACCATGGTCGGCTGCAGGGCCTGAGATTAGAGAAAGAACCTGAAGTTAATTTTAAAATCCCATAATGTAGAGGAAAAAAGGTAGAGCAGACTTCATCCTAAAGAGTCAACGACCCTGAATGTATCCAGATATAAGCTTTGATTTGTTTGTTTTCTTGAAACATGAGGAGAAACATCTCACTGGTCATTACAGTACAATAAAGACGGCTGCAACATCATCTGAACCCAGCAGAAATACCACGTCCATTACAGATGTTTGTTCTGAGCCAATCACAGGGCGGACATATAGAGACAGACAACCAGTCACACTCACATTCACACCTACGGACAATTTAGAGTCACCAGTTAACCTAACCAGCATGTCTTTGGACTGTGGGAGGAAGCTGGAGTACTCGGAGAGAACCCACGCATGCACGGGGAGAATATGCAAACTCCACACAGAGAGGCTCCTGTCAGACGGGGATTCAAACCAGGAACCTCCTCACAGCGCTAACCACAGCACCACAGTACAGCCTGTTAGCTCTGTATTCTGTTTTTATTTCATTTTTGTGCCAATTTAGTTTCACACCCACATTTGTCTTTGAACGCTGGCGAAAGCCTCGACTTTCAGCTGCTGTTAAACTTCATCATTCAAAGTTTGACACTTCATCGTGAGCGCTGATGGCTTATTAGTCGTGAATGTTTTTAATGCCTTGAAAAGTGAAAAGTTGATCGATGAAGTGGTGATGAGATTCAAATGACGCAAACTACTTACTGCCATCTCTCAACATGAAGTTTAGATTTAAATGTGTTTTAAGAAGAAGGCTAGCACCAATGACCTGTGTGTGTGTGTGTGTGTGTGTGTGTGTGTGTGTGTGTGTGTGTGCGTGCGTGCGTGTGTGCGTGTGCATACGCTCCATCTCCTGCCCCTGTGCTGTCCTTCACATACCCTGCTGCATCTGTCTGCAGTTTTGACACCCAGCAGCAGCAGCAGCTCTCAGACCTGTGGCTCGATATAAACCACAGAGCTGACGAGAGTATTTCCACTCTAGGAATAGAACGGAAACCACAAACCTATTTCAAACGTCGGGTCCTCGATGTAGAAGTCAGTGAGCTGAGCAAACATTGACACAGCACGTATGTAGAGAGGGATTTTAAAAACACTACTGTATCCTGTCTAGATTTCACGCTTTAATGCGGCGTGATTATTTCAGGAGCAAAGCAGAGATAAGATGTACGGGTTGACTTGAGGATGAGTACGACCTGTGACCTCTGATCATTTCTAACTATCACGTAAGGACGCCTGTGTTTTAACCCCGTGTGTGAATCGATCATGTCTGTAGTTTGTAAAGTCAACATTTCGACCATATTCTAGCGAACACAGAGCTGCTCTGATAAAACTCGACACCAATAAATGCGTACTGAACTGTCCCCAACCAAACCGGAGCAGAGCGCAGAAAAGGGCTTCTGTATCGATCGCAGTATGGCTTAAGGTTCATTTGTAATCCATTTGACATTTCTGGTTATCACACCATCGTTTACACCAAACTCCCCCCCCACCTTTCACCTGAAGAGCCGACCCGGCTCCAGGCTGCAGGCTCGTGTAGAGAATCTCAGACGGGGAAGCAGAGCATTAAGCACTGTCACCTGCATTAACTGAAGTGCGCTACATTACCTTTTGGTCCTGAATTTAAAGTGAAGGAGAGCACAATGCTTATTTATTGTTGCTAAGCAACAGCACTAACTTATAAACTTTATAACATCAGCTCGCCGGTTTCAGTCAATTCTAGTTCATTACAGACTTTGTTTCTCCGCTGTGAATGTCATTCAACGTTGGGGGAGATTCCCAAAGTACCAGAGGTCTCCACTAATCCAATGGGAACGGAGCTTTAGAGGGCAACACGGAAGTCTGCAAAAGTAAACACAAACCTTTAAAGACGCCACACGAGTAAACAAAAACCTGGTGTGACAAACGAGCTGAGCGAACAGCAGACAGCCTGTGCAGTCAGACATTTAAGGTGCCAGATTGGCGTTACGTCCCTGTCAGCTGTGCTCTCCTGCAGTCACAGCTGGGAGCTTCTGAAACCACAAATCACAACAGACAGGAGGACAACAACTAGAGACAGGAGGAGGGGGGGGGGCATGAATTCACAGATGAAAGCCTGGACGATTCGACTGATCCTGACGCGTCTTAACAGCAGCACTGACATCAACATAGAAAACATACTACAGAGCATCCTCATCATCCTGAGCTCGCTTTGACGGGATTTCCAAATCTTCACTGTCAGCCAGATCAGCTGCGTCAGCTCAGGAATAAGTGCTGACTCAGCTGATTTTCAGTCAGAGACACTTCTCAGTTTTTAGTTCAGTTAAATTCCCACCACGTTTCTGCTGGTGGAGCTTATTAGAAACATGCAGAGGCTTTTTAGGTCGGGTACAATCACTTCTATCTGAACCAGTTCTCTTGCCCGCTTCCATCGCTGCAACACCTGTTGGTTTGACCTGATAACTGCTCTCATATCTGGCAAACCGAGGGGCGTCCAAAACGGCCGTGTGGGGGTGCCTTAAAACCGCCTACCTTCTCTGGTCCAAACAAATCCAGAGCATTCAGGACCAGAATCTAAAGTTAGAAGGAGGACATACTGGCTGCTGCATTGTTGTCAGAGAAGCCAGCACTTCAACATAGCATGTTTCCTTAATGTCTGATCATAGAGTAAGCTCACTTTATCATTTCACTCTCTACACATCTTACTGATTGGACCTTTAAAAGCAGGAACTCCAGTAACTTTTTATATTTGACCTGGGGGGTCGACACTTTGCCTTAAGTAATGAACTTGTGACAGCTCAGGTTAAATTCATGTTAAATGAAGAATCGTTAAGAATCGACTCCCTGAGAAGGGTTGGATCTCCCATCACCCCTCTCTCTGTTATACTTTGTAATAAATCACACAGAACAAAAAGACAACTAAAATGGTTTTAGCTTCTCTCAAACAGAGGCCGGTGTTTTGGTTAAACGAGTGACCATGTTAAGTGGTGACTTAATGAGTTGTCGTTGTTACAGACTGGCTGTGCTACACGTTTTTATTTAGTTTATAATTGTAATGTTAAATCTTACTAATCAGATTTGTCTTTAATGAATTACATGTAATGAACACGGCTCTTTAAACAGAGTCGGCTCTTTAGCTTTACAGAAAAGAGCCGGTTCGAAGAGCCGACTCGTTACCGACTAACACATCAAGCTAGTTAGTGAGTGTACACTTCAGGGGGCAGCCATTTAAAGGTTTGTTTCACCGTAATGAGGTCATTCTTGTTGTTGGTGTCAGATTCTTGTGGTTTGATAATAAAGTATGACTGCAGTTTGAATATTCAGAGTGGTTTCGTGAGTTCAACACACGTCACATTGTCTCCGCTCCAGATAATAGACAGAGACCGACCGTTAGTATCCAGAGGCAGCTAACACAGACGAAGCGACAATGAAAGGGTGCAAAACCCAGCAGTACACCACTCACCATGTACAGAGTGAAGGGGAAACAGAGCAGGAACAGCCAGATGTAAAGGTGTAAAGCGTTGACGAAGGTATTCTGATCGGGGTCGTAGTACCATCCGCCTGTGACTGAAGCCCAGACCCCCTGCCTCAGGATCTGAAGAGTCTGCGACCCCATGTTGTTTTCGATCCACCTCTGACCAATCCGAGCGGAACCGACCGAGAGACGGAACAACCGGGGCTGACAGGCTGGCTAGTCGTCGCTGAACATCACCGTCGGTGTTGTGTTTCCAGACAGTGGCCTGAGAATCCCCTCTGCAGCCATCTTCTCTGCTGCTGCTGCTGCTAGCCAGCTGGGGCACTGTTTCCAGTCCTCCAGTGAGGAGACTGCAATCCCACCACGCCCTGCGAGGGACTTCTTCTTCGTGGGATCACTACAAGGTAGCTGTGGAAGGAAGCAACTGGCACCACTGCTTAATTTCAGCACTTTTTCAGTCTTTTCTGTCCTTGATTAATTCCACCCCCTGTGTTTCACCTTTCACCTGATTTTGACAAAACATAGTGACGTCAGAGAGCGCTAATTCATTTAACAATAACGGGGTTTTTTTTTTTTTTGCAATTAGGAGCGCGGAGCAAAACTGATCAAATGGCGACACCTGCTGGTCAGAATCTTTCTTTCCTGCTATTTATTTCAGCACCGAACCGGAGTTAACCGAATCAAAGCATCGAGTGATTGAATCCCAACCAGACTTTACCTTAACCCCACAAGGTTGGAAACACCTGGATTAATTTAGATTCATGCTTTTTTTTTAATCAGCTTTCAATTTAACCAGTAAACCCAGCTGACAAGTATTTGTAGAGGAATACAAAATTGCTCGCATCAAATTTAAAACTCTGCTGCTCGCCTACAAAACAGCCACAAAAACGTGTCCTCCTTACCTAAACTCTATATTCCAGGTCTGCACTCCCTCCCGCCCACTACGCTCTGCCAATGAAAGGTGTCTGATCCAACCTTCACTACAGGGTCCTAAGACGAGGACTAGACTCTTCTCCTCTGTCGCCCCCCGGTGGTGGAACGAACTTCCAAACTCCATTCAATCTGCAGAGTCCCTCTGCACCTTTAAGAAAAAGCTAAAGACCCAGCTCTTTATGAACACCTACGACCTTCATGATGACAATGATGATATTTAGGATGGTTTAGATGCTGATTAGAACTCTCAAGAACAGCTGTCGATGTTGTGCTCTGCCTCTGGTCACTTCCTGTCAGCACCTGTGCTCTGCCTCTGGTCACTTCCTGTCAGCACCTGTCCTCTGCCTCTGGTCACTTCCTGTCAGCACCTGTCCTCTGCCTCTGGTCACGTCCTGTCAGCACCTGTGCTCTGCCTCTGGTCACTTCCTGTCAGCACCTGTGCTCTGCCTCTGGTCACTTCCTGTCAGCACCTGTGCTCCGCCTCTGGTCACTTCCTGTCAGCACCTGTGCTCCGCCTCTGGTCACTTCCTGTCAGCACCTGTGCTCCGCCTCTGGTCACTTCCTGTCAGCACCTGTGCTCCGCCTCTGGTCACTTCCTGTCAGCACCTGTGCTCCGCCTCTGGTCACTTCCTGTCAGCACCTGTATGTCTGATCTGATCAGACTTAAAGCTGTTCGTTTGAACTTCCAGATGTTGTTTCCTCCTCTCTAGATCCTTGCTCGTGTTGTTCTTAGTCCCAAATGTTCGTTTGAAGTACAGTACTCCAGTAAATTTACTTTACACCACTGTAGATTATATTTGATGATTGTAGTCAGACACTGAAGTGTGTCCGAGAAAGTCAACAGTCCTGCTGAAGCCCTGATAGAAGAGCTCTGAGATAAGAGATAAGAGAGTTGTTGTTGATCATGAGTGAGCGACCAACTTCAGATTTTATTTTACTGAGGTCATGAGAAACAAACACATCCGGATACAGTGGCTGAAATATTTTAATACAAAAACAGACAAAAATCAGAGTATTTCAAAGTAATAATAACAGAGTGTGTGTAAATAAAGAGAGGTGCTGAAGTCCGATGAGTTCATTCATGTTGACAGGTTTTTTGTGATGAGCTCGAGGAGTTAAACTGTCCTCTGAAGTCACAACACAAATATTACGCTGATGTCATCAGTAAACCAACACTTCTGCTGAGTCAGCGTATCATCAAAAAAACCTCATCCCACCTCACGCCTGCTGCTGACATGCAGCATTAACCCTGTGTGTGTGTGTGTGTGTGTGTTTGTGTGTGTGTGTTTGTGTGTGTGTGTGTGTGTGTGTGCGTGTGTGTGTGTGTTTGTCTGTGTGTGTGTGTGTGTGTGTGTGTGTGTGTGCGTGTGTGTTTGTGTGTGTGTGTTTGTCTGTGTGTGTGTGCGTGTGTGTTTGTTTGTGTGTGTGTGTTTGTCTAAGTGTGTGTGCGTGTGTGTTTGTGTGTGTGTGTGTGTTTGTCTGTGTGTGTGTGTTTGTGTGTGTGTGTGTGTTTGTCTGTGTGTGTGTGTTTGTGTGTGTGTGTGTGCGTGTTTGTGTGTGTGTGTGTACGTGTGTGATACAGCTGTCTGAAATTAACTCGATGCCAAACCAATCCTGGCTCTGCTCATTGTCATCATCTTGTAAATGGATCCGATGAGTAATTGTATTTATGGAAAGGTACCAAAAACACTCCTGAGCTGTTCTTTCAGTGGATCTGTCGTACGTCTTACTTCCTGTCGTACGTCTTAACTTCCTGTCTCCGTCCATCCCACCTCGCTGTGAGGAGTACGGTCTCACTGAAGCCGAGCTCTCTTCTCAGGAGGCGGTTTGCTTGGCGGCGCCGGCGTGGAGGACTTAGAGGCCGGCTCCCTCTCCTCTTGTTTAACAGTTTCTGTCGGGGGTTCCGGTTCTTTCTTCACTTCAACTGCAACACAAGAGCCACGAGAGCACAGGAAGAGGAAAAAGTTTGGATTAGGTGATACTTTTATTTTGTAGAGAACTTCGTATTTAATCATTTATTTGTTATTTTGCATTTGTTGTTGTTTTTAGTTCTCTTTGTGAGCACCAGGGGGCAGTAAGCGCTGACGTTCACTGAGAGAGTAAATACTGACCTGGAATCGGCTTCTCACCCGGTTTGGGCTGAAATGACAGAATGGAAAACGACATCAGTTTAATATAATAACACCAACATGAAAGAAAACGTATTATAGGTACTAAATAAAAACACTGAGGCGATGTAACAGAAAGAACGGTCTGAGTCACCTGGTAAAATGTTGGTGGAAATTTGGACCTGAGGTCCAGAAGGAGCGTGTCGACACGGTGCCTCTGGAACAGAGAACTGGGCTCCTCTTTCTTCTTTGACTTAGGTTTGGTTTTCTCTGGAAGAAATTAGACGGATGTGTTTAACGGCTTCTGCTCAGAGCATCAGGATTTGTATTAACATTCTGGGATCTTAGGGAACTTAGGCTCTCGCTCTCCATGTGTCATATCATCACAGGGACTGCTCCTCTGCTTTGAAGATTACCAACGTAGGAGAGGACATTGGATAGAGTAGGAAACCAGGGAGAGAGAGAGAGAGTGAGGAATGAGACGGGGAAAGGAGCTGCAGGTCAGACTTTAACCCCAGCCGCCCTCTTTGAGGACTATAGCCTCCGTACATGGGCGCCATGATAAAACAACAAGGCTGTAGAAGCTCTAAAAACATGCTGAATGATCTCAATCAATCAGAGCATTCAGCACTATAAGCCCCACCCCCACAGTTCCTGTACTTTAAGAGAGCGCTACCCCCAGAGCTGTGACACTTCTGAGAGTGAAATGACGTCTCTGTGTCCTTAATTTAGACCCCGGTCTCTGTGTAGGAAGTGCACAGTTCACGTAAAGGTTCCTGGTCCCTGTTTAAAGTTCCTGTAGTGGAAACATGGCTACAATGTGAAAAGTGTTATTGTGAATGAACTATGAAAACCTCTCTCCTCCTGGTCCTTGAAGTGCCACCAGTATCCTTTAGACGGGTGATAGCGACAGTATGACATGGCCTCGTCGAAAGCAGACTGGATCCCATGGACAGCAGACAGCTAGAACACACATGATTCATATCAATTAAACCGTGATACTCCACACATCAAACCCTTCATCAGCAGCCTTTTTGAGGTGCAAAGTATCGAGTGTTTAGTAAAGAACCAGACAATAAACCTCACCGCTCTGGAGCTGATCACCGTCCCCAGGTCCGGGGCCTGATACACCACTCCTGCTATGATGTAGTAGTCCGCCAACGGGATCTCTGCAGGAAAAGATGCAGAAGAAGAGTCATCAGAGCTTGA
Source organism: Tautogolabrus adspersus (assembly GCA_020745685.1). Classification (NCBI taxonomy): domain Eukaryota; kingdom Metazoa; phylum Chordata; class Actinopteri; order Labriformes; family Labridae; genus Tautogolabrus; species Tautogolabrus adspersus. Next base: position 26,279,299 of record CM036552.1, read on the forward strand.
GTCCAAGTTGAGTCAGCAGTCCTGAAAACCATGGCTCGTGTCAGAGTCAAGACCGCGTCCTGGACTTGAGTACTACTGGCTGACCCACTTATCAAAATGAAATCATTTATAACAGAGCTCACCTTGTGTTGGCGACGTTCTCTGTTGTTTACGGATTATGTAAAGAATTGGCTCCTGAGCATGAAGAAGAATGTACTCCACTCCCACCATCTGACTGGAAGGAAGACCAAAACAACGTTTGCTTTAAGTCATGCAGTCTTTACCCAAGATCACACATTCTTCGTTCCTTTGAAACAGGCCGGTCTTAATAAATACACTCCCTCTGTTTCATGAGGATAAGCTTCACACGTACGATTATTTGCATTCAGAGATTTCATTTCTTTGTTTTTATTTGTGTGCACTTCTCGTCCATGTAACACCAAATTATATAACAAGATAAACTTACTTCAGATGTTCCAGGCTGAGCCGCTGCATCTTCACCACCTCGTTGTTACAGGTTCGGTCATAAAACGGGTTGCTCCTCTCGGAGAAGTAGTCCAAAACATTTCCAGGGTTAAGAATCGGCACCCAGCCGCTGTCCACCCATGAAATCCCCAGAAGGTTGTCTGCAGATGGGAGGAGAAGTTCAGCTGATATCCTAAGCTGAGGGTTGGTCAGCTTAAATACGTTTCAAACTTGATTAGATGTTAGGTTTCACATGATTTCAAACAATGGGAGAGCTACTAATATTATCACATCCCCACAGTCTCAGGTGTTGGAAGTAAAGCTCACTTATAAAAATGTTTATCCGAAGTTTCTTTTATCAGGAATTTTTGAGACCAATGCAAGCATCGAGAATAACTAAACACTGTAAACGTAGTGTTTGTAGCTTTGATCAGGGAGGTCTTAAACCTCACAATACTATTAAAGGAGGAGCAATACGTAACTCTGACACCTAGTGTTTAACACGGGTACTGCAGTCCAAATTCTAAACATTGGAGAGAGCTGTCTCCCCCCCCCCTCTCTTGAGTCGATGATCAGCAGCTGATCATATAGTAAGGTCACTTTATCATTTCAGTCACTACAGAGCTTACTGATTGCATCTATGGTTGTCATAGTTACCACGGATGTTGAAAATCCTCCGTGAATGCCCCTTTATTGAATGTTTCATTTACGACATATCTGGTGAGTTTAATTTTACATTATAATAAATAAATAAAAAACATTTAAAGACGCAATCTAAAGCACACTTTAGGTTTTCAAGTCTGTCGTAACTACGGCTGAAAGGCACCAGATAGCACGGTCACTATTTAAACCGTAACATGGGCAATAGGTCACCGTACCGTTAACAGACAGTTTGTATAACTGCAATCTAGTCATCCTCTTTCTGGAATACCCGTTAATGTTTATTCAACCCTAAAGTATTTGCTGTATTATTGTTTATGCAACAAAACTGAAGACTCTCATGTTTAGTCAGCGTTAGCTAAAGTTAGCCGTGTTGCTAATCAAAGCGGAGGATGAGCTAACTTTAATATTTAAATGAAAACTATCTGTGAGGAGCTCTATTGTTAGACACAAAAGGAGCGGGTAGTTTATTGATTTATAAAACGTGAACTAAAGGGGAAAACTCGGGCAAACACTTTCTAAATTAAGAATTAAACGTCGTTTCTTGTTACCTCTGAAATCCACTGCCGCCATGATGTAAACAACTGTCCCACAAAGAATACGTCATGACGTCCTCGCACGCAGGTCGAAGTTTGATGGCGTCATCATTATAGTCTTTTTCGTTAAAAAAAGCATGAAGACGATTTACAATGTGAACTCAAAGGATTTTCTTAAATAAATTTAAAAAAAAGACACAGCAGTTTTAATTTTAAATTAATATCTGATTATTATGTTTACGTGTTTTGTTCCCCTGAAGACTCGGAGTGATGACATCAGAGAGAAAACTGACTCATTCCATCATTTTTGCATTTTTTGTCAATATAGTGTGGTCGCTTTTAGACAAACTACTTTATCTACTAGTCAAAAGATAGTGCTACTTTTCTTACTTAACAGCCATCTCAACCCTCAGTCCTTTATAAATCCCACGGGGGGGAAATTACTTTTACTCTCTGTTATTGAGACATGTTACACACACATAGGCTGAAATACACACATGCACAAACAGGATCTTATGGACATGCACCAATGAAGAGATGTCAGAGTGAGCATGCTGCATATGAAAGAACGCCTGGGAAGATGGGGGTTCAGTGCTTTGCTCAAGGTCACCTCTGCAGTGCTAGGACCTCTCCAGCTACCAGACCAATTTCCAGACTTGGTCACGGGAACTTGTAACGGTGACCCTCCGGTTCCCAATCCAAGTCCCTGCATATATTTTAAATCGTGACTTCAGACATAGGGAGACGTTTTCAGTGGGGTGTGAATGTCAAAAAGTCTTTGGAGCGCCTTTTAAGTATTGTTTTTGTTCCATTTCTTTGTACCGTCTTGAGGTCCAAACTGCACAACTTGTGTTCAAAAATATCAGAAATGACGGTCGTGAGTTGATTGTGGTTGCTGAGGCTCGACCAGTTGAGAATCCCTTATTTAAATGTTACCACTTTAATGTGGAGGAAAAAATGGTATATAAATGCTTTTAATACATGTGAATCTGTGCATTCCTTACTCCTCCAGCCCCTGCAGAAGTCAGTGTCCCGGTTCAGCCACCAAAAAGTTTGCCTACGTCACTGTAGGGGCCCCGCCTGAGGATGTGAGGTCCCGAGATGACTCATAAGGGGTCAACATGTCAGAAATGTAATTTGGGGAAAGACCAAGACGAGCTTGAATTTCCCTCGGGATCAATAAAGTATCTATCTATCTATCTATCTATCTATCTATCTATCTATCTATCTATCTATCTATCTATCTATCTATCTATCTATCTATCTATCTATCTATCTATCTATCTATCTATCTATCTATCTATCTATCTATCTATCTATCTATCTATCTATCTATCTATCTATCTATCTATCTATCTATCTATCTTTAAAAGTGACCAGTACAATCTTAAAGTGTACTGGCGAAACAGACAGGGAGCCAGTGGAGGGGAGCGAGGAAAGGAGTGACGTGATGTTGTCTGTTGAAACTAGTTAGAATATTTTATTTAAGAGCTTTTTATGCCTCACGGCTTTATTTCTGATCTGCAGCATTTGCTCCAGAGAGTTTTAAATTCCAGAGACACACCCGGACAGCTGAGCTCACGGCCGTATGAGTGTGACAGGACAGATGGATTAAAGCATGGTGACTACACGCTCTCACACACACACACACACACACACACACACACACACACACACACACACACACACACACACACACACACACACAGTGCTGTTGATGATAGACTTCATAAGAAGCTCTTTGTCGGGACAAAAAGGGGAAGACCGTGTTGTTCATTAAGCTGTCTGCAGCCCCCTCATGATGAGAGGCTCCTAACACGGTTACCCTGCTGCATACCTCCCGGTCTGAATGACATCACAGCCTGTCATTAGGGAGAGCTGCCTGTGATGTCCAACTTGTCTGCACAGAAGGAGAGCAGTGAGGGGTAACAGCAGGCTGCAGGCGGCTCGGGCGAGAGACGACAGGCTGGATGATCTTTATCTGATTCATCTGAGTGGAGAAGACTGCGTTCCTCTTCTTGTTTAGGTGGAAGGAGGGGGCTGAGACTCACCGCTGCCAACATATTCAGTTAGAGGAGGCTGAAATATCGCTGATTTCAAATATGCGGCTCAAAGAGAGAGAGGAATCAGATCAAATGAGTCCAACATACTGTGCTCACAGGACGAGGAACACACACGAAAAACTCCTTCAATCTTTTAGTTAGCTGTGATTGAAACTTTAACACTTAAGGGAGATGAATACAAATATTGATTCATTCATAACACACACAATGATGTCATGTCTGTCACTTCAGAGCAAATAAAGGTTAAACACATGATTCCACTTCATCAGTTTTATATAAAACATCACTGAGCCAGATTTATTGTAGTAAATACAACCCAAAGTTCCTCACGTTAAATCCTCTCCTCGCCTGAATCAAAGGCAAAGCAGGAAACAGACCAATGAAAGACAGGTGATAAAGCGCTCAATAACAGAATCATTCAACTATAAAAATAAGATCAGGACACTAATGTGTCCCTATCCTGTCTACAAACCTCCCAAATCATGAGAGAGGTCTATTATTACGGCTAAATCAGAATTAATGAATTAATCAGGCGAGTGTGCTCCATATCACTGCCATCAGCACAAGACAATAACAAGAAGACTGAAACAGTAATTACAGCAGTAAACAAAACCATGAAACAAAAGAGACTCATTTATGGCTCCTACATCCATCCTCTCCGTCTTCTGTCTGCTCCACTTTTCAGATGTGTGCTCAAACAGGCCGTTTGGAGATTTTCCCTTCATGACATCACAAAGGGCAGTAACCCCTCCCCCAGTTGTTTTGATGTCTAAGAATCCCAAATATTGTTATTGTCTCCTATTAAAAGTCATCAAAACATTCCCCCCCCGTACAGTGTGTGCTGATCGAGACATGAGCTAATCAGACCTGTTTGGTTTTTTGAACCAGGCTGTAAACATGTTAATGTCTGCTGTAAAAACAGGCTTTTTAGAATGGGTGTGTATGTGACTTCCTGTGTTTCTGCAGCCAGCCTCTAGTGGACACTCCAGGAACTGCAGGATTAACACTTTCAGTGCACTACATACTTTGTCCACTGGGGGCGCCAAAATCCACACAAACTGAAAGATCTCACAGCTTTAGATTAAATATAAAATGATTGATAATGATGCAAAATCCTTTATTTATTTACATGAATGTGACGTCATCTACTCTGTCACTGAAGCAAATATAGGTCTTAAAATATCACCTGTGTTCTCTGAATGCAGTTTATTATTGTAACTCAATCAGCCCTCTGCATTATCAAACTGAAGGTTCATCTGGATAACAACAGGATTAAATTACCTGATTTTGTAATCCTGATTACATAATCATTTTTTTTATTGCTTGGGAACATCCTGATTTCATGATGTAATTCCATTTGATAGATGTAATCCTGTTGGATTTCTTTTGAAAACCGGACCCAGACAAACTGATGATGAAATCAAACCTCTCCTCTTCCTGCTGGAGGACCCCCATGGGACCGCTGTCCTTGTATTTATCCACCAATCGGCTCGTCGGAGAGGAAAAATACGAGGACAGGCTGCACGGCGGAGCGCGCATCGGGCAGGGTTGCGCACAGAGAGAGACGTAGCTGCGACACTGCTGAGGCGAAGACGCGACTTATCCGACATACGGCCATGAGGATGCAGTGAAGGAGGCTCTGGTCATATCCAGCCGGGCGGAGGGCAGCTTTAATCAAATTACGGCGACAATGAGCGTGATTCAGGCCGGGCACGACGGCAGGGTGGACGGAGGCAGAGGAAGCCTCGGCGACAGCGGCGGCGGCTCCCCGAGGCTCCTCCAGCAGTGCGCTCAGCCTCCACACAGCAGCAGCAGCAGCAGCAGCAGCAGCCGAACCAAAGATGCCAGATATCAGCAGCAGCTCCAGCAGCAGAGGCATCATGGAGGCTCGATGCTCAAACAACCAGCGCACAACGAGCCGGCCGACGTCGTGAGGCGGGCGCTGGACTTCAAGTGCCAGGGCACCCAGTGCTACAAGGATAAGAAGTACCGAGAGGCGATCGGTAAGTACCACCGCGCTCTGCTGGAGATTAAGGGGCTGTGCAGGGTGCTGGGGGACCCGGACGCCAGCTCCAAGCCGTCCCCCCTCCTGCCCACCATCAGCAAGTCCAGCACGCTGACAGACGAGCAGAAGGGGGCCATGGAGAACGCAGAGCTGGAGTGTTACAACAGCTTGGCCGGTAATTTCCCCCTCACACACACACACACACACACACACACACACACACACGCACACGCACACGCAGACACACACACACACACACACACACACACACACGCACACGCAGACACACGCACACGCACACGCAGGCACACACACACACACACACACACACACACACACACGCACACGCAGACACACGCACACGCACACGCACACACACACACACACGCACACGCAGACACACGCACACGCACACGCAGGCACACACACACACACACACACACACACACACACACACACACACGCACACACACACACACACACACACACACACACACACACACGCACACGCAGACACACGCACACGCACACGCAGGCACACACACACACACACACACACACGCACACGCAGACACGCACACGCACACGCAGACACACACACACACACACACACACACACACGCACACGCAGACACACACACACGCACACACACGCACACGCAGACACGCACACGCACACGCAGACACACACACACACACACACACACACACACACACACACACACACACACACACACAGAAAGATTCAGGGAATACTCAGAGCTCATGAATGATTCATGACAGTATGAGTCATTTCGGGTTTACCCCACAATCTGCTTCACTCTCTCAGGTCCTTTTCAAATCCACTAATTCAACTGTGTGTGTTAATTAAGTAAAGATCCATCTTATCTCTGTTCCTGACAGCACACACGATGTTAAGGTTGTCATAAATGTACACACTGACACATTTAGATAGCACATGTTAAAACAATCAGTTATTTTACTGGTCGATCGATCACAAGGATCTAAGCTTTCTTTTTTTAAAGCCTCAAAAACTGCAATCAAACTCCTGCACACGGTCGAAGTTGCACAATGTGTGAAACATATTTCTGCAGATTGTGTGCCGAGGCCTTCTGTTTTAGTTGACGAGTCATTCCTGGCTGTGCGTGACACATCTGTCCCCACATAACTCTTAGTATTTAACTAAAGGCTTTTAATACAGATAGGCTCTTCAGTTTCACATTTACTCAAATTAATGCATGAAAATAATTTAAAAAAAATGTCAGTACTAGGGCCCGACCGATATGGAATTTATAGGGCCGATACCGATATCAATTTTGGGGAGAGAAAACAATTCCATACCGATATATCTGCCGATATTTTTCTTAGTTCGATCCCTCAAATGCAGTTATCAAACGTGTGGAAAAGATTTATAATGAAGACGAGATGGTCACTCATTGTGAAAGTAACTGAGCATGTACGTGTCACCGCTCGACACTCTGCAGAGTGATGATGCTTGTTGTAATCCATATAGCGCCCTCTGCTGGTGACACAGAACTGCTAGTGTAATACAATGAAACTCATTATCTGAGATCAAATTAGCTGATACCGATATGCTGATATCAGCCAATATTATCAGCATGAAAATAACAGCAAAATCCAGTCAGAGGACAGGGTCTCTGCAGACACAGTCACCAGCACACATGTACGGAGGCCCAGAAGGGACGATGGAGCAGCTTTACTTTAGGAGAAGACTTTTCCAAGTTTTTCTAAGTAAGTTAGCACACAGGAATGACCCCTGCGTGGTATCAAACAGGTGTGGGTATTGTTTGATTTGAACTGGTATCACATCGAGGTCACCTCACATGCTGTAAAAAGAAATTCAGACGTTGTCTCGTGCCGTGTTGGTTCAGTCACATCTCTCTCTCTCTCTCTCTCTCTCTCCTGTCTGCAGCCTGTTTGTTACAAATGGAGCTGGTGAACTACGAGCGTGTGAAGGAATACTGCCTGAAAGTGCTCTACAAGGAGGGGAAGAACTTCAAAGCCCTGTACCGCTCCGGCGTGGCGTATTACCACCTGGGAGACTTCCAGAAGGCGCTGCACTACCTGAAGGAGTCGCACAAACAGGAACCATCAGGTCAGCACTCGGCTCCAGAACGGGGTCATTCACAGTGTTGATGAGTCATTAGCTCACAGAGCAGGTTTGATTAGATTGGTTGACAGTAATCTGATGCGTTTGTGGTCTGTGTAACAATCGGGAAACAGTGATTAAACATTTAGTAGATTAAAGCTCCGATGTCACGCTTTTCAGCGATTATCCAGAAAAATCCAAGAAGGGTTTCTGCAACAGGAAGAGAAGAACCACGTCTGCCATGTTTGATAAAATAATCGATGAAACCGACACCAACACCAGAATGAGTATCAGCCATAGAGCGTATGAAACATGGACGTAGTGTCAGTGACATCACCTGTTAGTCACTGAAGAGGCGTGATGAAACCAAACAATGAAGGTCGACATATTGGAAATGCTAACTCAACCTGCAGTCGGCCGTATGCTGTAGGGATTAGGGTTGTACAAATGTTGTTAAATCAGAACACTTCTCTCCCGTCTGCACAGTTTTACTGCCAGTATTTCTCTCGTTCAGATCTTTATTGATCGGGGAGGAAGAAACATCAATCAGGCATGCCTACTGTTGCCATGGTGATTTTACACAATGCGATGACACTCAAGTAAAATGTTAGTCTGCCCTCTTTTGTGTGTTTTTAAATCTTAAATAAGATGTTGATCTGGACTCGTCAGGTAAATGTGGATTAAATAATGAGATATTTTCAACGAGAAATGAGACAAATACTCCTCCTGAGATTTGACTTTCTGCAGTGTAAATCATGAATTATGTTATTTTGTTCATAAAAAAGTTGTATTTTGTGTCCCTGGATTGTTGAGATAAGTGATGCTTCGCCGTTATCTTTCATGAATATTCAGTAAGTGCCGTTCTGTTTGTGTTTGTGTGTTTGGAGCAGTGAGACTCTTTGAAAGCACACAGACCGGATCAACTAAAAGATGCATGCTGTTTCCTAAAATACGTTTCTGTCGTCACTTTACTGTGTCACGAGCATCTCTGGGTTCAGATGGGAGATTTATGAGCGTATTGATGCCTCATTTCCTGCCTGAACAGGAAATAAATCAGCCGTTTCCTGTCTTTGTTTTGTTCCAGACACCAATGTGATCCGCTACATCCAGCTGACAGAGATGAAGATTCGCCGGAGCGCCCAAAGGGATAAGAAAGAGGCGACATAATAAAAAAAAGACGCCCTCGCCGCTTGATGACTTGTAACACACCGTAAATTTTCGCCCTAATGTGTGCCACCCGGACCTCACACGCCACGAGTCACAGGTCTGGGTGTGAAGCATTATTATTTCCTTTGCTTTTGCCCTGCACAGCAGCCAGTCATGTGATTGAACTTCATCATTGTGTGCTTGAAGCGTTTTGATGAGAAACTGCGAAAGCGAGTTTTTGTCTCTAAACTGCCAAAAGTGTTTTTTTTTTTACCCGAACAAACCGATGCACTGCCAGTCCGAACACTGCACACACACAGGCTCACACGCGGGACAGAGACGGGAACATCAAGGGCCTGAGTCAGAGTGAATCCAGCACGTCTGCAAGCCGAGCGTTCACTGTGATCCGGCACGAGACCTCGCACAAGACGTGTTCGAATAAATGCAAACCACCTACACTTCTGTCAGCACACTTTTATCTTTAAAATACAACAAAAGATGGAGATTTTTTTACACTCTCGACATATCTGAAGTGCTTTCAGTCAGTGACCCTCCTGATTGGCAGAAGAAGTGGTCAAGAGCACGTGGTTAGGATCTGCAGAACGAGCGGAAGAGAGGGAAGCTGTGTGTGTTAATGCCAAAACGAAGCACTTCATCCGCAGCGTTTTTCTGTATCGATAAATACTGTACGTTTCCTGTAAAGGTATGAGTGTAATAAATGTCTCTATTGATTGAACTACCTCATGTCGTGCTGCAGAGCTTTATTTGTATTTCCTTTGTTTGTAATATGCTAGAAAAGCAGAAAACAGTCATGACTAAGACTCTTGTAAACCTATCAGCTCGGGAACTTTCACAGCGAGGAGACGATGATACGCTCATCTGTAGTTGATAAAAAAGTCCAGACCAAAAGAAGATGTCTTAAAGACGATCCAGAGACACAAACATCTGAATGAGATCTCTGAGATTACCTAAAGTTGTCTCCTTCTAAGATCTTAAAGGTCCAATCAGTGAGATGTGTAGAGAGTGAGATGATAAAGTGAGCTTACTCTATGATCAGACATTAAGGAAACATGCTATGTTGAAGTGCTGGCTTCTCTGACAACAATGCAGCAGCCAGTATGTCCTCCTTCTAACTTTAGATTCTGGTCCTGAATGGTCTGGATTTGTTTGGACCAGAGAAGGTAGGCGGTTTTAAGGCACCCCCACACGGCCGTTTTGGACGCCCCTCGGTTTGCCAGATATGAGAGCAGTTATCAGGTCAAACCAACAGGTGTTGCAGCGATGGAAGCGGGCAAGAGAACTGGTTCAGATAGAAGTGATTGTACCCGACCTAAAAAGCCTCTGCATGTTTCTAATAAGCTCCACGAGCAGAAACGTGCTCAAACTAGGATCAATATTGGAGATGCTTTTGAAAAATGGAGAGAGGTTAGAACGCAGAAAGGTTTACAGACCGATGCAGAGCTGGCTAAACACTGAAGCTTCAGTGTCCACCACATGGTGACCTGCGTGAGCATCCACTCTAGAGAGGGGGGGGGGGGGGAGACAGCTCTCTACAATGTTTACAGTTTGGACTGCAGTACCCATTTTAAACACTAGGTGTCAGAGTTACATACTGCTCCTTTAAAGAGATTTATGTTTGCATATTTTGCATACGTTTAGATCACATTTACACAAGGATTAGGAGTCGAGCACAAATGGCAGACAAAATTGATCTACCAAATACAAAATGTGAAGTGACGAGGTAAAAGCTTGTCCTGTTTTAATTCTCTCTATATCTAAAGCTTTTAAAGCACGAGAGCACGCGGTCTTAGGTGAAGGACACACCGGTGGAAGGCCTTCGGTCCCATACTTCTGACTGGAGTCAGCCATCTTGGATCCTCCTCCTCTTCTGCGGTTGGATGGTTTAGGCCGGAGGCAGCCTATGCTTTTTATCCGATAGGGGAGGGGCTATAAGGGAGGAGAGCGCCGTCCCGTCCATGAACAACACATCCAGAGGGACTCACGCTTCTCTCTCACTGTCATTACTCAGAGATATTTACAGAGGATATACTTGATTTCTGCTATATTTATCTTCCTTTAATCACCTGGAGATGTTCAAAACAACGAGAGGAGAAACTTTACATCGAAATGAAATGATCACCTGCTTCAGACATTGAGACTTTGTCGTTGTTGGCAGCCGTTCAGTTTCCTGGAAAGCAAACAGAGCAGCAAAAAAAGACTGTGACTGAAGTTTGATGCTGATCCAGAAAAGGACGTTAACAGCAACAACAATGTTTCAGTACCGAAATGTTGCCAACATCTTTGTGTAATTTAGACGCTGTGTCCGAGTTTGTCTGCAACTTTAGGTGGATGGAGTCCTCTCCTACACGCCTGTCACATAGATGCTTCGGTACTTTTCGGTACCATCCATCGTTAACATAAAAGATGGTATCATTTTAAAACACGTGGTTTCAAAAAGAAAAATCAAGACATCCCTACTCTTATGAAAGAAGCAGTGACACAGTCGGCTTGTTCACTTTGATTTTACTCAAATCAGTGTTTCAGTGCAAATACAAGTCATCAATAACAGATCTCTTCTCACTCTGAACATCGTCCTTCATCAACAGTGAGATCAGCTGATTCGTGGTAACATTTCAGACACCTAAAGACACCTCAGGAGGAGAGCTTTGTACCAACCAGCAGCCCGGGGTGATACCGTTCATTGAACACTGAGCGTGATCACAGTCTGCACCGACCTCACAAAGAAAGCGTTCACATTCAGACAAACGTTTGGTGACACTTTGGATGATGAAATCTCAGAGGACGCCGTCCTCCAGGCCGAGAGGTCACTTCACATTCAGAAATATAATGACATAAACAGGAAGTGGGTTTCTAATGATGGTTAGCTCATTTTCTTCTTCTTACTTTGACATTTAATGCACGATGTTAAAAACCTCGGTGCGAGAACAACCTGATGGGTCTGATAAAGATCAATCTTCATTTTAAAGGTCACATATTCTCCTCCTCTTCAGTGTAAATAAGTCTCAGAGCTCCTCTAAACATGTGTGTTAAGTGTCTTGTTCTAAATCCACTCTGATCCTGTATTTGATCATGCCTATAAACCCCTCTATTTCAGCCCTGCTCAGAACAGGCTGTTTCTGTGTCTGTAGCTTTAAATGTAAATGAGCTGTGTCTGACCACGCCCCTCTCTGGAAGGGCTTGGGTGGCTCGGGCTTTCTCGCTCCATGCCCTATTGTTTACGGTGAGAAGGCAGACTCAGAGGGCAGAACAAACACCTAGCTGTGGGAGTGTCACCCACCTGGGGGAGGGGTTACTGCCCTTTGTGATGTCATGAAGGGAAAATCTCCAAACGGCCTGTTTGAGCACACATTTTCTGAAAAGTGGAGCAGGCAGAAGACGGAGAGGATGGACTTTTCTCATCATTGGGGGGTTTGTAGACAGACTAGAGACACATGTTAGAGTTAGAGAAACATGGTGAAGAGGATTTTACAGAATATGAGACCTTTGAATAAAATAAATGAACATTTAACACGTGTACAGTGCAGACAAACATGGGTAAATTACAGTTAAAGAAAAGTGTGAACTGTTGTTATTGTTTTCATTAGTGGTGAACCTTTTAATCATTTCATTAATAACATTAATCGTGTTACAAACTTTTGCTCCTTTTCCACAAAGAGTCTAAATCCTGCCGACGTTTAGTTTACAATCAGAGAAGAAGAAAAAAAACTTATTTTGGACAAAGTGACTCTTTTAGTGCTTTCACATCTGCAGAAACCTCCTGAAGTGTTCGTGCTGAGCTGCATGTGTGAACACAAACAGCTGAACAACATGATCAGGAGATTATCCAGAGCAGTCCTCCTGAAGTTATTGAGATATGTTCAGGAGTGCAGATGTGAAAACCCTCAAAGATGCTTTCAAATGAAACAGACGATAAAACATTCAGAGACAACAGAGTCAAAAATCAAGGCAAAGACGTCAAGTTATAAAAAATAAACCATCACATAAATTAAATAACTTATAATAAATATGAATAATAAAGAGTGAACCTTCAGTGGCACGCCACCAGGGCCTGCTTCACCTTTTCATCGCTCAGCGCTCTCACACTTTGTCTAATGAAAATGTTTCTGAGCGAGCTGCTTCAACAAACTCTCAGGGTTTATAAACTCCAGACACTTTTTGTCATGTTTTCATATTTGGGGTCTAAATGACGCTACAACCTGTTCTAGTTCCACGTGCTCGCTGTGTTCCATCAGCGCCACGGTTTTACTCCTTCGGACGATGTGTCACTGGGTCTGTTTGTGGAGCGTGATCAGAGTGCAGTCATGAGCAGCTGTACACAGAGAACAGCGTGCAAACATCATGTTGCTCTCTCTTTCTGAGGATGATTTGTTTGGTGCCTGTTTTGATGTAATGTTGATAAAGTGATGAAATATACGATCAGTAGATTGTGTTTTATTTTGAAACAGACCGGACGCTCTGTGCATTTCCTTGTCTGACTTCCTGTCCGGGTCGATCTATTCTGTCCAGCTTGACGCGTGCTTGCAGCGAGCTCCTATGAAAATAGATTCAGACCAATTTCAAATGGAGCAGAGCGGAGTGGCGCTGTCGGCACGCTCCGGAGACGGACAGAGGCAGCGCACGGCGCCGCAGTGTGCGGCTGCAGTCGCAGCCTGTTCACAGCTGACACTCTTGATCGTCATTAATACCCAAAATATGTAAAACAATAATAAAAATAAGGCGGGGTTTAAAAACAGAGATACTCCCCGTCAATGAAGCCTTTGATGTTGGTGTTTGTGACTTCCTGTCACAGCAGCAGAGGCGTCCTGGTCACCACACACGGCTCCAGCTACACCTGGTTACACTGACCCTGTGTTAAGACTGCGGCTTGTTAATGCAAAGAAGTGCTCAAAGTTTACATTCCTGTCACCGAGCCGGGACACGACTCGACGATACAGGTGATCTGTGGTGACAGGTGCTCGACAGGAAACAAGAAACGCCATGGGACACGAGCAGGAGAGTGACTCAATCAGATAAAAGATAAACAATCAGAGACGTGTTAGAGCAGCTTTACATTCATGACGCTTTCTCAAAGTGCACTTTTATCAAATGCACCGTCTCAAGCTTGAAATGATAAAAAAGGAGAACTTTACGCCGCTCTGCGATGAAGCCGTTCATCTGTTCCTCGCCAAAGAAGCTTCTGTGTCTTCAAAGATTAGACAGAAACGAGCACACGGGTCAAACGCACGTTTGTTTTTGGAGATTCGGACGCCGAGTTGGAGGATTATTTTAAAATCATGAATAGCAATGCAACAAACGTCAGGAGGTGGAAAAGTCTCGGACAATGACTTCCTGTGTTTAAGTGACCTTTTTTTTAAACGGTTAACGATGAACCGACCTCGTTAAGAACCGATCTGTGGCGGTAGATCTTTCACGGTAGCTGAGTCAGGACCAGAATCCGGGTCTGTAGCGGTACGGCGAGTCTTTGGGAAAGCTGAGCTCCGGTCTGCAGAGCGGGACTGTCCCATCCCGACACTGGCCCTCATCCAGCTGATCCAACAGGTTTTCCTTCCTGTATGGCGTCGGGGCCTCCATGGGGGTAGGTAGCACCGCTGAGTCTCCGCCAAACTCTACAGTAGGAGGCGTCTCTGTGCTGGACGTGTGGGCGGGGGACTCGCCGTTACCCGTGTTTTGTCCATTTCCCCGCGACCTCGCCTCCCCCCAGAACACATCACAGCGTGCCCGCGGAGAAGGCCGAGGCCGGGCCACAAAGTCCAGGGTTTTGGGGCGTTCAGGAGCACAGCGACGGCGGGGAGTTGGAGGGAACACGATGTTTGGATCAGGGAGGCGGGGGACTTCACGACAGTCGTCTTTGAAACCTCTGAAGACAGCTGGTGGGGGAAAAAGGGAAACAATGAGAAGACAAACAGGAAGTTCAACATGGGGGGGGGCAGGGGTTTGAATATAAAGTTACATCATAAGAGAGTTCTCCTAAAACTTCAAACTGTAATCTATATTTTATGTGGAATCTGTGAGTAGAGATCAGGATTAACTTTACCCGTGTTCTCTAACGCCGTTTCAGGTAATGGTTCCAGGTTGTTGGGGAGGCAGCTCTTCTTGATGGCCCCGTCTGACGGTGTTCGTCTCAGGCTGCGTGAGGAGCTCGGGGCGGAGGGAACATGTGTGGGCGTGAGGGACTGCCGTGGATTCCTCTTGAAGCTTTCCAGGTGGGTGTTGACCAGCGGGTTGACCAGCCTTTGAGACACAGGAGGCTGAGCGGGCGTTGAGGCAGGGCGGGAGACTACCAGCTCCTCGCTGTCAGAGCGGAGCAGCGAGCGGGTGGAGTTGCAGTCGGAGACGGAGGATAAGGACAGCAGTGTGTAGGAGGAGGGCAGGCCTCGCTCCGGCAGCGAGGGTGCCGGGGGTTTCAGCGGGCTCTCCCGGCGGAACAGTCTGTGAGTCTGAGGGCTGGTGCTCCGCCTCTGGCCCCCTGTTCGGTGGAAGAAACCCTCCCATCGCGATTTGATACTCTCCTCCGGCTGGGCCACAGTGAGCAGGTTGCAGCCCAGTCCCACAGCTGCCAACAGAGCTCCACAGCCCAGCAGCACCAGCTCCGACCGCCGGCTCCCGCCCGGGCTCTTCCTGCAGGGCGGTGTACCTGGGACCTGTCCGCTGGGGCCATACTCGTCTCCATCAGTGTCAGCAGCAGCAGCAGCAGCAGCAAGGTGGGACTCTTTGTGGAAGGGGAGGCAGAGGTAGGACTGACCAGGGGCTGCTCCCGGCTCCGTGGTGAAGCAGCAGTCTTCATTTTCTAAAAACAGGAACGCTCATTTCAGAATGCATTCATTCTAGTTTCTTTAAAAGCACTGAAGCAGGATCATACTCTCTCCTTCACTGTGTTTCCAGCTAGTCTGTGTCTGATAACCTGAATAATTACTTCAGCTGTTCACTGCATGCTGAATGAAATAGATTTTAAATCCTTCTTACCCATCTCCACGAGGCTCGGCACCCCGGGCACGGCAGGACTGTGTCTGGGAGACCTGCGGAGGTTTGGGGCGCTGCAGGAGCGCTGCCTGCTGCCTTCTTGGGGAGGCTTCACACTGTCAGGAAGGACCAAGATAAAAAATATAGAGAAACTGTCTCAGAGTGTGTTTCACAGACTTTGTGTAAACTTACCGTTACGTTAAAGAAATGTAAAGGTCACATATCCTCCTCGTCTTCAGTGTAAATAAGTCTCAGAGCTCCTCAAAACATGTGTGTGAAGTGTCTTGTTCTAAATCCACTCTGATCCTGTATTTGATCATGCCTATAAACCCCTCTATTTCAGCCCTGCTCAGAACAGGCTGTTTCTGTGTCTGTAGCTTTAAATGTAAATGAGCTGTGTCTGACCACGCCCCTCTCTGGAAGGGCTTGGGTGGCTCGGGCTTTCTCGCTCCATTTGCTTGTCACCTCACCTTGCATCAGCGCTGTGCTCTCTGTAGGGGCCGCCCCCGCGATTTCTGCCCTTTTTCCTGGACCCCTTCCTCTCAGCCTCCTCTTCATCCTGCAGGAGGACTGCACCACGACCCCAAGCTGTGCAGCCCTCACCTGGAGTAACTGCAAACGGACCAGAATACACAGTATGAGAACAGACGTTATAAAGCGCTTGAACACCAAGTGAATTCAAGTCTCTGACGATGCTTACGTTGGATGGCTCGGAGGCGGGGCAGCATGGCTGGGCTCGACGGCGGACTGGAACTACTGCTGAGCAGACTCCTCCTCCGATCGTGAGAGGGAGACGCCTGCACCGTGATTTTATGCTGAAAATCTAAATCAGGAATTCAAATAAACCAGCGGTTGAAAAATAAGCATTTCATTTAGCTAAGAAACATAACAAACCCTGAACAGATAAAGACACTCCAGGTCACTTTTGAAGGCAGATATTTATGATAGAGGGAAGTCAAAGCAACTACGACAGAAACTGTTTTCACATCTGCACTTCTCAACATATCTAGATAACTTCAGGAGGACTGCTCCGGATATTCTCCTGATCTGGCTGTTCACACATGCACCTCACAGCGGGAGACTGTCCCTGTCAGACAGGAGGGGGGGCGGGGTCTCATACGGCAATAACGACGTGGAAGTGGCGGACGATGCAACAGAGTCTGCTACACAATGCTATAATGAGAATATTTGTCTTTCTATCAATGCTACGTGTAGTCGAACAGAATCACAATCTGAACTAAAGAGTGGAGAAGAACATACTGGAGAACAGGAAACAGAATGCAGCAGGTTCATTAGAACACGGAGATCGTAGAGGTGGCGTGCAGACAGTCTATGGTCGTGCAGCGACCACAGGGAATAAACGTCACCACCCCCTCCCACTCGCTCGAGGTGAATTCTCCTGATTATATCCTGCTGCGTTCTCACATCAGCTCACTCTGACTTTCTGCAGAATAAATACGAGGAGGCTGGAGGAGAAACTCCAGGTGAAGAGAGAAACATTCAGCTGTTTGTGTTCACACATGCAGCTCAGCACGAACACTTCAGGAGGTTTTCAGGAGTTTTGTGAGAGAGTGAAAGCAGCTAGAGAGTAAACAATGACAGTACTGTAAAGCTAAATATAAAAAGGGTAACACCTGAACAAAACACATGTTTATACATTGATTAACAACGTGCTACTGCATCGTAGCCGACCATGACAGCAGCATCAAAATCCTACCAAACGCTGCCTCTCTGGCCTGCAGTGAAGCGTGATTCTAATCAAACATTACAGATGAAAGCTTGTCTCATATCTCTACAGCCCGACTTTGCTCTGACTCGGCCTGAACTCGTGAGCAGACTGTCGACATACGCAGCATCATGGCGTCTCTTTGCTGTACCTGAGGGGAGGCTGATCCTGTTCCCGTCCTTGAGTTTAAGGCGGTTGCGGCGGAACTTGCCCTGCCTGCTCTCCACATGAGGCTTCTCCTGGTAGAGCTGGTGAATGATGATGTTGAGCTCTCGCTCCAGGATGTGGATCTCCCGCTCAGCCAGCTCCTGCTCACGCCTCCTCAACGCCTCCTCCTGACACTTCTGCTGCAGCGCCGCTTGGGTCAGCTCCTCCTCCCACGAGCGCAGCTCCTGAGGGATGAGATGATGGGAGAAAAACCAACATGAAGCCTGTGAATCATCAGCAATAAACCCTCCATCTTAACCTTCAAAATGTGATACGATTTAAATACGAATGTTATTAGAGCAGAGGCTGAAGCATACCCACAGATCCTTCATTTATATCTCATAATACATTTGATCTGGATCCTTTTTTTGTATATTTGGGGTCTTAATGACGAGTTTGCAGCAGAGTCTGCGCTCTCGAGTAGACAGAGCTCCCCCGACCTTCAGAGAGGTGATCAGGCGCTACTACCACCTGATGTCCCTGACGCCCAGCCTCCACCATGGGACTGTGTTGTCCCCACAACCACCGTGCGCTCCTCATTCAGGCACGGCCTGCTCCGACCTCCACCTCAGCAGAGAGTAAGTGTGGACAACAGGAACGTGAGGAATACAAAGGAGAAATCCTTCCTGCATCTTATCCCATGTGTCCTAACAAAGAGTAAGATCTTTTTTTTAAACTAAAAAGATGGTATGAGGTTCTTGTTAACAGTAAGTGTGTTACCCACAGGACTGTGTGTCAGCTCAGCCCCTTTAAGGACCAGCTGGAGAGCAGGCACAGAAGGTCGGCTATACGGCCATGAGACGGGGATGTTACGTGCTACACGTAGCATTGATATGAAGGCACATATTCTCATTATAGCGTCGTATAGAGGTTCCTTTGTCCGACACCTCAGGAGCCCCCCCGCCCCCCCCCCTCCTGTCTGACAGGGATAGTCTCCAGCTGTGAGGAGCATGTGTGAACAACATGATCAGATTACATTCTTGAGATATTTTCAGGTGTGAAAACAGCTGCTGTAGGATCCTTCATGTTATTTGGTCAGACACTGAATAACTTAATAACCATCTGAGACTGTCAGCAGCTAAAACCAGCTCTTCTGGAGTACTTCACGAGGTGCAGTTCCCCGTGAGGATTATGTTACAGCCATTAAAGCCTGTTTTCACGGCTGCTGGCCGAAGTAATGAACTACAAAATTCAAAAACTGTAAGAACCTATAAGTCACTTCGAACCAAAACCAAGTTAAAACTGTCCCCACTCTCTCTCTCCCTGATTTCCATCTCTACCCACCGTCCTGTCTCTCCAATAAAGACACAAAAAGCCCAAAAATAAATCTTAAAAAGGTTTAACAAAACAACGTCTCAGCTGTACCTTCTCCTTGGTCCTCAGCTGGTCGAACATTTCCTGGATCTCCTGCTTCCAGTCGTCCTGCAGAGAGTGGAAGGACTCTGCTGGCATCTCAAAGAAGCCCGACTCCTCGATGGACGTCAGCTGGTCCAGGATCGCTGTGAAATGAGGCCGGGAGTGAGGGTCTGAGCTCCAGCACTCTGCGGCACAGGATGAAAAAAAAAACACTGTTAGGGCGCACTCACACAAGGTGATCCGTACCGTACTCATTTGATTAATTATTCATGTTCAGGGGTATCTTTCTGGCACATAAACTGACACTGCGTTATATCTCCACCCGAGGCTCCCCGGTAAGAAAAACTTGGACACAGTTCTTCATTAAATATGTCATCGTTTTTAACCATCTGTCGCTTTGTACACTAATGATTCGGCTCCTCTTACCCTCCATCAGGCGTGCAAAAGGCTCCGGACAGGTGGAGGGGATGGGCAGAGCCAGCTTGTTCATGGCGACCCCGTAGGCCACAGCGAGGCTGTCGATTCCCCGAAATGGAACTTCTCCTGTCAGCAGCTCCCAAAGCAGCACGCCATAGCTGAAATGTAATTAAAAAAAAAAAGAAGGGCTGAATCAAACTTTAAAGGGGCTATATGTAACTTTCAAACATACTGCGTTCGTAGCGATACCGCATGGCCGTCAGGCGAACTGCACCAGTAACCTGTAGCTCGCTCTCCCTCACATGCTCAAATGAGCATCAACATGGCCCCTGAAACACTGGATATTTACCGGCATGATGTTTCCAGAGGAGGTAAGTGGTCATACACATGTGAGAGTCTGTGAAGGAGTCTGTGTGTCTCATTCTCCATCCTACAAACGACAGTCTCTGCAGGCACTGCCTGAGAGCACGAGTGTGTGATGAGTTTGTCCGCCTGTGAGAGCTCCTAGGACGGATAGAAGTGTGGTGAAGGCGGCCTCTGGCTGTGCAGGTGAAGACCGGGAGTGTGTGATGAGTTTGTAGATTTCTGTAAGCGGAGCGGAGTGAGGAGGACGTTGAGAACGCAAATAAAATGACACTGCCTGGAGCTTTAGCGGAGAAATCGGACCCGGGCAAGTTGTATACAGACAACACAGATAGACAGTGAACATCTACTTTTTACCTTCAGTTAAACGTTCGCTTATTAGTGGGCGATAAAAACGAGTTATACTTGTAAAAAGTGACATATATATGTCACTTATAGCTTTATATAAATCATTAGACAGTTCACCTGACCGCCATGCGGTATCTCTACAAACACAGTATTTTTAAAAGTTACATATAGCCCCTTTAACTAATCAGAAATACACGTTAAAAAATGTGACTCCCTTACGTCTCACGATTTAATATCCTCAAGGCTTCATGCAAGTGTACGAGCATCTCTTTTTTAATCTATAACATTCAACCATTTTCTTTACCACTTCCTGTTTGGGCTCGCGGGGAGCTGGAGCCAATCCCAGCTGTTGGGCAAGAGGCGGGGTTACACCGTGGACTGGTCACCAGCCAATCACAGGGCTGACATATAGAGACAGACAACCAGCCACACTCACATTCACACCTACGGGTAATTTAGAGTCACCAGTTAACCTAACCAGCATGTCTTTGGACTGTGGGAGGAAGCCGGAGTACCCGGAGAGAACCCACGCATGCACTGGGAGAACAGACGGGGATTCAAACCAGGAGCCTCCTCGCTGTGAGGGGACAGTGCTGACCACTGAACCACCGTGAAATGATGTTAAAAAGACGCCTGCGAAGACGTTGGTGGCTGTGCGATGGCTTAGCTACAGTGCGCCTCAAGGGACAAAATGGCACGCAAACAATGTGATTACTCCTCCTCTGCCCACCTCCAAATGTCGCTACCCTTGGAGAACGTGGATGAGCGGATGACTTCGGGCGCCATCCAGGCGTAGGTGCCGGCGGCGCTCATTTTGGTGGTGCGATGCCACTCTCGGGCCAATCCAAAGTCTGTGATCTTCAGCGTCTTGTTGCTCAGGTCTGCCATCTCCACCCTCTCCAGGATCAGGACTGGGTGGGGTTTGTTGGGAGGTGATGTGGGGGGGGGTTCGGTTGCAGGATGCAGGATGCAGGATGGGGAGAAGGGGGAATGCGTGCAGATTGGCAGGTGGGGTGACGGTAAAAAAAAAAAAGGTTTCATGTGATCGTCGACAGGTTTGTGATGTTTGGAGGGGCGGTGGAAGGAGGAGGAGGAGGAGGAGGATTTGGATGCATGTGGAAACGCAAAAAATGAGACACATGGTGGATGAACCAAACGAGGATGATGATGAAAGGAGAGGAAGGAGAAAAGAAGAGAACAGAGAACAAACAGAGAAGCTGAGAAACAGTGAGAAAGATGAAACACACAGACTACAATCTCCCTGAATATATTCAAAGCAGAACATCTCAAACAAACATTGATACCAAAGTTAAACTCCAGAAATCTGTCTTTTTTATGCTGCTGTTTGCTCCTCCTAACCACACGCTCTCTCCCCCATTCAGCTCCACGATGCCGGGCCATCTGCTGCGGCTGTGCCCAGTGCAGAGGGTGTGTCTGCAGGCTGCGGTGCACATCAAACCCCCCCTACATCTGCTGCATGTGTGGCTCTAATGTTTCAGACAGAAAGAGTTTCAAGAGAACCTTAAAGCTGCAGGAAGCATTCATTGAACAGCCTCACACCTTTACATACTTCTTAATGAATTCAATTGATATATTTTAGACGCTGAATGAGTTGGTTTTTTTCCGGGTTCTTCCTCTAAGAACACCTGCTCCAGTTTAACTCGTGCATGAGTTTGGATATTTCAGTCGAGTGTAAAAAGACTTTGAAGTGTTCACGTTTCTGTTCGGGAGCCTTTGGAAACATGTTTTGGCGTGAGCTTCATCATCGTTCCACCGACCACTGCTTTACCTCAACGCTGCGTCACTGGGTGGAGTCTCAGTTGACCACGTCTTTCAAACATCCTCAGCGCCTTCTGTAACCAACAATTAGACACAAGCTTCTCATAAAGTGGTTTAGACTCCACAAGAACCCGCTGAACATGAAACGGATGTCATGGGATTGATTGAAGAAAAAAAAAAACCTGGTCCCTGTTTTTACATCGCTTGGAGTCGAAATGACTCAAGAGATTTTTCTGTAATTGCTCTTAAGTTATGAGCTCAGCTATCTGCCAGAAATCAGGCTGTAATGGCTGCAAACAAATCAACTGATAAAAGTACAAGTTGACTAAATACAGGAACCACAGAGGCTCCATACAGAGAGCAACGAAGAGAGGACGTGAAGCTCCTGAGCTGATCACCACACGACGGACCAATGGCAGGCAGAGGCTGGTTGTGTGTGCAGAGGGAGCCTCCAATAGGCTGTCTGGGGCAGAGCGCAGGGTAAATCCTCAGTAATAGGCTTGGGATTTAGGGGATCCAGTCGGGTAAAATGTAAGATTACAACTGCTCCACAAACACACACACATGCATGCACACTGTTTTTGCTTTCTGCTCTGCACACAGATTATCATCACCATCACAGAGTATGAACTGGTCATAGTGATATCGTGTTCCAGCATGTTTGAAGTAGCAGGCACCATCATTAAAATAATATGTTTACAGTCATAGGTCAATAATAACACTGACAAATGTGATTTATTCAGCCAGACACTTGATTTGATTTGAACGCAGTCTTCTGTCAGACAGTCTAAAGACTCGTGCTGATAGTTCCAAACGCTCCGCCCATCTCTGCACTCTGCAAAACCAGTTCAAGACACTCAAGACACACCTGTTCAGACGGCCTTCTCATCTTTTGATCATAGACTGTAAATTAGGGATACACCGATGCATCTGTTCCACATCGGTATCGCTGATATCAGCCCCGTTGACAGACATCGACAAATGATGTGACATGAACCGATGTCAGCTGTTGTGTCGACATCTCGTTTCAGAGAAGAGGTTTTTCATTGGGCAGAAGAAATCAGCTGTTTAACAAACTGAGTGAAAGTGTCAGCCTGTAGGAGTCTGACACCAAAAGACGGTGCATTCCTACTGTAAATAAAAATGTCTGAAGCCTGAGTGGCATCCCCCATCTGTTCCTGCAGGGGGCGCTGGAGGGGGCGCTGTCTCAGCCTAACTTTCAGTCAACCTAACGACAGGCTGAGAGCTGGAGCTGAGGCGGGTTGTAAGCCTCCTGACAAACCGTTACACCGCGCCCACCTGTCAATCAGGTCAGCTACACGCCTTATTGTGAATAACTCTTATCCTTCATCAAATCAAAACTGATGAGTCATCAAAAACGTCATTCCCCTCTCCGAGATAAATGGGACACACCATCAGCCTCGCTCGGCTGAATATCTTCCCCCCTCTATTTCTGGATTCAGCCAAAACAACGACAGCTTCTTCTTGTCTTTAACACCCTGTGCACAAAGATATTCAGAAGCCTTTTTCACTTATGTGCAAGAAGAAGTAAAAGCTGAGACTAGAAGCTGAAACAGTTTGTAGTTCTTCAGACCATGAAGGTGTTTTCACTCCGCCCGTAGGACACAGAAAAGGTGGAAATTGGCAGAATTTCACTTAAAAGCAAAATTATGGATTTTTATTTTGTTACGGTTTTTAAAAGGTGAGGATTTATATCTTCACTCTGATTTATATTTTAGTTTCACACATTTATCTGAATCTAAACAGAGCTGGGAACACGTCCGTTAATGCGTTAAGTATCAACGTTCTTTTTTTATTCATTTTAAATGTGGATATTCATTTGAAAATCGATTACTGAAAACTTTAACTTCTGTTAAATTTGTTGTTGACCGCTTACATGGTGAGATGTATCGTGGCCAACTAGAGCGAGGGCATAGCGCCCCCTGTAATTAATTCCACCACACAGACCCTCAGTGAGACACAGAACAGAAACATGCACAGAGGACCGGGGGACATATGGAGGTCTTACTGTTGCTGGACTTGAGGTCTCGGTGGATGATGGGGACGATGGCCTGGCTGTGGAGGTAGAGCATCCCACGGGCGATCTGCACGGCCCAGTCCACCAGTGTGCACGGAGGGATGCGTTTCCCAGCGAGGGCGCGGTTGAGGGCCCCGCCCCGGGCGAACTCCATGACGAGGCACAGGTTGGGCTCCAGCAGACACACCCCCAGCAGGGCCATGATGTTGGGATGGTTGAGCATGGCGAACAGTTTGGCCTCCTGACGCACACTCTCAAGAGTTTGCTCGGGGTCCTCATCAGGATCCCGCCGCGCTGCCTTCACCGCCACCTCGCAGCCCCGCCACACTGCACGGTAGACTTTTCCAAACCCGCCAACTCCGATAATCTCCTCCAGGGTCAGCTCGGAGAAATCGATCTCCAGGACTGAAGAGAGAGGAGGACAACGATGAAATGATTGACATCTCCTCAGGTTTAATTTGAACATCAAAATGTTTGTTTGCATAACCATGAATATGAAAAACAGTTGATGTTTCCTTCGGTCGCTCCAAACAAGACCGTCAACTGAAGCAAAACTTTTGAACTGCAAAGAAAAAGCATTTTGTGATGCTTTCACACTCGCTCTAAACTCCTGAAGTGTTCGTGCTGAGCTGCATGTGTGAACGCAAATAGCTGAATGTTTCTCTCTTCACCCGGAGTTTCTCCTCCAGCCTCCTCGTATTTATTCTGCAGAAAGTCAGAGTGAGCTGATGTGAGAACGCAGCAGGATATAATCAGGAGAATTCACCTCGAGCGAGTGGGAGGGGGTGGTGACGTTTATTCCCTGTGATCGCTGCACGACCATAGACTGTCTGCACGCCACCTCTACGATCTCCGTGCTCTAATGAACCTGCTGCATTCTGTTTCCTGTTCTCCAGTATGTTCTTCTCCACTCTTTAGTTCAGATTGTGATTCTGTTGAAACTACACGTAGCATTGATAGAAAGACACATATTCTCATTATAGCGTCGTATAGAGGACTCTGTTTGTTTGCCCACCCCTGTCACGTCGTCCCTTTTACGTCATGTCTTGCATCCTGAGACCCCCTGTCCCCCCTCCTGTCCAACTTAAAAAAGTCTCCTGCTGTGAGGTGCATGTGTGAGCAAACAACTCACAAAGACTTCAATGAGAATCTGCCTGACATTTTCAGGCGTGCATGAGTGAAAGCAGCTTCACATTGAGAAGCAGAGCTCTCTTCTTCTCTTGATTTGCAGACAAACGTTTTGGAGTAAGAAGCTAAACTTTAGAAATTACAAACCAATTTTTTTGTCATGCATTCAGATATTTGAATCCTAACTTTGTTATTTGTTCTTGTATCAAAACATTTTTTCACTTTTTGTTTGATTGCAGCGAGCTAAGTTTATCTCAAAAATGTTCCTTGTGGTTGCACACCAAAGTGACCTCGCACTGACACGGCATCGATCTCCAGAGTGGTCACATTTTCACACACGACTTTGAGGACATTAGAGGTCATTAGAGGTCAGGGTCTGGAGCTGGGTTTTTCTGTCTGTTTCACAGTTTTACTATCCAGTGAAGGAAAAGCTCGAAACAAGGATCCTAAAAGCAGGTCATTCAGCTGGAGGATGTTTTCACTAAGCCACCCTGCTGCCCCAAATACACGATCTGCTGAACCCCCCCTCCTGCTCTCACACAAGGAGGAACATCTGTCCTTAAATCTGACGTGATGTTGAGAAAGGAAAGGGTAAGAAGACATTATCCACTCTGAGTTTAAATGAAAGGTGAACATGAGGCTTGGATCGGCAGTCTTTGTGTCGGTAAATACTCTCATGTTGTGGATTCCTAAGAGTCTACGAAGGAGACTGACCTTGATGAATATTTCAGGTGTGATTCTGTGGGAAAGTAGGCCAGCTGCTGCTGAGTGTGAAGAGATGAACGCCAACAAAGACAGCTGAGACGGCGTGGACCATCCAAACACCCTCGCTTTATCAGCCTGTTTACGCTAACATACTGATGTTGTAATTATCTGCAGGAAGTGAAGCTGGTTTTGTTGTTTCACACAGCTCACAAAGAACACTAAGAGTAGGAGTATTTCAACTCTGCTCTTGATTCTGCTTACTGTGTCTGTCTGAGGCCTCGGCTGCACATTTAGCTGCAGAAGCTTCCTCTCGCTCTCTCGCTCTCTCTCTCTCTGCAAACACCAGATCTTTTGTAAGTGAACGCATCCAAAGTCGATGCATTTCTTTAGAGGGCGTAGCGAAGGTGAATTGAACATTTTAAGATAATCTGGCGTGTGTTTGAAGGAGTTGCACGCTCACTTCTGTTGGATATTCTTCCTGCTGAGGATGCAGCACACTGTGTGTTGTAATCTGAGCTCAGAGGCGGGGTGCATCACTGACCGCAGCTGGCTGTTTGTTTGACAGGCAGAGATAAAAAATGGTCCTGAAGCTGAGAGGATGCTGGTACCAGGACTGTGTGTAGGCCAGCAGGAGTGAGCAGAGTGTCTGCTATGACACAGCACTCTCTCTCTCCCTCTCTCTCCCTCTCTCTCTCTCTCTCTCTCTCTGGCCTCCTGACCGAGCACAGAGCAAGACCTGTGCCGCGTTTGAGTGATAGCATAGCACACTGGTTTGATTAGCTCAGGTATGTAACACAATGGGATACTCACGGTGTAGAGGAGGCACTGAGTACTGCTGCTCCGGAGTGTCCCGGATTTCCTCCGGTATGCCGTTCCCTTTGCTCACATAATTAGACGGGAAGATGCCCACCCGGTCTGCGATCATGCCGGTCCACCAGCCCTCATCCCCGGACACCAGGGAGTCTTTGGATAGAACCTCCACCAGGTCTCCCCTCCGCAGGCTGAGCTCGTCTTCCGCAGTCGCTTCATAGTCGAACACGGCCGTCCAGAAGCCCGGTGCTCCGGCGGGGAGCGGGTCCGGCGCGGCGCTGCTGCCATCCTCTGGTGTGGGCCAGCGAAAAACATCAGCCTCTGCTTCTTCAGATGATGAAACGCACGCCTTGGGACTCAAACTACTGGCCAAAGCGGGTTTGAAGACATCCATGGACGCGATCCATAGGGGCGACCTGGATCACTGCAGACGCATCCACCTGACTCGCATCTCGCTGCGCCCTGCGTCTGCACACACACACACACACACGCACACACACACACAGCTAAGTAGCGGCTAATCCCGCACACAAACACTGCAGGAAAGAGGGAGCACCATTCTGCTGCATCGTCAGCCTTCAGACCCCGCAGGCTGCCTTCAAACACGCAGCTCCGGCTTCATGTTTTCCACAAACCTTCACCAATCAATCATCGCAGGAACTCCTCGGACGCAGAGGTCTTTATTTTAAGCCAATTGTGTACACGTGCGAGGCATCCCCAGCTTCCTATTGGTGCACAGACACGTCAGTCACAGTTTCCCTCCCACCCTCCGCGTCAGCGTCAAACACCGACACCCTAAACCTGCGCCCTGCCAATCACACACATCCAAAGAGGCGTTTCTTTTCTTCAGATGATCTCTTTTATTTCATAATAAATATGAAGTCAGAATATTTAACCCCTCCAAAACGATTAATAAATCAAAATAGAAACCAAACAGAATACTCAACTAAAGCTTAAAGTCATGCACAGCTGGCTGAAATAAAAACAGAGTCCAGAGCAGAAAGCAGTCAGTCAGGCTGTAGTCTGTCTTACCGTGATGCTCCAGGAGTCGTGTTAACGTCACAAATCTGAGCAACTGTTTTCATTTCAAAGCTCCGTGATTGATGAGAAACATATTTAATAACCTGTTAGCTAACGCTAACATAAGCATTTAGCTAAAAATGGCGCCCTGTGAATATTATTTTTTTAAATGAAAGCTCCCATCTCCTCCTCGTGTTCACCTTTCATGTCGTCAGTGTGTGAAACCTACAGAGCAGCTTTACATCATCTTATTTATCTGATACTCGAGTCAGTAAAAACCCTCATTTCATACTCTGCTGCTGTCTCTTTAAGGCCCCCCTCCCCACGTGCCCACTTTCTTCTGATTGGCCAGCTCTCTGGAAGCTGGGGGGCAGAACGCTGCAGGGCTGCCAGAGGAGGGCTGCTCTCCAGAGCTGGGAGAAGAGAGTCTATGTAAGATGTTTCAGCAGCTTACGTAGAGGCTTGAAGCCGTCTGGTGAAATTCTTGGTTTCATATCGGGGAACTATGGCGTGATGTACAGAACAAGCCGTTTAGCGCCCTCTGCAGACTCATGCTGGGATTACTCCAACATACGTTTACCTCATGATCTGACAAACCACACAGCCAGCAGCAGTGTTTTTTTCTGAAGTCACGTTTGATAACGTGAGTTTCTGTGAGATCTCGTGTCTGGACACGCCACTGTGATACTGTTACTACAGCCAGCAGGTGTGTGTGGAGGGTTAGTGTGTGCGTTCAGAGGATTATAATGTTAAACACCAGTTGAAACTGTCCTCATGTCTGAGCGTTAGCGTCACACCAAAATAGCCTCTGAGTGAATGTTGTGCATTAACAGGAAATGTTTCGTAATTCTTCACGTAGAAACAGCCATGCTTATTTGACGTCAGTGCATCACGTTAACCCAGGAACATGAAAGCTGCTTCAATCCCACAATAAGAAACAAAAGGAGGGTTGATTTCAAAACACCATCAGCTTTGTAAATTTGCTTTTTTATTTTGACATCTCATTGCAGGCCAGGAAAAACATATCCATCCTTTATAATGTGCCCTTATTCTGTTACACACACACACCAAAAAAACTAAACAAAGGTAAAATAACAGTATTTCCTTATAAATGAATCTTTCCTCCGTGACTCACAGCATCACTAACCACACGTCCAATCTCTGCGCAGTGATATTCAGAAAAAGAAAGCAAAGACTGGTGCCTTGAGAGGTGATGTGTACAATAAAAATCGAATCTTATACAGAATTAAGACGTGTATTTTTAAGACAAAACTCAGAGTTGTGCCCGTTTCTAAATGATAACCTCATCATCGCCTGCTGTGCACAAGAGCACGGCTTCAGCACGACGACATGCACAAACCATGGACTGTATATCAAGATGGACGGAGTAGCAGCCGCCTGGGAGTGAGGCCGAAATGTACAGAACTCCCCCTGCTGGCTGTCTGCAGTATAGATCATAAACCCTGCCTCTTCCATGTTAACAGATGGGACATAGCTCTCGCTATAAAATCAAATAACCCATCAAATACATTTTTCTCTAACTCAGAGTTCGTGGTGACAGTTGTTAATCGCCCTGATATATGACAAAGTGTTCATTCTTCTTATTCGATGCAAAAAAGAGCGGATGTTATGTTGTGATGGACAGCTCTGTGACAAATGACCTTCTTCACGGCGGCGTGTGCACCGGATTATCAGAGTTAGAGGAGAGGAAATGCAACGGAAACTAACAAGACAGTCTTTGAACTTTCCATAAATTCAAGTGTCTGCCTCAAACCGAGGGAGCTTTGGCGCTGTTTTATCGTAAGTTAAGGGCGTTTTCAAATTAGGCACGAATGTTTCCTACCGTGCCCAAGCATGATGTCTCCCCTCTCCCCTGCTCGTCTACGTTCACAATAGTTACATCGTTCTATGCCCGAGGACACTTGCGTATGTACACAGTCCGATACAGCAGGAGGCAGTATGCACATAGTTGGTTTGCAAATTTGCCAAGAAGCAGAAAGAGGAAGAAGTAACCATGGCAACCCCTCGCGGGCTGAGTCCATCCTGCTTCCTACTTCCACATCTACCGTGCAGTTCAGAGGATGAAATGGGCCCGTGCTGCGCGGATACAACGGTTTTTGAAGCGGCAGGAGCCGTTTAGAATGACTTCATATAGCGGTCCATGTCCTTGTTCTTGAGCCTTGAGCACAGTTGTGTTCACATCTCCCTCAGACCGTACTCGAGTACACATGAATCGTGCCCGAGATCACCTCTTCAAGCGGACTCAGGCATGGTACCCGAGTACGATACGAGTATGGAACGATTGTGTTCACACTGATCAAATGAACCGGACTTTGGGGTCAAGCGTACTCGGATCCGGAAAAGCTCCCGTCTGCGGATGTATTGGTTCTAAATTACACCACCAGCGTGATCTGTCGCCGCTTCACTTTTGTACAACGGAGGGAGACAGAGACAAACTGTCCATATGAATATACAGTCAATGGCACAAATAAACACAATCTGACATTCAGATAAAAATCAAGAAAAGGAGAAACACAAAAAGCCCCTGAAGGCGAGAGATAAAACAAAGAACTCTGGCAATTCCTTGACATCACAAATACCTGCAAGATCGAAAATATTTCCCGTTGCAGGATTTTAAAACGGAGGGGAAAGATTACAAATTAACCTCCCAAGAAAAGAAAATGATCAAAACCTCACGTCCACCGGCACTGGCTCAGATGAAGCGACTGAAGTGAGACGAGATGTGAGGGTGGTGTTGACATGCTCCCCCCCCCATCCCCCAGGACACCTATACTGTGTCCATGTAAACATACACTGAAAATTATGTACAAAAAGGTGGGGTTTGTGTTGCCTCTGAGTGGGCCTCCGTCTTGTGCAGCAGTGGACCCATCGCTCTACTCCGAATGTATGCGTGTTTGTGTGTTCACATGTAAGAGAGATAGAGACAGAGTGGGGGGGGGGGGGGGGGGGGTGAGCAGGTGTGGTCCAGGGCCTAAAGAGCATCTGAACAGCCACGAGACGTACGTACGACACTGCTCACCACAAAGGAAGAACACAGAGGAAGAGGAGGAGGAAGAGTGCGAAGGAGAACAGGGACTGGAGATTGACGCCCCCTTGTGGAAATACAGTGTAACTGCCACTTAATGTCACTTCTATTTTTGTGTATTTTTATTTTATCATTTTTTTAAACATACGTTGCATCCCACCTCTTTGGTAATCTCTGGGGTGATTTTAAAATTAGCCAAAAATTGACCAGTTACATACACTTTATGCAAATAATGCTTGGGAAGTTCAAATTATTTTCCCTCAATTAAAAACAAAGCACCAGTCGTGTGATAAACAGCATTCAATATCAACATCAGGCTACTTTATAGAATTAAACCTGGAGCTGTTTGCTGCAGACGGCCACACCAGCAGCTCTCTGTGCTGCTTCACTGAAGAGTTTCTGTCCACACTCAGCAACGATGACACTTAAAGGTCCAATCAGTGAGATCTGTAGTGATCCTTACTCTATGATCAGACATTAAGGAAACATGCTATGTTGAAGTGCTGGCTTCTCTGACAACAATGCAGCAGCCAGTATGTCCTCCTTCTAACTTTAGATTCTGGTCCTGAATGGTCTGGATTTGTTTGGACCAGAGAAGGTAGGCGGTTTTAAGGCACCCCCACACGGCCGTTTTGGACGCCCCTCGGTTTGCCAGATATGAGAGCAGTTATCAGGTCAAACCAACAGGTGTTGCAGCGATGGAAGCGGGCAAGAGAACTCACAGAAACTTGTGTGATCAAATGTGACTTAAGAAGAAAAACAAATATGGAGGACATTGGACGTCTACAGCTGGCTGTCCTGCTGTGAGTTTAGTTTTGCAACGAAAAACAGAAAACGAGAAAAATAATCC
The DNA here is from genome assembly GCA_020745685.1 of Tautogolabrus adspersus. Classification (NCBI taxonomy): domain Eukaryota; kingdom Metazoa; phylum Chordata; class Actinopteri; order Labriformes; family Labridae; genus Tautogolabrus; species Tautogolabrus adspersus. Next base: position 26,311,037 of record CM036552.1, read on the forward strand.
TGACTGAGAAGACGGATTATGTTGAGCTTTATACAATTTGCAGCGTGAGCTGAGGGTGAGCTGTCAGAGTCTGTGACATCCGGTTGGTGTCAAACATGTCTGATATTTACGATTCCAGCTCAGGGAGGCTCCGACTCGATGAGGAGCAGTAAAATAATCGTATTGAAATCACACACTTTTATGTTCGCTGCCAAGTTTGTGAGCTGTTAAAGTACGACACATCAGGTTGGTGACACTTCCCGGACTGCTCGCTCTCATTGGCTGCTGCAGATCTTGAATCATAAATATCAAACATGTTAGATATTTATGATTCCAGGTCAGATGAGGAGCAGTAAACATAGTGACAGCAAAGACTTGAACATTATTTGGACAAATAACCATAATGTACCATTCTGGACTCTTCAGTTATGAAGCTAAAGAGCCGTCAGTGTGGGCAGCTGCAGCCAACGTCCCTCCCTCCACAGGCACTCTGTTCAGTCCATAGTGACACCTTTAATATCGGCCTTTTGCACATGTACAAGTAGAAGTCTCCATAAATAGAACTATACAGCAAAGTGCATGGAAGGAACAGTAAAAAAATACCTCTGGATTTACCTCTGCAGCAACACGTCGTGTTTTTTTTATCATCATTTTTTCTGTTTCTGATTGAAAAGGTGAAAAGTCGAGTGAGGCCAAGATATCAGTAAATAAATCAAATACAATGACATACTTTTACCGAGGCAAGATACAGAACTTTTAGAAATGTGAGGACATCTTCCAGTATATATTTGACCCCTCCCCCCCGCCGCCACATCAATCCTCCGTTTGGAGAGCAGAAAGTGACAACGTTTAAACAAATATTCAAAATATACAGAAAATATGGAAATATATTATATATAGATACGTATAGAGTACGGAAGTAATGTTCAGGGCAGTTTGACCGCGTTCACTGTGTCCGCCTCGTCCTCCTCGCCGCTTTGAATGATTCGTCGGCCGGTATGAACGTCACGTTGCTCCTCCTCTTCTTCTTCTTCTTCTTGTCTGTGTGATTTCTGAAAACTCTGCGATGCTCCTTAAGAAACTATGCAAATAAAAATAAATACTATGAATCGTCCCAGTGTCACTCGACAACAGAATCCCGTTTACGATATCATCTTTTAAATCCTCAACGTACATCAGAAAATAGTTCTTTAATTCTTCTTTGCGTCTGTCCGTGTGTGTGTGGGTTTTTTTTTTGGCTGGTTTATTTTTCGTGTTTTATCCCCAAAATACTTCTTAAAAAAAGTTGTTCTCGTCAGATGTTGAGAAAAATATATACCTCTGATAAACTCAAACTCAACTCTCTCCGGGTATAAGACTGCAGTCTCTTCCAGTGGAATGCAGGACCGACCTCGGCGTCTGCATTTCCTGGACTCGGTGGTAACCCAATCCCAACTGTAAGCACACCTGCACAGGCTCAGGACAACGCTCCCCGCAGCCTGTCGCCACTAGAGGGCAGGATACACACCTCAAGCGTCCTTACAGAAGGGGTTGAGGGAGAGAGAGAGGGAGAGGGAGGGAGGTGTCTGGGAGAAACCCTGGGTTTACCTCACCTGTCCTTTCATACCAAACCAGACTGAACCAGATTCCACGGTGAGAATTCACCCTTTGACCTCTAAGTTGTACTTTAAACCCCTGTATGTGTGTTTCCTCTCGCGCTCTGGTCCGTCCTCTTTAGAAGCCCTCTATATGACAGTAGGCCTCCAGACTGGAGAAGAGGATGTATAGGAACCAGAGGCCGAAAAGGAAGGCTGACGTGGCCAGTCTGTGTCCCCGGGGCCCGCCCAGTTCTCCTCCGATGTGGGCCCTGCGTCGGTAAAGAAGCACAGAGATGGCCAGGAAGGCGAAAATGGTGAAGAGAGTGACGGAAAACGCCAGCGAGCCAGCTTCAACCACAAACGGCTTCCCTTTCATGTGCCAGTAGATGGCTGCCACTGACCACGCCACGCCGATTCCCAGGAAGACGTTGACGGCGTTGCTGCCGGTCACATTCCCGATGGAGGCGTCTGCATACGTGTCCTGGACCGCTGAGACCTTACTGGCGAAGGTGTCTGCAGAGAGAGAGGGTATAAAGTTCACAAAACAATCTGACTTCATACCAATGAGAGAACAGAAATGATCAGCAGGTTTTGGAAACTTCCAAAAGTCTCACGTGATCTCAGAATCTTAAAAATGTTTACTGAGACTGTAGTGGTCGCATCGCACAATGGCTTCATGCGTTCATATCTTTATCACTTATTTCTGTTGCGTTCTGTACTGACCATGTGTTATACGAGCAACGTGCATCATGTGTTTTGTTGGTTTTCATTGGCCTGTGCTTCAGTGTCTGTGGATTGCTGACTGATGGGTGTTTATAATTTTTGTTTTAATCGTACGAATCTGACGTTAGCTTAATGTGTGCAGCCCTCGAGTCCGCTTCAAGCACATTTTAGCGTATCATACAGTATGGTATCGTTTCGTGTTGAGTCTTCTGTATTTTATGGCGTCATATAGCGCTCAACAGTGTGGTTCAGGAGGGCGGGGCTTGTCAAAGGGTCAATTATTGTGAAAGTGACTTTCCATATTTTTCATTTCCTGGCAACATCAACTTGTTGCTCAGAATATGAGTTTAATCTTCTTCCTGTCTGTATCCAAAGATGAGCGCAGTGATGATTTATTAATGCCGCACACAGGAACTTTAATAACAAAAGTGCTGACAGAGTCGAGGTGTCTGTGACGCTTCGTTTCTGTCAGGTTAAAAAGCCAGTTTGGAGGAAATAAGACTGTCGGCCATCTTGATGACAAAGCATGTTTGCAGTTTGAAACGGTCTGAAAAGCTCATGAAGTCAGAGAGTTCTCTCTAAAGAAGTATCATATTATTAACACTCAATAAAAACGTATCCTTCTGTTGTCGGACTCACCTGGGATGGAGGTACCCAGCGCCACAAACACCACAGCGGTCACCGAGTCCTTGAGGCCGATGGTGCAGCCGAAGTGAGACGCCAGGTCGCCGATGACGGCCGTGAGCAGGCCGATGATGACGATGGAGATGACGAAGCAGGCCCAGCCGTTCATGTAGTCCGTGGGGGGAACGCATGCAAACAGGACCTTCCAGAAGACAGTGAGGAAGTGCATGACGTAGTCAAAACAGGAGGGCAGCCGTTCTTCCCCCGTGTCGTCCTCGTCCTCATCTCCTGGGTGGAAGTGGGGCCGAGCGGGGGGGGGGGGAAGCATGAGGTAGATAAAGAGGGTAGAGGTAGATATCAAGAGAGGAGGCACAGAGGAGCAGGACAGATTAAGAAAAAGTCAAACAGAAAGTGACAGAGGAAGAATAAAAGTGAGACGGATGATGAAGAGAAAGTTTGAGCCGAGAGGGCGAAGAGAAAAGTAGGCGAGATAAAGAATCGATGGAGGAGATAAGGGATGACAGGGAGGGGGAGGAAGAGGACAAGATCCACTTAAAAAAAAGTATTCTTCACAGTGAGACATCTTATCTCTCAGCCTCAGGTTATTGTTGTGACTGTTCAGCTTTAAATGTGACACAAATACATAAGTCGATTAGAAGCCGCCACGGGGAGGGATTCATTTTTAATAAACCCAAAGAGTCGAGAGTTGTCGTCTTTCAAAAGACGCCTTTCAAATGTGTACATGCATTTCACTTTCACTTTGTGGTTAACAAATGTGCTTTTATGTTCCTACCTGATTGAATAATGCAGCGTGTAACCGCATCTCTCAAACTTTGCTCCCACTGCTTCTGATTTAAGGGTAAAAAGTGTCACTTCATGGTTTGCTCTCTGCGTTGTGCTAAGCTTTCTGGGTAAACAGCTCTCATGTTTTATCACACTTTAAATCATTCAGCAGGTTTTAAGACAATAAGCTGAGACTCTTTAATAACAATGAGCTGCACAACAGTTACTAATGGAGTAAATACATCGAGGGTGAGATTTTGGGAAACAAAAAAATGAAGTGTGTAAAGATCGTCCAGTAATGTGCACATCATTAATCTATTCCTATTAGTATTTAAAGGTAATGCGTGGTGATTCTACTGTACGATGAAAGCTTGCATAGAATAAATGGACGGTATATAAGAAGTGGACGTAACCATTTGTCATGCATTGGTTTATGATCCGTTTTGTTCTCCCTCTATCTGCTCCGTCTCTGATTCTAACTCTGAAAGCATTTAGCTCTGATGATATTCAGAGGAGCAGCTCTCTCAAGTTGACGGAGCTGCACTCTCACACTGACGGAGCTGCACTCTCAGAGCTTTTATTTTGAAGGCATACAGAGATGTTAACTCAACTTAAAGGTCACAGATTCAGTCATTGGAGTAACTTTGTGCTTCATGAAAGTTATCCAGAAGAAGAAACTGTCGTGTGAGCTCATCACCTCCTAACAGCTAAATGTGAGCGGTCAGCGTCCTCAGGTGGAGGAGCAGGGTGTCCACAGGAAGCTGGGCAGACAGCGGGGACACCGTGCTGATTCAAAGTGTCAGGCCATGTGATCCGCCTGCGTGCTCTTTTCAGCCCCATCATGAAAAAGTAAAGAGCAGCGCTGGATTAAATATTTCAGCAGTAGAGTGACGGAGCGAGGCCTTCACGGCGCTCGCAACACGCCGGTTGTGACTGCGTCGGACAGAGCGACAGCTGCACTGCAGGCTGCGGGCTGATCTGACATGATGGATGAGTTTCTTCTCCTTCAAACACGAGATTATTACAGAGCGTCAGGAGCTCTGCTCTCTGGGAGGATTCAGATGATGTGAGTTTTTGAAGGCTCACACTGACAGCGATACTTTGGGACTGAAGTCGGTGAAAGTTTGAGATTATGACATTCAATCTGCTGCGAGTCAGACGAGAAGATTGATACCACTCATAAACCTGTCTGTGGAATATGAGGCAATCTGCTGGTAAAGCTTAGCTTAGCATAAAGACTGGAGACGGGAGGAAACTACTAGCCTGGCTGTAACTGAGGGTTTTCAAATCCATCATCCAGCACCTCCAAAGCTCTCCAACTGACACTTCATTATCCTGATTTGTTTGATTTGTATAAAGGTACGCTGGTCATGGCAGCACATCACCCCCACCCTCATCCACCTTCCCTGGCTCCCGGTCAAGTCTCGCATCACAAACAAAATCCTCCTCCTCACCTACAAATCTCAGCACGGCGTTTCCCCTCCAGTACTTTTCTGAGTATTTCCTATAAAAATGATGATGAACACGTCATTCTGTTCAAACCCCCTCAAGTCAGAGCATTTAAAGTTATTTTTATTACATTACCTGCACTGACTGTGATGGCCTCCATGAACTGGTCTCTCCACGAGTTAGTTCCCACCACCAGAGCCAGGTTGGTCTTCTTTATCAGCTTGTCCACTGTGCTCTGTGAGACGGAGAAACAGAGAGGAGAAACAGAATGAGGTTTCAAAGAGGTTTATGCTTACAAGGAAAAACAAAGAACAAGTGAAAAAGAAGGACTTAAAAACATGTCCTGTGAGGAGGACTGTAGAGCCGAGCAGTTTGTGCAAATAATGTGCAAAACACACTGATTTTGTATAAACGTTACCGAGTTCACCACATGATGGCAGTGTAGTAAAGAAAACTGTGTGTGATGCATGACAGCAGAAACAAACATGGTGCTTTTGGTTGGGGAGGTTTAAGGATGCATATAAAATCTCCTCCCTGTGGGTCAGGAGGCCTCTGAAGAGCAGCGCGCTAAAAATAGAAACATGTCACTGATCTCTCAGGCAGCGAGCTCATTCTGTGTGTGTGTGTGTGTGTGTGTGTGTGTGTGTGTGTGTGTGTGTGTGTTTGTGTGTGTGTGTGCGTGTGTGCGTGTGTTTGTGTGTGTGTTTGTCTGTGTGTGTGTTTGTGTGTGTGTGTGTGTGTGTGCGTGCGTGCGTGTGTTTGTGTGTGTGTGTGTGTGTGTGTTTGCGTGTGTGTGCGTGCGTGTGTGTGTGTGTGTGTTTGCGTGTGTGTGTGTGCGTGTGTGTGTGTGTGTTTGCGTGTGTGTGTTTGTGTGTGTGTGTGTGCGTGTGTGTTTGCGTGCGTGCGTGTGTGTTTGCGTGTGTTTGCGTGTGTGTGTGCGTGCGTGCGTGCGTGTGTGTGTGTGTGTGTGTTTGCGCGTGTGTGTGCGTGCGTGCGTGCGTGTGTGTGTGTGTGTGTGTGTTTGCGTGTGTTTGCGTGTGTGTGTGCGTGCGTGCGTGCGTGTGTGTGTTTGCGTGTGTTTGCGTGTGTGTGTGCGTGCGTGCGTGCGTGTGTGTGTGTGTGTGTGTGTTTGCGTGTGTGTGTGTGTGTGGTAATCAGGCTGCCGTTGGCGCTGTTTGATGAGTAACCCTTCCCACCTTAAACTCGTATGATTCCTCGATAATGACTTCCAGCTTCGAGTGTTCCCCCAGCACCGGTTTCCCCATCTCGGCGATGCGCCTGGCTTCCTCCTCGTCTGATGTCATCTTCCTCTCTGGAACATCTGAGCGCCGAGGGCGAGAGAGAGAGACAGAGAGAGAGAGAGCACAAAGGAAGCACGGTGGGAAAGATGATTAGCATGTTGTGTTGTTCTTCTCAGAACTCAAAGCAAACATCTCACAGTTCCTCAATGGCAGCAGAAAGTATTCAGACTAACGATGTTCTGAAGAGTCTATGAGGAACATCCGTCACCTTCAATCAGAGCGAAGAGGAACAAACTCGACAGAGCTGTCTTTAAGTTACTGCTTTGATTTGTTCAGGTAAGACAGGCTCGCATGCTTTATCACTTCAGTAAACACACACACACACCACAACTAAATCTATTCATTATTTTCATTCTTCAAAAAAATATCGTTACGTTTTTAAAGGCCGTCGGGCTCGATTAAGGTTAATTAGAAGAACGATGTCCAACAAAAAAAAGAGAGAATGTTTGACTTTCACGATCCCCATTAAACCTCATTCAACACGTTCAGATTTAAATTATGTTGGACCAAGGACTGTCAAGGTCTTATTAGTCCTTTGGACACCCTTTTCTTTTTAAGCAATGTTAAAAAATCTGAAGTCGGTTTATCCAAATCCTAAATACACTCACTGGCCCTCACTTATCGAATGTACGTACGTCAGAAAACCGTGTGTACAGTCATTTCCACGCAAAGTCCGGCACATCAATCTGGACTTGAGCGGAGGGCAGTCTCAAATCCCACGCCAGGTCTCAGCTTGTGTACGCACGTTTTCAAGTCAGTGTGGACTTGTGGTGCACCCAGATCTGCGCTGATTTCTACCAAGCAGCAACCTCTGCTGTTGAAAAATACTTAGGCGTGTAGCTGACCTGATTGACAGGTGGGCGCGGTGTAACGGTTTGTCAGGAGGCTTTAAACCCGCCTCAGCTCCAGCTCTCAGCCTGTCGTTAGGTTGACTGAAAGTTAGGCTGAGACAGCATTTCCAGCACGGAGACCGCCATCGATGGGACTCCAGCGCCCCCTGCAGGAACAGACGGGTGACGTCCCTCAGGCATCGTCATTTAATATTTCGTTTCTACAGCAGATTGACGAGTGAGAGTCATTGTCCCAATTATTCACAAGTTTTGGGTTAGCGATACGGGCTGTTTTTATGATTAGGCTTGCTAAACTGTTTTGTGCAGCCATGTTTCTCTCCCTCTCCACTTCTCCGGTCTCCCTCCTCCCTCTGCCTGCTGCACACCTGAGAGAGCAACCTGCGCTCAGGGAGGAGGAGGAGGAGCCAGGTAGGAGGATCTGGATTCTTCAGGTAGTTTTAGGGGGGAGGTACCAAGAGCGACGGCCAATTGCGAAGTTGGCTTGATACCTTTCCAGCTTTTGTCACCAGCCCCTGGTGTTTCATTTGTTTTATTAATTACCTTTGGTTATTTTCTGGGGGTGGGGGTGTGGGGGGGCTTTATTCACCACAAATACAGCATTGGTGTAAAAACCTTATATCTGTGTTGCGTCCTATATGTTCCTGGTCTCCATTTTTTCTGAGCCGTTTAAGCTTTTAAAAAGAATTATCAACGCTAATTAGATGTGACAAATGAAGACATTCAGGGTCTTTAATTCAATGTCACCACTAGTTAAAGTTTCATTTTCTTCCATTCTCATACAAACTGCTTCCTGTGGCTCGGCTTGGCCCGGATCCCTCCTCCTCTCCCTCTATCAGAGCCGTCCTGCGTGGCTCTGCTGCAGAAAGAAGCCTCAATGCTTCACAGATCTCCTGAGTGCACCGCTGCACACTACAAAGATCGCCACAACATCAATTCTTCGCTGTCAAACTCGATCAAGGAGGAGCGATCCAGGCGTCCAAAGGCCTCTCATCCCGCTCTGAGGAAGACTCCCCCACTGAGCCACCTGGTGCAGAGACCTTGTCTTCTTTTTTTCGAGTCCCGAGTCCCAGCCTGCTGCTCTTTGCCGACAACGCGCTTACCATTAAATATTAACACTGCCATTAAAGATCACAGCCAAGTCCCTGTGATAGGAGCGTGTGGCGGCTCTCTCTCTCTCACACACACACACACACACACACACACACACACACACACACACACACACACACACACACACACACACACACACACACACACACACACACACACACACACACACAGAGGCATGCATAATATACCAGTGCATGAGTGCCGGCACACACACTTTTAAGCTAAATCAATTACACACCCAAGAAAGTGTGTACCCTCAAGTCCTGACAGGATTTCTTTTGCTCGTGTTTAAAATTTGATTATCCAGCCGTTCGCCGGCTCGGAGCCGCACCACAACATGACACAAATTTCCCTGACAAGGACGAGGAAAATAATAATAACACAATCGCACAAAAGGTAATTAAATTTCTATTTCAGGAACGGCAGGTTTTTATCTTCCGACGGTTATCAAGTGTCTGTAGCTTGTTCACAACTGGAGAGCATAATTTATGGATTTATGATTAATTAATCTGCTGATTAGCTTGAAAATCCATCATTAAGAGGCGGAGAGAGGAGCGAAGGAGCCTCTGTTTGTAACAGTGGAGAGGGATAACAGCGTCAGCATCAAGCGACAAAACCAGGATTTAATAATGAAGCACACATGGATGTGCAGTTCCTGGAATGGCCACTTGGGACTGACTCTAGAGCGAATCATTCCCCATAGTGCCTCATATGGCCATGTGGTTAGTTTGCACGCTTAGTGGTTAGTTTTGCACACCCCATGCACACAGTCTGCAGTCCTGGAAGTGGGAGGCCTGTAATCCGACATGTGTCTCCTTTCTGAAAGATTAAATCATCGGAATTATCAGTTCGACTGCTGCACACCATGCAATCGAGACCCTCAAGTTCAGGGCCGGTCTTCAATCTGCACCACACTCAAACACAGACGGAGATGTTAGTGGAGATGCTTGGAGGAGGAGTGGAGGTCTTACCTTCAGCTAACAACAGAGCTGTGACAGGACAGAGGAGGAGGAGGGGAAGGAGGAAGGTATGGGGAAAACAGAAAAAGCAGATGATGAGTGGAGGTGGAATAAACATGCATAAAGAAAGAAAGAAATCAGGCTGATAAGGAGAAAATGTAAACGTCTCAGGGAATGATCTGATATTGACCCCGAGGTGTGATATATGCGGCTCTGATTATTCAATTTCGCTGAGGTAGTCGGAGGAAATGTGGTACTTTGCAGCTTTTTATGAGCACAAAGGCACAATGTCCGATAGAAATCAACACAACGAGAGGACATTTTGCGTCATGATCTCCAGCTAGAAACATAACATTAAGTCAAAACTTCACAGCTCCGTGCTGATGTCAGATGAGGCGATAATTACACATTCACTTTTATTAAACGAGTTCAGGATCAATACGTGAGGTTGCAAGAACCTGGCCTGTAAAAAGACAGAGCTACTTTAACTGAAAATAGGGCTAATTAATGAACTACTAGAAACAGCCTTTAATCGTAGAATTGTCTGCCATCCACGTTGCTGTGACGTGTAAACAAATATCAAACTGATTCTTAGTCATTGCCATAAACCCCTGTTGTTGAGGACATGTGCAAACCTTTAAATACAACAGTTTGTGGGATCTGTGTTATGCAAGAGGAAGTGTCGTCCCTGTCAATATGTCGGAGGTTAAGATGACAGAATTTGATTTGACAGCCTTCCTTTGGGTGGGGGGAGACAGCGTAAAAAACAACATGCAAATCTGCTAAAAATGGCAAAGAATACCTGCCAGCAAGTCTGCAAAGTTTGTTTTTGATGTCAGACTCACCGTGAGCGAGGACTTGGCAAAAGTGGGAGGAAAAAAACTTCCTGACAGAAACCTTGAGCAGAACCAGACTGATTGGTGGACGGCCATCTGCCTCAAACCAATGGGCTTCAGAGTTTGTTGAAGGTCCCATATTCTGTAAAACACTCTTCACCATGTTTCTCTAACTCTAATATGTGTCTCTCGTCCGTCTACAAACCCCCCAATGATGAGAAAAGTCCATCCTCTCCGTCTTCTGCCTGCTCCACTTTTCAGAAAATGTGTGCCCAAACAGGCCGTTTGGAGATTTTCCCTTCATGACATCACAAAGGGCAGTAACCCCTCCCCCAGGTGGGTGACACTCCCACAGCTAGGTGTTTGTTCTGCCCTCTGAGTCTGCCTTCTCACCGTAAACAATAGGGCATGGAGCGAGAAAGCCCGAGCCACCCAAGCCCTTCCAGAGAGGGGCGTGGTCAGACACAGCTCATTTACATTTAAAGCTACAGACACAGAAACAGCCTGTTCTGAGCAGGGCTGAAATAGAGGGGTTTATAGGCATGATCAAATACAGGATCAGAGTGGATTTAGAACAAGACACTTCACACACATGTTTAGAGGAGCTCTGAGACTTATTTACACTGAAGAGGAGGAGAAGATGTGAGCTTTAAATAACATGATTAAGAAAAAAGAGACTGAAATAGCTAAACCGCCTAGGCAGATAATTACATGACAGGATACCCCATCAGAGGAGAAAGAGAGAAAGCCCTCATGTGGCTTTCATCCTCTAAAGATTCATGTTGACAGCTCTTACGTCTAACGTCTTCATCAGAATTTCTCCTGAATCTTAAATCAAGGACAAAGTGTTCACACGCGAAAGGGATCAGAGGCTGTTCGAAGGACGAGACAATGTCACGAACGGTACAGCCCCCTCTGAAACCTCCGTCACCCAGACATGATGCTAATTAACGAGCTAATCAACTTTCTAAATCAAGAACAGGCCACAGTTTATCATCATTAGCAGCTAAGTGCATCAATTGCTGTAAGCATTGTTTAATTATCATTCGTACTACACGAGCCAAAACCCGGCTGTGGTGAGTCTTAGTGTCCAGATATAACTCTGTGTTGTTTCTTAAAGGCCGGCGACGAAGCGGAAACACACACACTTTGCTCTACTTCCATGTAAGAACCACAGGAGCTTAGCAAAATAAGAGCCCATAAGAATAGCAGAAAAAAACCTCACAAAAACATGATCAATCAAGATCTCTTCATCTGTACGCGACTTTCCTGCATGGCTTTACAAACACCACATCACATATGCAACTTCAAGTCTGCCACTTTTACCACATTTCTTACGCAGCTTTACGTTTCCTGCGCTGACATACGACACTTTTCATACGCCGCTTTACTCTTAACTGCAAAATTCTACATTTGTTTCGTGAGTTGACGTATGCCACTTTTAGTACACTGCTTTATTCTGTCAAATTCAACATAATCCGTGCACACTTCCTTCTGTCAGGGCCGATGTTTTGCTCCGTCGGACGGCGCAGGCCCTGCCTCACTGGGTCTGTTTCTGGAGCGATGAGCGCAGCCATGAGCACCTGTACACAGGAGAACTACAAGATCACAGGAGAACTACAAGATCACAGGAGAACTACAAGATCACAGGAGAACTACAAGATCACAGGAGAACTACAAGATCACAGGAGAACTACAAGATCATGCGGGAATGAAGAGAAAAACGTGTAAATAACTTGTTGCTTTGTCTTTCTGAGGATGATTTGTTGTTCATTCGGTGCCTGTTTTGACGTAATGTTGATAAAGTGATGGAAAATACGATCAGGAGTCTGTATGTTGTGTTTTATTTTGAAATTGACCGGACGCTCTGTGTGTTTCCTTGTCTGACTTCCTGTCCGGGTCGATCTATTCTGTTCTGCTTGCAGCATGCTCACTCAGCGTATTTGAAACTTAGCAGAGCGAAGTGGCGCTTCTGGCACGCTCCAGAGATGGCCCACAGTGCTTGCTTTGAAAACAGGAGCGTTGACTTGAATGGCAGTGAACGGACTATGTGGAAATGGGCAGTACATTTTTGGAAGACCCGTCAGTTACCCTCAAAATAGGTTTTAAGTGGCCAGTAGAGATAACAAAATATCAATTCACAAAATAACGATAAAGCCCGACATAGAAGTGACTTTTGGAGGACATTTCTTTCATTACAGTTCTATGGAAAAGTGACAGACAGAAAAAACAACGATTTGGTCACAAACAAAACTGTAATAAAAGAACACACACAAACAGGATGATTCAAAGCAGACTCATCGTACGTTCACAATCCAGAAGGTTGTCATTCTGCCAGCAGAACAATTGCGATAAGGAAGATTAACCAAAGGGATGTAATTCGAGGGGTGGAGGAGTGTGTGTGTGTGTGTGTGTGTGTGTGTGTGTGCGTGCGTGTGTGTGTGTGTGTGTGGAGGGCACGATGTGGGTGTTGCTGTTTATCTGTTGTCAACATCAGCGCTGTATTGTCCTGCGCTCTCGGCCGAATCTGATCTGTCTCGTTACAAAAGAGTGAGTCCTTCTGTGGAGCCAATATGCCGCTTTTGTACAACATCTCTCTCCACAGCTCATTAAAACAGAATCATCATCGGACTTACTGGGACTCCTCTGATTTGCGGAGGCAGGGGGTGGGTCTGAATGGATGTAGATGATGGGTGGAGAGAGGAAAAAGATGTGGATGCAGAGAAAGAAAGGGTTTACAAAGCAATAGACGAAGTGAAACAAGCGCCAGAGGAGGGTTTGGTGGAAAAAGGAAAGTAGGAATGACAGAGAAGGACAGTAACTAAGGCTGCTTTAAAAAATTGACCAATTCTTAGCAGGTGAAAAGAAACATTTCAGTCTGAAGTTATTCTGTGTTTGCTGCACTGAGGGAATTTAGCTTCGGATTTCTGCACTGTCACCATCATGCAATCAGTTCATCGTTAGCTAATTAGCATTTACAAGTCAGGCGAGTGAATCAGCGTGAAAAAACCCAGCAGTCTCCCATCTTGTAAGTAGCTGTGAGGCAAGTTAAAGCTAAATGCTAAATCAGCCTAAAGAAAGAACTGGTCCTCCAATTACATTAGCAAGATAGCAGGTAAGAGTGCAGCAGAGTGTGACTAAAGCTAACAAAGGAAACAAGCCAAATCTCACCGCTAGTTAGCAGCTGTGAAGCAGGTCAAACTAATAAGTCTGCAGTCTCCAACCTACGTTAGCTAGCAGCCACAAGCAGAGCTAAAGCTAATTGAATAAGCGGGAAGACCTGCAATCCCCAAACTAAGATTTCGAGGACAAAGACAGACCTAATATAGTGTTTCAAAATATTCCATCTCTTTGCTTGGTTTTTTAACACAATCAGGAAATGATGCCTATCGCTTTAGCAATGTTGCTAACTTCAAAATCAGAATCAGAACTTAGCTCCTCCATTTAGTTGTTAAGTTATATTTTACATATTGTGCTGTCTAAAGATAGCGGGCTAGCAAACTGGTTGAAATATAACTTAAGAAGCTTAAGAAATTTCATCATGTTTTTCGGACACAAAATCCATCTGGAAGTGCCCCACATGGATCTTGAAGCCTTTTCACGTCTTACAAAAGACGGATGCTAACAACTGGCTAATTAGGACTACAGAGTTTGTAGGTAACATTAAACGTCACCACGACGAGCATGGAAACTCTCCCACTGGCTGGAAGCTGAGTGGTGCTGACGTTGAAGTCAGTCGACCGTGATGTAGTTCTTTTATAGCCTAACGTTAGCTTTTTACTTTCCTGTTTACACAGATTATATTATAAAAGTAGTGTTAAAAACTATTTTTCCCCACAGAGATTATTTTCAGCAATAATCCAAAAACCCGAGGAAAAACTCACAGGCTTTTTGTCGAGGGAACCGGCGCGATGCTAACTTCCAGGTTGGCCTACAAAAATACGTCAGCCCTGCACCCCTTTATTTTAAGCCCAAGATCACTATAGTCAACTAAAGGCCTAATATAGCAGCTACAAGTCTGGTCTCTTTAGTTGGGGGCAGTCCTCATAGAAATATGGAATAAAGGGATCTGGAGGAAAGGATGGATGGACACTTGTGGGGGGGAAAGGAAGGACGATAAAACTGTAGATATAATGGGAAAAGGAAGGACAGATCTGCAGAGATTGATTAATGGATGGAGAGATGGATGTAAGAGGTGCACAAGAATGGAGAATCAGGTGGATGCAGGAAAGGTGACAAGATAAATGGGTGAATAGATTTAAGGAGGGATAGAGGGATGGACTGATTGGCAGGAACAGGAGAGGAATAAGAATTTATGATCAAGGAGTGAGAGGGCTGGAATATAGCAGGAATACTGAACAAAGAGGAGTGATGGTGAATAGATTTATGAAGGGATAGAAGAATAGCAACATGGATGAATGGATGGGTGGTTGAGCGATGGGAGGATGCAGGGATTGGTGGAGGTAGGATCGGAGGGGATAGAAGACTAATGAGGTGGGAGAAGGAAGGAGTTTGAGTTATGGAGGAATGGTAAATGCACTTTGAGCTTGTTTTGTGAAACACGCACTTATCTAGGAATAGCTACCAGTGAACTTAGAGAGGACAAATACACAATCACAACAAGACGTAACTGTTTACTCTTTGCTGCTTGTCACCTTTGCTCGAGCTATCAATTTGAGTAAGTCAGAGATGAACAAAGAACATTCCTGACAGTTCTTCTCGGTCATTAAGCCTTTGCCTGTCCTTCAACGGTACCTGCCCAATAGCTTGTTGTTTGTCTTGACCTGCAGCAGTTTGGAAACTGTGTAACTGGAAAACGTTAACCAGCAGGTTAAGCGCCGAGTATCCTGCGGTGGTTTGGAGCGTTGGTTGTGCACGTCCTTAGAAATTAACGCTATGCGTCCGCGAGATGGAATATGCATATAACCACAAAGAGCAGTCTCTACAGCTCATTTCTTTATTTTAAAATCTTTACATGGAGTCTGCTATGAATACATTTTATTAGGTTAAGTGTTTGTCCAAAACGGCATTCTTTCACAGTATTCGTACTAAATATGACGTCACATCGAGTTTGTAGAACGAGCCGAAATCAAATTATGCGATGTGTGTATACGAGAAATGCCCAGATGTTTACTATATCGGCCATCATTTTAAAGTATTAAACCGGAGCACACGAGTCATACCAAACCGCCCCACCATGCAAAAATTGCGGCTCTCTGAGTATCCAATAGCGGAGCTCGCCAGCTAGCCAGCCAACTTAGTGGAATATATAAACATAACCATACTTTTATATGTTTTGTATGTTGTCCGATAATACTAAAATGACGATGCAGCTGTATTGGAAATGTACGGATGTTTATTGTTGTTGAATTCTATTTACAGTCGCCCTAGCTTTATGCTAGCTTATCCAACGTAGCTCCCGTAACGGTCGGGTTAGTATGCAGTATATATGTCTGAGTATGTAGTAGGCAGTACGTCAGTTTGTGGTTTCGGACGCAGCCTAAAAGTTATTCAGACATTTGCACAACCAGAGGCCAGACTGAGATGACTGACAGGTGGTCCAGTTGCAGGTGTTTGCCAGGAGGCTTCACCCGCTTTAGCTTCAGCTATTAGCATGTAGATTGAACGGAAGTAAGGTGGAGTAAAGCAAAAACATGGCGACCGCCATCTTTGGGCTTCGAAAAGCCTCTTTAACCAATCGATGATGTTACTGATACGACGTTCGTGTTTTATGCTATCTATATTTCTATCCTGACTCGATATCAAAGGAATGGATGAAAATGGTGACTAGAGAAGGAACAGGAGGGATTACTATAACATTTAAAAGGAGGAGTATTAGGATGAGAAAACAAGAAGAGGGATGACTGATGTTTGTCTGTTTACTGCGTCTGCTGAATCATTGAGTGGCATCACAAAGAAATGTTCTACTGTACTGAGGATGAGTCATCACGCCGCACAAGACGCACACTTACATTAAAACAGTCATGAGGATATTTATACCCGTACTGTACATCCACCTACAGACATGTTGGCACAGATTGTGAGAGGAAACGAGCTGCTCGGGGATCTCAGCAGACAGAGCGTTTCCTGCGGCTCAGAGTGACGTGTTAAATAATCGCTTCAGCTGAGAAACCTCTTCGCCGGTCTGCACGGCTGCTCAACTCGCACAGAGCACACGCAGAGAGCGACGGGATGACAAAGACGGATGCTTCTGCTGCCTTTATTATCTTTCAATATTCAGACGGCGTAACACGTCCATCATCTTGTTCTGCTGTTTCCCTGTTTCTGATGGCGTGGAATCGGAAGGAGTCAAAATGCTGAGTACACGCCATTCTTCATCTTCTGAGGCAACGCTGCCGGACTGAATGAAATGATTGTTTTCCTGAATGCTGGAGGATTTCACTCCAGCAGCTTGACGAACTTCAGCTGGCGGCTGAAAAGGCGGCTTTTTAATCACGCTGAGCTAACTAAAGACGCTACGTGTAACATTGTGACATCAATCAATCTTAAACATGTTCACTTTGACATACAAGGCTGATCACTGGAAATAAAAATTATCATTGCCACAAAAATTAGCAGCTCCTTCCTGTCAAAAGTTTTTAAAAAAGCGAGTTCCAGTATGCACACTTTTTAAACGGCAGCGTCTCTGCCGTCGTGTCAACTGGCGATATGCCGTTCCTCTGAAGACGGAGACTTTTCACACACGTGCATTATGGTCGATGCCCTTCCAGTCGATAGTCATGAGCGAGTAGATGGACTACAACAACAATGGCCGACTCCTGAGTTCTGTTTGTGAAAATGTCGACTGTCATGACTCCCAGAACATTTTACTTCTTGAACCTGCTCCTGCTGTGAGCTGAGTTTTGAGTTTCCTTTTTTAACTTTTTATTTTTTATGCTAATAGTTAATCTTTTTAATTCTATTTTAAGTTGATCTGTTTATCTGTGCTGCTATCTGACTTTGTGTTGCTGAAGCTCTCCGATTCTCCTCCCGGGATAAACAAAACATGATCTTATCTCGGCCTGAACTGATTAGATTTGTGTGTATTTTAGTATTTGGGCCTTTTTTTTACTTCCTTAAACAACAAAGTGAAGAAACGTAACCTTGGTAGGCATGAAGTGCCTTTAAAGGCGGATAGGTAAAGTGTACCAGTGGATGCTGATTTTCTGTTGATGTGGGTATTTGGTTTTAATCAGTATCACAGATCAGGGCGGTTGAAAAAGCCCAGACAGCCGGCCTCTGTCTGGATGCACTAGAGAAGCTCCTAATTGGCCCACATGCCGAGTTCCTGGTATTAACAAGAGTCTCCTTCTCCGTCCTCTGAATATTCCTCCCTGATTCTCTGCTGGATCAGTTTCCCTCTGAATCTCTCCATTTATTCTTTTTCCAGCCAACATCTCGTTTCTTTCCTCTGATTCTCTACGTCTGTGTTCCTGTCCGTCATCGGAGCTTCTTCTCTTTAGTTCTGTTTGCAAGTACAGTAAGAAATCACAGCTCTAAATCCAGGTTATAAGAAGGATTCATATTAGATATACATTTCTCACTTTTAGGTCGTTAGGTTGACTGAAAGTTAGGCTGAGACAGCATTTCCAGCATGGAGACCGCCATCGATGGGACTCCATCGCCCCCTGCAGGAACAGATGGGTGACGTCACTGAGGCTTCGTCCAGTAATATTTAGACTATGGCTTAGAGCTGGAGCTGAGGCGGGTTTTGAGTAGCTTGACAAAGCGTTACACCACGCCGCCTGTCAATCAGGTCAGCTAGGCGCTGTGAGGAGCGTGTGTTTATAAACTGCTTTCACATCTTATATTGCAAAAAAAGGAGGACTTTCTGGAGGACTGATATTAAAATCAGAACCAGGTTTACTGCCAAGTATGTTTCCACATACAAAGACTCTGACTTGATGTAAATATGAAGGATGTAACAGTATTCAAGCTTCAAATCCTCAACGTGATGTGGCAGGAAAGCGGCTTCTGTGTGAGTATTTTGAATGGCAGCGTTTTGGATCTGAACACCACCTCATGTCTCCTTACTCTCTCTCTCTCTGTCTTTAACAAGCTTTCTGTCATCTCTCTGCCTCCATGTTTCTCTGCTGTTTTGTAATGAATCTCTCTCCCTCCCTCCGCCCTTCTGTCCGTCTGTCTGTGCTCGTCTTGGTCCGGTCCAGATGTCACGCTGTGCCGCTCAGATCGAGTGCAGACGAGCTCCCTCTACTTGTTAACAGTGTGTTTATTCTGCAGCCTCTCTGCCGTGTCAGCAGCAGGCAATTACAGAGCAGATTACTGAGCCTGATAATGTCATCAGACCAGCCGAACACACACACACAGTGAACTAATAAAGACACGTATATTTACACAGTTCACAAGTTCACTGCTTACTCACCAACATGTACAGGATAATCACACATCATTACACCACCAACAGCCTGAGACGTTTCCCTGCTCATCCTATATTCAGACATCAAGACTCAGACCAGCTAAAGGTTTTCAAATCTTTGATTGTCCAATTGTATGAATCTCCCTATAATGACCTGGAGGTTGAGTCTGACATCCGAACTCACCTCATCTGCAACGCTGTGTTGCTACATGTTAAAGCACACATTACCTCTGTTTGGGATGTAGATGTAAGCTGTGTCCAGCGTTTATCTGGGCCCCATGAACAGATCTCACATTGGGCCCTCCACCACAGCCTCATTCAACCCTGAGATATTACTATTATCTAGGGTGACCACAAGTCCTGATTTGACTGGGACCGTCCACATTTCAAGCTCCATGCCCTGAGTCACTATACTGTATATCCGTATTTGCAGCAACCATTTTCTAAGTGAAACCACTGCAGTATGGGTCACTGCACAACTCATCTGTGTTCTACATGTGTCCTACATGTAGGTAAACCAGCAGGAGGGATTTCTCTCGGTGTGTAGACGGTGTCCTGATGGAGGTACGTGTCTGTTATGCATTACACCCACTGTGCTGACATCACTGATGTAACCCTGAACACTGATTAACAGCCCCACTCAGCCCGAGGACCACAGACGGAGCCACGGCCACCTCCCGAGTCTTCATCGACTTTCTGAAGAGGCGAGGCCCCAAGGATCCTCCTGAAGCCTTCCATATCCACTTATCATCTCAACATTAATAACTTCAACATTATTATCCTTCCCTCCCCCAGAGGACTGCAGAGGAAGTTACTTTTTTTTTGTTAATACTTTCATGTCTCGCAGCCTCGGGGTACGAGACAGCCTGACTATGAATATTTTATCGTGTGTGTTTAAGGGATTTTGTTCCTAAATGGGACATCCTGCAGAAAGGCTGTTACCACCGCTTTAAATCTAATGATTAAGCAGTGGAAGTCTTTTGTTGATTCACTGATACCCGTCTAATGTTTGTTCTAGAAGGATTGACCTTCATGTGACTTTCTCTGAAAATGAGGAGAACGAGACAGCGAGCCCCCAACGCACAGACTCACTAACAAACACGGGAACGAGACACTCGTACCAAAAGGAAAGCTTAAAGCTACTTAAACAGATCAGCTGTTCTGACTTGAATTTGTCTTCTAAGGTTACTGTGTTTGGATCACATCGCCTCAGTATGCTGTGAAACTGTTGTAAGGAGGAAGCGGGTCAATAACCTGCCGTCACTCACAGCTCTGTGCTGCTCAGAGTTACAGCAATGCTAAGAGCTAAATGCTAACTCGAGCTCCCAAACATCGTCAAGGGTTTATTTTCTAGCTTTTTACGCCTTCATTTAGAGACAGGACAATGGATAGAGTCAGAAATAAGGGAGAGAGACAGAGAGAGTGGGGAATGACATGCGGGAAAGGAGCCACAGATCAGATTTGAACCCGGGCCACCTGCTTGGAGGACTAGCCTTGTATGCGCACTAACCCACTAAGCTACTGACGCCCAAACTTCCAAACATTCTCAAGAATCCTCAGAGCGGTTGGCCTCTGCAATGTCGGACCCGTTGAGGATCCATCCATGGCGGTTAACAGAAACATTAACCGACGGCAGTGACACCTCTGAGGCGATGGCTGAGCCAAACTGTTCCATCCAAATAAATCACATTATCACAGGGAGCCGTCCGGTTTGAACGACGCTGTCAGGAAGTAAAAAAAAAACTTACTTTGCTCCTCCTTAGAGCGCTAGGTGAAGTTTTTTTGGGGGGAGGGGGTTTGAAAAGGTCATCAGTGACATGGTCATTAATGAGAGGCCACACAGAAGGTGAGTGTCCCCGCTGGCTCTCACCTGTGCGTTCAGACAGGCCTGACACCACGCTGAGTGTGTCTGCGAGCTGAGAGCGGCCCCCACACTCCTCTCAGGAACAATTACCGCTCCTCCAGCTCCTCGTCACAGATGGCGAGGGCTTTCTGAGCCACCCCCCCCTCGCTCTCCCCCCCCTCTTATCTGTAGCTCATTGTCTCTTTGGTTGCCCGTGTGTGTCTCTCCACCTCTCTCTTCCTCGTCTTTTTTTATTCTCAGACTATTTCTGTCTCTCCACAGCCTCCTTCGCCACTTTGCCTCTCCGAGCTGCGAATCAACAGTTCAATTTTAAATCCATTACACATAAGCCCCTGACAGAGTGTGGCATCCATGGTAGCGGTTACTAGACAACCATATCGCTGCGACTCTGCTTCTTCCACCGGGCGGCGGTGAGATGCACAGGAGGCGTGCGAGGCATTTTGACGCAAACGCTCGTGTCGTTCGCTAAGTGACGGGTCCTGTCCTTCAACCTCGACCTCGATCTGGGAGGGGAAGAGATTGCAACATAAATCACATTTGGCCGAGGGAGTGAAACTTATTTGTTTAAAAGCAGCATCCCGGAGATCCGAGGCAGACGGATACAACTAATTTGATAACAATGCGCCTTCTATCTGTTACCATTCCCCGTGCACGCCTGCCGCTGTAACCCTCCTGTTCGCAGGAAACACAAGCGTGATGCCGGGGAAACATGGACCAGAATACATCAGCAGCCGCAGAGACAGAAGAAGTGGACGTTGTTCCTTTACACACATGCATTAAGATAAGAACAGAGAAGTATACTGTGCAGAAGTAACAAACAGCTCCGTGCAACTTGATGCCAAACAAACACAACAACTTTTAAAAGTTGAATTAAACAGATTCAGCGTCGTTTCTCTTCCTACACTAACGACAAACATGGCGGTAATCACATCAGACACCGTCAGCTGTGACCTCTACGCTTTGAGGCGGCGCTGTCTCTAAACACTGCAGCTCCTCCGAAAGTTTTGATTCATGGAAAGTTGGGCAAACAGTGTTCACAAAGATAAAGATGCAGAAGGACAATATGCAAGGTTATAATAACAATCAGAGATAATTAAAGGGGCCGTTCATGCGGCGCTGAATTAGCATTTAATTGCATGTTGATACAATCAACGCTGCTTCCACGGTTAGCTCGACGCCATCAAAGAGGGAAGAGCATCCTGTATTCTCTAACAGAATAAGATGCAAACAAAGACATCTGCTCATTAAAAAAAGTTTCAGCCTTTAGAGTAAAACACTTACAGCATGATGATTGTTGAGCTCTGATTAAGGGTTCTGTTTGTGCATGGATCACATCTAATCAGCTCTATAAAAGGTACCGTCAATTCCAGACTATAATTCTCTCTGATATTTAAGACCTCGTCCACACGTAGGCGGGTCTCTGAAAACTCTCCGTTAGTAAAACTCCTTCAGGGTGAAGATGTTCAGAAACTCTGTTTAAGGTGTTTCTGTGTAGACGGGAAAACAGAGTTTTGTTCTTGTAACGCCACGCTGTGCGCCGGTTTCTCCTCCGTGTGACGTCATCGTGCGACACTGTCACTTGTTGACATGAGATTAGTGCGATGGCAGATGTAACCAAACTAGTGCGGGTGCTAACGTTGCTAACTGGACTTTTGACATGCTTACACATATACACAGTTACTCTCCCACTATGTTGACGAGCAGAGACGCCTGAATGGACGACGAAGGTCACTGCTGCTTCTTACAACACTGCGACCACACAAACCCCGCCGCCAGCGTCGGCCGTTATGCACAAGACCCAGTTGGACTTTGCGGTTAGTGGGACAACTTTAAAATGATTGCATGTCAAGAACATTGTTGTTGATTAATGACAGCTGTAACAGTGTTTTCATTTCATCAGTCTGTTTTAAAGGTGTTATGAAAGTCCACAACGGTCAGTTAGTGTGCAGCTGTGTCACTCTTTTAGTACCATCTGTGTCCACCAGGTGGAGTTTATAATCCTGCTAGCTACCTGTACGCTAGTCGAGCTCTTAGCCTACAGCAGTGCTCCTCAAACTGTGAGGCGAGCGGGTGGCCCATGTCCCCTTTGAAATGTGATTTGGTCACAGCCAACGTCCTGAACTGTGATTGCCTATTTGCCTTGTCAGAGGCGGGATTTATGTTTAAATCAGGAGGCCACATCAAGGAGGCGTTCTCGCTCTCTCCACAACTCCAGCAGTTTCTCCTCCTTTTCTTCAGTCCACGAGGACCGCACGTTCCTTTGCCTCCCCGCCTTGTTTACTGTAGCTTCCTGTTTGGTGCCGGCGAGACCTCTCCTATTGGTTGTTGACAATGGGCATTGAACGACACAATTTGCTCCTCTCCTTTATGCTCCTGTGCTGCTTCTACTTCACTTCCTCTGCTCTGGCCTGCCTCACCGTCCCCCCATGTCTAGTAGGAGACAGTCAATAGAATTATATTTGAAAACTCTAAACACACTCTAAAACTTGTATCTCCAAAAATGATGGTTTCAAATGTCGAAGGCATCACATCTCCGACCCCTCAGGAAGCTCACATGCTTTGTTGTTTCCTTTATTGTGTCGGAAACAGAAAATGATTTATTCATCTGAGTATTTGAGCTGTAAACAGATACAGCAGTTTCTAGTCGCTGATGTCACAGAGACCACGGATGGCGCCGAATCCACCAAGGGTGACAACTTTAATAAGTCGTGCTCCCGACTTTAAACGGCCATTTTACAATCAAAGAGGGTCCATAATGTAGAAAGTGCATTAACCCTTCATAACCTTCATTATCATGTCACAGCCTGCGTCTGACATTCCTCCTCGTGACCCCAGAAAGAAGAGGAGCTTTAATGAAGTCAGGGGTCTGTGAATGCACGAACAGCGCCGGGCTCCCATTTGAATTAAATCTATTCATCCGTGCCGGTGTGATTTCTCTGTGGTACCGAGGCAACGCCGGCCCTCTGAGTCGTGACATTTGTGCCATGGCTGGTGGAGCAGGAAGGGAGGTGAACACCCGTCTGCCTGCATATCCCTGACCGCCAATTCTGAATCCTGCTCAAAGTGTCGACTTTGGCTGGACGCAGAAAGATAAGAACTAAAAGAAAAGCATACAGAGGGAGTCGGCCGTGTTTGTGGGGGGTCTTTCTTAGACGCCTGTCCTATTAGGAGAGGTTAAAAGACGAGCGCACGCCTCGTGGTTTTACAATTAAACACGAGCAAACACACAAACAAACCTGCATCCAGAACTCAGACGCTGTGACTGAGTCCTGCAGCTCACCTGTGACACTCGGTCCTTTTGGGCATTTTACAATTACATAATAATCTTTACTTCAATCCTCCTCCTGCGAGGGGAATCATATCAGTGTCACTGTTCTCATTTCAGAAGTCTCCTGACATATTAAGGTAATCCCTTTCAGATTTCAGTATTAATTGTGTCATCTGTATTCACAGAGAGCCTCGTGCACTCTGAAAAAATAAGCCGAGAACGAACGCCGACTCTTTGCTGACAAAAGAGAAGGGCTTTGACAGATTTAAGACTGCAGGCTCGCCGCTAACCACCCAAAAGGACTGACGCAACACCGCCAGGCAGGTGTGCAACACACGATTAGATCCTCTCCAATTAAAGGACCCAAGAAACAGCCAGCAAGGAGCTTATCATGCAGAATTTAAAATACGAGGAATTGAAACTTCAAGAGAACAGAATGGAGAGGAGGATCATCAAAGGTGTTAGCAAGCATGAGATGCTAACCTGCTAGCTAGCCTGTACATCCTGCACTCCAGAAGGATTTATAGTCATTTAGGAGAGACATAAAAAATCAAAGAGGCATTTTCATTGGATGCATTAGGACCGTTTTTTACGCTGCAGCTATTCTCCTCTGAAGATCACGCTCAAGTAAGAAGCACATATTTATTTTCAGGTTGTAAGTTGTATCAATTTATCCCTTCTGATAAACTTTTAGCATACCATCACCTCCAGATATAAAAACAACTATTTTTTTAAAGTTATTTTTGGGGGCATGTTTGCCTTTTTTAGACAGGACAGCTGAAGAGGAGCAGGAAACGTTGGGAGCAGAGTGAATGGGGGGATGACATGCAGCAAAGGGCCGATGCGTGGATACGACGGTTTTAGAAGCGACAGGAGCCATTTAGAATGACGTCATATAGCGCTCCACTTCCTTGTTTGAGCACGGATGCGTTCACATCTCCATCTCAAATCGTACCAGAGTGCAGTACGTGTGTGTTCACACTGATCTAATGAACCGGTCTTTGGGGTCAAGCGGAGTCGGATCCGGGCCCCTAATGTGAAACCTCCCTTCAACTCAGAGCTAATTATTACTGATCGACTCAAAATTCAGAACGACCAGCGCCATAACCCCACGTGTACTCTGTATGTTTGTCATCTGAGAGAGAACTGTGTGACGCAGATATTAGAAACTCACTCTGGAGTAAAGCTGCTGATAAAGACGTCTTTACATTTCCACACTGTGGCGCTTCGTCGTTTCATTAAAGCGCAGACTGAAGTTAGATTTGACACTAATTTTAACCACGATTACAGGAGACGACGACAAGAGGCATTCATTTCCTTCCTGCAGCCGCGTCTAATTTGTTTCAAACTCAATTTGATGGTTTGTGCTTCTGTTTTGACTGAATTGAGACGTCGGCCCAAAATACTCATCGTGTGTGTTATCTCTTCTCCTCGCTGCTAATGCTAACGCAGCCAAGCAGCTGATTGTGGGAATATCATGGCCTGAAGCAACAGTCTGAATTTTGTCTGAAAATAAGGGTCCATACCGCTTTGTATATCTTTAAGTTATCTGCAGCTAACTCAGCGTAGCACAAGCACTGCTAACATGCAACCAGGGGAGACTTTCAGATATAGACCTTCACATACACCTGCTGTCCTACTGTATGTCTTTCTTTATGCTTCGGAGCTGAAAAAAACAAGAGTTGAAAAACGTCTGCACTTGTGCTTAGCCCATTTTGCAAACTATTTCTCCCTGTTTCTAGTCTTTGTGCTAAGCTAAGCTAACCTGCTGATAGCTGCCATCCATCCAGCGAGTTTTTCCAGCTCTTTCAAAAGCGAGCCCGGGACCGAGCTGAGGTCTTCAGGCCAAGATGCTGAATCGTCTGCCAACAGGTGCAGGGGTCACTTCTCCTGCGGGGAGCGACAGCTGTTCCCAATCGCTCACTCGCCGGGCGTCACTACCTCTGCCTTCAGTCTGCACAACGAGGGCAGAGCTGAGAAGTGATGGCGAGGCTGCAGAGACAGCGACAGCAGCAGGTATTAGCAGATTAAAGGCTCCAGTGTGTCATTAGCTGAGGTAATAATGGATTGCTTTGTGGGAGGTTCTTTTGTCTAACGATGCATTCAATTGCATAAGCCCTCGTTAGGAGACGTATCAGGCCTGCACTGAATACAGTTTAATTGAGACCCGTGTAAAACGTGTCATTCAATCAGCAGATCACATTAAACCCACAGATCTTCAGATGGTTACTCCCTGTCTGCTTTTATCCGGGTCGCAGCAGCTCGTCCTCGTCAATCTACAAACGTCTCCCAGAGGACGCTGGGTAACAGATGTGTTCTCACATGCTGGTGTTGTTGTGGGAGTAAAGCGGAGCGTAATCCTCCTCTTACACACGACAGAACGACGGCTGCTGAAGAAGAGCTCCACTTTTTAAACCAGGATGAGCTGAACATTAAAAACAGAGAATTGAAGGAGTGTGGGGGCGACATCGACCTACACGTCCGCCGCTGTACGGCGGCCTTTTCAACACGGTGACATATTTTAACCTAAAAACACACATTTCCATGCAGGTATAGAGGTCGTACTTCTTTATTACAAATTCAGATATTCTCCTGAACCCTTTATGAGTTTTTATAAAGGTTCACTTACAGTACCGCCCCCTCCCCTTCTTCTGCTTTACAGTGAGGTTGCCAAAACCCCCCGAGCAGCTTCACTGTGACCTCCTTGCGTGTCCACTGGGAGACCCCCGTGCCATCTGTAATGGCTGGTGGTGCTGGCGTCTTTATCTCAGCCCAATTAGGCAGCTAATTGATTCAACAGCAGTCATTCAGAGTTCCTCCAGGCCGAGGATTGAGCACTTCAGCCCTTTGAACAGACGGGAGATCCCCGGAGGACGGAGAGCAGGGAGCACATGAAGCCTGTAGATCGTAATTCGGACTGAAAGGATCTTAACGAGTTAATAAAGCACACCACGGATTAATCCGACTACAGATGTTTAATTTGTTTAAAATTAGAGACTTTTGTGACCTGATCACAAAGTTTGTTTATTGGACAAAATCCATTTTTGGTCATTTGATGACCAAAAATGGTCAATCTCTATCAATCTCTATGTTTACTCTGCAGGAGGACGCTCTGCAGAGTAATGAGGGCTTCTTTGAGATCAGTTCACTTTCTTTTTTTTTTACATGTATTTTTATTGTTTGTTAAACAAGATGTACACTGTCACACAGGTTGCAATATTTCACAGTAGTTACATTTCTTTTTGCGACAATGTGCAATGAAACAAGAATTGTAGCATTTTAACAATTTACCTTTTTATATTTTTATAAACCCCAACCAACCCTAACAATCCCTGTGCCGTAAATATAAATAAAAATAAAATTGAAATTAAAGAATCAATAATAATAATGAAAAAAATAAATAAATAAAATAATAATAATAATAAAAAATAAAAATAAAAATAAAAATAAAAAAAATAAAAAAATAAAAATTAAAGGGGGGGGGGGGGTGTTCTCCTAAGATGAAAGTGTTTGTGCTATACGTTAAATAAGTAGCATAAGTAGCTGATATACTAATGAGATGGGAGAGTGACAAGTTTGTCAAAATAAACCAGTAAAGGGTCCCAGACTCAGTTCACTTTCTTAATGTGTGTTTTCAGCAGCGTCTGTCCTGGACATCAGCGTCATCTTGGCCTCACAGCTCCTTACGAGGTTATAAGAGTTTGTTTGTTTGTTTGGACTGGAAGCAGGAGCTGAAGTGCCCTCGACCCCATGAGAGCTCTCTGAGCGGGAGGCCGACACTCTTCCTCTCACGGGTGATTTGAATGGAGAGCAGGAGGTGTGGGGAGGGAATACTGAGGTGTGGGGAGGGTATTACTCCTACATTCATGCACGTACACAATATATGTACCAACACACTGACACATGATAATAATATACAGCCATCGAAAACACAGAGAGCTTCGGTTGTTTCTCATTCAGTTTGTGGTCATGTGGAGGAAACACACACACAGAGCTGCACATGAAGGATGACGCCGCTCATGCACACTTTTTGCAGTGTCATTTGAAGGTCTGCACTTCCTTCTACTCTCCACCCGTCGTTCCTCACATCTTCTGATCACTGTCGACACTTTGGAGCAGCTCACTTTGTCCTCACGTTCCTCTTTTTTCACTCAATCTGTCCGTTTTTATCTTTCCTCAGCTCAAGCGTTTGTACTTCAGACCTTACTGTGACAACTTTCAGCCTCGGGAGGAGGACTCTTCAGTGCGGACGCTTTGGATTTAAAGGTCAGGGTCTGTGAGGGGTTCTCAGACTTTCCTACAAATCTGATTCCAGGGGGTTTTAACATATAAACCTTGGACTTAAAAGTTAAAAATGTTAGGCTGATGTGACTGGAGGTTTCTTTGAAAGCTGCGAGACAATAAAATGTCAAATCGACATCAACGCGAGTCGTCCTCAGAGTCACAATTTAAGTCCTGTATTGCTTAAAGCCGTTACTGGTGCAGGAAGTCTCCCCCAAAGGACGAGGGACCTTTCAGGAACTCCTCCACCAGGACCAAGGACAGAATAAGGTCTAGGGTAAATTATTTCATCCCCTAAAAAGTCCCTGCTGGTCGGGGAAGTGCTTTGAGTAAGTCCAGGAATTTTGAGGTCAGCACATGAAGCACTTAATACTTGCAGCGTTCAGCAAAGTGGCGAAGCAGACACTCGTGGTTAAGGCTCATTTATGCTCTCATAAGCATACAGAAACAGACAAAGCCTTCTGTCTCTCTCTATTTCTGGTCGTTTAATGTCAGCTTACAGACAGAACAAACTTTGCAATATTGGTAAACTATGTGAACTTGTATTCTCCGTTGACACAGGCTATGTGCTGGAATGGCTTGAGACGATGTAAATTGAGCCCTGCTCAGCACGGATTTGCATCTCCATTACAACATGTCTACCTGCTCAACGTGTGTTTTAACCACAAACTAAAATGTTTGAAGCCTGAGTGACGTCATCCATCTGTTCCTGCAGGGGGCGCTGGAGTCCCATCGATGGCGGTCTCCATGCTGGAAATGCTGTCTCAGCCTAACTTTCAGTCAACCTAACGACAGGCTGAGAGCTGGAGCTGAGGCGGGTTTTAAGCCTCCTGACAAACCGTTACACCGCGCCCACCTGTAGGATTTTACACTTCAGCATTTGCTTCATTTTTCAACACCGGAGGTTTCTGCTTGGTTTTAACTGATGTCTCGCATGTTGTTAGTCCAAGATGATTAAAGAAGAAGGGCGAGGCTCTGACTCGTGGTCAAAAGCTAATGTAGACACTAAAAGTCGACATGGTTGTGATCTCTGCTAATTAATCCGTTGAAGCTCAGTTAAGTAATAAAATCATTTTATGTCCGACAAATTCTTCCCCATGAAAGTCCCCTCTTTTTATGTTGTTTGAAGACTTTTATTATGAAAGAGCCATATCAGGAAATGCGGTGTTTCCGGCTGCAGCAAGTTAACAAAACTCTGCAGGAGAGGATCGAAACTTTAAACCACATTCAGTCAGAAGCTACAACATACTGAGAAGTGAACACAGAGGGAATTATACAAATATCCTTCTCTGCTCTCACGCACAGAAACGAGTATCGCAGGCTTGTTTGAGGGGGAGAAGGGGGCTCATATGCATCTCAGGTCATCTCGCCCACCACTACCTGAGAGATGACTGTAAACCCTGCAGTGTTGCGTTGCAGCATTAGTAACAGTGCAGCGGCACTCCTCGCCACCTCACCAGAGGTGCTAATGGTATCGACCACTTCAGTGTAAGTTAGAGAAGGGCATCACTGCAGTCGGCAGTAAACAACTCCACTGTGACAGGTCAGGGTGACTGTGGGTCTGATTACTTTCATTACTCACACACCTTCCAGAGTCAGACCTGCAGCCTCAGGACGCACGCACACACACACACATACACACACGCCTGCAGATGTGCAATCAGCATCTCTGAGGATGACCACATCGAGAAGAGCGGCACCGAGTGATGTAACTGTGAGTAAGAAACATGAAGATCAGAGAGTTTAAATGAGTTCTGTTTGTGTTTCTATTTTAGCGATCTATAACAGAAGAGTAAAGAAAAGAAAAAGAGTTTTGGTTGCAAACTGTCGTCTGCGTTTGGAAATGGAGCGAGGCTGTTGCATATTAAGAAAAAGCAGAAACAGAACAAAGACTCTCATGGAATATTCATCAGTTCTGCTTCTCCACTCCAGCTTTAATAAGCAGAAAAACAAACCCAATCAGCCCCACATCAGCCGCTGCGAACAACAGCGTAATGGCCACATTATATATGAAAAGTGAGAAATGATCATATCGTTCACATCAGTGCCACGGAGCAGCAGGAAAGATGTAACCCCTCCGTTCAGCTCGGCCTCGTGTTTCCTCTCATCCTGCATCAGAGTGAATTTCATCAGCACGAGCACATTCATAAAAGATGATCCTGCATGAGAAATAATACACAAAAGCTTTTTCATTACCTCCTCATCATCTACGGATCAAACACTTATTACCCCCAATCAAACATTCATTACCTCCTGCATTAAAAAAAGAGTCACTGTCTCGTGTTACTCATCGTCAACACAGGCTGCTCTTTCATTAGCAGCTCCGCCGTGTTGGAAACTTTCGAGGATCAGTGTGAGCAACTACTTCATCCGTTTGTCACGGGGCTGTGTGCTGAGCTGCACTTCAAGTTTCCTCTGTTTATCTGTCGTACGGTTTTTATGGGGGAAGCATCATCGACAGGGGTCCAATCCTGTTTAAAAATGTAATCAATTAAAATGTTCATGGGTCACTATATGGAAAACACAGGATGTCAACGGGGGCTGGATGCTGAGCTGCTGATGGCTTGTTTTATGTTAACTTTTTTTTAATTATCAGCAAATGTCTCCAGGACAAATCGACCCAGAAATGAAAACTAGCACATAAACTAAAAGAAGCAGTGTCAGATGAAAATCAGGGCTGCAGGCTGAGCATTCAAAGAAACTCGGATGAACGTGTCTTTCAGGTAAACACGAGGCACATGAAGGTGTTCACTGTTAACTGAAGCAACAGCAACAAAAAAAGACAGAGAATAGTCGAGTGTTAGTATTCATCAGCTGAGGAGTCGGTACGGCACTAAAGACGAGTAAAAAACAATCTCCCTGATGTCACCATCACAGGAGGCTCTGAGGAAGCACACCAGGGCTCACTTTCTCTCCCCCGTCAGCGAGCAACCCTAATAAAGCAGCTGATCTCTTCAGACTGAACATGGCCACCGGCGAGAGTCATCCTTCGCTCCGGCTGTCGTCCCCCGTCTTCATCTCTCCCTCAGTCTGTGTAGATATCTGTTTCTCTCTCTACATCTTCTCGGCCTGTGACAACACTACATCGTGTTTGGTGCTCTGAACGCAACAATCTTCTGCAGGAAACTCCCCAGATGTAAGAAATGGGGCGCCGGATAGCCTAGCGGTTATGTTGAGCGCCCCATGCACAGAGGACTACGGCCTCTGTGCATGGGGCCGTGTGTTCGAATCCGACCTCGGCCCCTTGCTGCATGTCATCCCCCCCACTCTCTCTCCTCCAAACGTTTCCCGTCTCTCCTCAGCTGTCCTATCCAATAAAGACAAAAAGGCCCCAGAAATAATATCTCTAAAAATAATGTGTGTATATTTACAGCCGTTTAGTTTGGCTCCTTATTAAAGAAATGAAAAATAAAGATTGGATTAGGTTTATGGTACAAACAGACCAAATGAGATTCCTGGCAGACGGCTTGTGTGTGTGTTTAAGATGTTTGTGTAAAACCTGCAGCAGCACAGAAGAGGAAACAGAAAAACAGAAGCATCCCGGAGCTGGAGGAGTGTTTGCAGCCGTCACTCATGAAGCGCTGCGTAGTAACCGCTCTGCATCATGACTCTGAGAACACAGAGAGCCAGAGCTTCTCACACAGCGCTGCCAGACCCAATAACCTACACATAATGAGCTGTAATGTTTGGAGGCAACAGCCAAGTGTGAGAATCTGCACCCCGCGCACCAGCTTCTGAGCCTCTCCACTCCCAGCCGCCCGCCCGCCCGTCCCGCAGCCCTGAGCGCGGTTAGATAACACGGCGTTAGATAACGGAGCGTGAATCTTAAGAAACATGCCTGTTGGCTTCTCTCTGCAGACTTTAGCAACAACCACAAGCTGGAAACAGGACAACAAAGCAAAGTTATGATGAAAACTTGCTCTGATCGCACTTCTTCTACGTCATGATTTATTTTTATATTCACCTTGCTGCTACATCAAAGCCTGGAGACAAGCTTGTTGTGCAAAGGAGTACATTCTCGCAGTGACTAACACGACCCCCCGCCTCCCGCCATGAATATATAACCTCAGAATGAACTGCACAAAAGTTATCAGAGCTGCACACGACTCAGTTTGTCAGGTCAAAACAAAGACTGTTATCTCGAGCTGCAACGGACAAATATCTAATCATCGATGAATCAGGCGATTATTCTGGTGTTTTGACGACCTTACTTGTAAAACCTGCAAAGTGCACATTCCAACACAAAGGGCGCCATGGAGAAAATGTTTGAAGCTTTTAAGAAATTAATCACTTTCTCTTATGTGTGACAGCAAACCGTTAACATACAGACAGCTAACGGTTAGCATACAGAGAGAGCTAACTGTGAACATACAGAGAGAACTAACAGTTAGCGTACAGTGAGAACTAACTGTTAGCATACAGAGACAGCTAGCGGTTAGCATACAGAGAGAACTAACCGCTAGCATACAGTGAGAACTAACTGTTAGCATACAGTGAGAACTAACTATTAGCATACAGTGAGAACTAACTATTAGCATACAGAGAGAACTAACCGTTAGCATACAGTGAGGTTCTGTCAGAAAAAGCTGCAAAAGTCAGAAACTACGACACTTCACTGTCACACTTCTTACACAGAGAGCGTCTTATCGTTTTAATTTTATACAAACTATCACATTTTAAGAGTCGTTGCACATTAAATGAAAAATGAAGCAATAATAGAATGTCAAATAATTAAATTTGGTTGCAATTCTTTTCCAAAGAAGGTGCGTACTAAAAAAGTTTCTCGACTCTGCATCGCGTTAAAACAACGTCTTTGTACAACTTTTCAGTGCAGAGATTGTCAGTCAGCTTGTCTCTGAGTGTGTGCTCTGTCTTTACGCAGATGATGTCGTGTTCTCAGCAGGTTCTGTTTATGATGAGTGTTTGAGTGTTTGTGTGAAGGTTTGCAGCATGGCATGACAGAGAGGATATACAGGGATGTAAAAGTAGAGGCAGGTGAAGAAATGACAGAGCCAGGTGAAGGTGAGGTAAAGAAGAGAGAAAGCGGCCTGCGTGGAGAGAAAAGACGACGTGTGAGAGAGGAGAGAAAGAAAGACATTCACCTTTCTGCAGACTCATGTCTACCATGCGAGGCTCGCCCAGCTCCAGGAAGAAGTTCTTGTTCTTCTCATACTCCTCATCGTCAATTACTTTCACGTGAACAACTTTGCTGCAAGAGGGAGGAGAAGGAAGGAAGGAAGGAAGGAAGGAAGAAAGGAAGGAAGGAAGGGACAGAGGGGGGAGAGAAGAAGAAGAGAAAGGTTAATTTGTGATGGAGGGAAAAAGGAAGTGCGCTGTAAGTCGGATTAATAATCAGCATGAAAGAAAAGGTTAGCAGGTGAAAGGTGAGCTCGCTGTCCGTCACCAGCTGGACTCTGTGAGCTCATTGGCTGCCACGGGCGTCATGACAACCATATTTATCACGCCGTGTGATAGGAACGGAGCTGAGCAGCAGCAGCGAGGATAAAAGAAGAGAAATAAATGAAAACAGCGGCGTGTGATCAATCAGGCTGTAAAAAGTGTGAACGGACGTTTCACAAGGGCAGGAAAGGTGAGTGAACGCTAAATGAAAGAAACTGTCGCCATCTCAATCGATTTTTACAGCTCCGTGTTTCAGTCAGAACATTTTCAATGAGACGACTGGCTGGACACTCCCGAAGACTCCCCCGCCTCCCCCCCGGCTTCCTCTCATCTTATTGCCGAGTTCATCGCTCCGTTTTGAGCAGAATGCTCCTTTAATGAAGTCCCACGTCCTGAGGGTGGAGGTTTCTCGTGACATCATCTCACAGAGAACCAATCAATAGGGCAGCTCGGCCCCGGCGGCGCTCTGGCCACTGATCGCCCTAATTGATCTTTTTAAAGAATTATTGACGAGTCGCGGGCAGTTAAGTGGTCAGTAAGTTCTCTGTATGTGTGTGTGCGGCGCTCTGTCACAGCGGGAACTCCCCGAGGGAAAGATTTGCTGAAGTCCATTGTACTCAAACGACAGACGATGCTGAGACCCGACGTGACACTCACCTCATCCAGCAAACACCTTAAAGCGCCGGGCGGACTCGTAGGCGTTAGATTAGACGTTTCAACATGTCAAAGTCTTTAATGACCTAACGCTGTTTTTAAATCTCTGCTAAACTTTCTTCATGTATTTAAAACATATATTCTGACAGTCTATGGTCCAGAACCTTTCAAACATGCATAACTTTTATTTGAACTTGTGTAAAAACAATTGTTGACATCGACAGTCGGGATTATTCGTTATTATATTTAGTCCTCAGAAATCGTTTCCTCCGAGCTGCAGACACGTCAACAACAGACGACAGCAGCAGCTCGCCCTGCAAAAAAAGGATGACACACTTTATTTATGTGCCTGACATCTCCTGGGAAAGTTCTTCCCTCGCTTCATCCGAGCGAAAATACAATTTTAAACATGTGTTATTTAGTCGGAGAGTTTGGAAATGAGGAGTTCAGATAATAAGAGAAGCAGCACGGCAGCATTTATTATACATATGCTCATGTATCGAGTCAAAAAGGCAGCTTGTTCACTGACTTCCTGTTGATGTACTTCCTGCACCGTGACATATAGACACACACTCTTACACACACACAAAAGCACAAACTGTCTCATGGACCCACATCCACTCAAACATGTTAAAGCTGCACACATTTTGTATATCAAATTATTAATCCGAGCGTCTGTACAGGAATTAAAACATTCTTTTATTGCTTCTGTAATGCATTAAGCTTAATCCATGTCTCTGGCCCTTGTGTGTGTGTGTGTGTGTGTGTGTGTG
>CM036552.1:26350845-26400845 GCA_020745685.1 Tautogolabrus adspersus
GCCGGCTCATCACAACGGGCCGACAGTTAGCAGCTGCACAGAGTCTTCCAACTGTTTGACTTTGGTAAAATGATGCCAAACGTTAGACCTCTCTGCTCGTGTAGTCATCCTCACGGGCTACTGACCACCAGGATTTATATATAATGAGATACTTTATTTATATATGGTGTCCCATTTGGTCAGTAGCGCCTTCCGTGTATTGCAGGAAATGAGTTAACGTTTATATAAATGTATAAAGGTAGGAGTTACGGCATTGGAACGATTCAACACAACTCACCGACCAGGTTTTTGCCCCCCTCCCTGCAAGAACCATCTTCAAATAATGGCGGCCCGAGGAAGTCGTAGACGTACAGACATCCATGCATTTTATTCTTTAAAGATACAGTTTCTGGCCTTTATTGTAGAGACAGGACAGTGGATAGAGTCAGACATCAGGGACAGAGAGAGAGAGAGAGAGCGGGGCATGACATGCAGGAAAGGATCCACAGGACGGATTCGAACCCTGATCGTCCGCTTAGAGGACTACAGCATCCACACATGGGGAGCTCTAACGCGTACGCTACCAACGCCTCATATGCATTTTATTTACCCATGATCATGAATTACATATCGGTTGTTCAAAGCTCCTCTCTCTCGTTATCTCGGGATGCCAACGCTGGTTTTCTCGTGTTAACAATTTGATATCAAGATCTCAAGAAATCGTCAGAGGTTAAACCGTTTTCACAGGAAAACATGAGATAATGTGATGAATAAGTCGAGATGTCGAGAAAACAACCTACATTCACTTTACTTGGGTAAATGGAGGGAAATGAAATGCATGCATGTCCGAGGTTGTTGTAGTTCGAGCTGCAGAAGCAGCTACGAGTGCAGCCGTTAAATCAAATGTGTCGTCTCTGTCTGATCCTTCCTCGAACATGTTGCTGCCTCAGACTCTGGGCTTTCTGCTTTGAACTAAACACAACCTTTCCAGATTCTCTTCAAACTTTCATCCGCCTCCGTCCCTTCTTTTCGTCTTCTGAGTACTCTTCTTCACCCTCACGCAAGACTGCTTTTAACCGACACTGGAGCATGTGTGAGCAGGGCTGAAGCAAGCACACATTACTTTCACTTCAGTGCGGTGTGAAGGGCTCGCTGGTGGGGGCATGACGGGGAGTTGTGTTCCTAAAAAGTTGAAGTAGAAATCACTCTCCTCTTGCTAAAGTAAACCCGAGCGGAGGCTGAGGGTTTAATTATAGAACAGGAAACGTGACGTGAAACAGGTACAGAGAATCATCAAAATACACTCCATCTCCTGCAGCGTCTCAGCCAAGTCAGATCACGGCAACGCCTCCACTCACATCCCAAATAAAGTCGAGCCAATAAAGACGGGAAGAGGACAAGGAGGGGGGGGAAAGGCCCCGGAGCCTCGTGGGAAATCAGAGCCTTAATTAAGCAGGCCTGGTTTCTGTCACCAAGCGCAGGGATTATGTGCCTCGCTCATTATAGTCCTGATTATTGCTTTTCCCCGGCAATCACAGGAAAAACGCCAGTAAACACGTTGTCAATGATTTCTTGCCAATCGGACGACAAACTCCCATCAGATTTAATATTCCACACCCACCAGAACCCCCGCCGTCCCCTCACACACTCCTCCTTTCTCTCCACATCTGCATTATTTCTTCTCATCCAGTGAGGCAGGCATCACGGCTCAAACTTTTATGAACAGTGGCGTACAATCTTCTGCAAGATGGCGACTGACCTGCTGGAGTCAGACAAACATAAGTCACGATATCTCTGAAATCCTCTCGGCCACTCGTGAAAAACTTCCAGCCACGTTGGAGCGAGTGATCACAGGTTGTTTGAGGGCAGACACACGTCGGTTAGTTCAGAGGGAACCAGATGCTGTTTGAATAAAACATGTCCGCCAAAGGGTGTCCCAGTTTGGACACACTCGACCCGGCCAGAGGGGGAAAGAGATCCAAACATGACCAGATGTCCCTCGTACCCCCCAACGGACGTTTGTATGATATCATATGAGAAAGTAGGTAAAGCTGTTTTTGTGCATCATGTTTTTATTCCCAGGTCGTCAGAAATCATCGCTCACCTCTCCTCTGTTTCCATAGAGACGCACAAGCTAGCTTCTGTTTCAAGGAACCCATTAGCCTCTTTTTCAAATGTAATCTGCAGCATTTGATTTCAATCAAAAATGTTAGTCCTCATTTCTAATTCGGGGTCTTTCGGGCCTTTTAGCCTTTATTAGATATAAGAGCTGAAGAGAGACAGGAAGTGTTGGGAGGAGAGAGTGAGGGGATGTCACGCTGCAAAGGGTCGAGGTGGGATTCAAAACCACGGCCACAGCGATGAGGACTATAGCCTCCATACATGGGGCGTTCGACAATACCGCCCATGGTACCCTCTAGCTTCTGGTTCAAGTAGGGATGTTAAATGATTCGTTTTTAAACACGAATAATCGCTGAAGTTCAATAGTTCATTTAAGTTAATCAAACTTTTAATTGCATGTTTGAATTTACATTATTTTGCATTTCAAAACCGTTTTTTTTTCTGCTTTTATTTTTTATTTGTGATGACTCAAGCTGAGCTGCACGGTGGTGCAGTGGTTAGCTCTGTCCCCTCACAGTGAGGAGGTTCCTGGTTTGAATCCCCGTCTGACAGGAGCCTCTCTGTGTGGAGTTTGCATGTTCTCCCCGTGCATGCGTGGGCTCTCTCCGGGTACTCCGGCTTCCTCCCACAGTCCAAAGACATGCTGGTTAGGTTAACTGGTGACTCTAAATTGTCCGTAGGTGTGAATGTGTGTGTGGCTGGTTGTCTGTCTCTATATGTCAGCCCTGTGATTGGCTGGAGAACAGTCCAGTAAGAACTGCCTTGTTTTTCTAACTGAAGCAAAGGGGTGTCCTTGTTCTCACAGAAGTCAT
The DNA here is from genome assembly GCA_020745685.1 of Tautogolabrus adspersus. NCBI lineage: Eukaryota > Metazoa > Chordata > Actinopteri > Labriformes > Labridae > Tautogolabrus > Tautogolabrus adspersus. Next base: position 26,353,758 of record CM036552.1, read on the forward strand.
CTTTCATCTAGACCATTGGTTCCCAGCCTGGGGTCGAGGGGGGCCTGGAGACCTCAGGGGGGGGCGCCGTAGGCCCAGTCTGCTCTGAAGTTGTCAAAATGAGATTTGCACATATTTAATAAAGTCGTGTTCAAACATCACGGGGATATTTATAGAAAGGTCTTTTTATACGAACAAGTGTGTAGGCGTGTTCAATCTGACACCATAGTTGATATTTTAGGAGCTTGAAGTATTTTGATGCATGATTGATTTATAATCACGGCAGTCGGGATCACATCCATGTGTGATCTCAGAATGATGACGACGACAGCTTCATCAATCTGTAGAAACTTCACACTTCATGTGTGAGAGTTTGTTTTAGATCATTTCATTATCTCCACTCTCAGAAAGCCACACGTTTGTATTATTAGAACAATAAAACATGAAATCGTCTCTGAACTGTTTCTGTTCCACATTCGATCCATTCGTCTTCCTCACAGTCGTTTGTGTCACAAAGTTTGGAGAAGTGTTCGGTGCTGCTCTAAATCAGCTGCCTTCTCGTCACGTCTCAGCGAGTGCAGTTTGTAAAGTCCTGAATGTGATTCAGTTAAACTAATGTTTCTGATTAATCATCATTAACTACAAATCTCTGCCTGCTGTCGTCTGAAGGGAACACTCGCTGAACAGAACAACACGAGTGATTGTGTTAAGAGTTCATCTCTCACAAAAAGCTCACGCATCAATCTGTCTGTAAAGAATCTTCTTAAAGAGTTTCCATCCTTCATGATCTGCTCAAGGACACTTCAGAGGGAGGATACGAGCTAACCGGGGCTTGGTCGTCTGGATCAGCGGTTTCCAACCTTTTATTCTTAGAGCGCCCCCTACTTGAATCTAAGAGAAGCTGGGCCCCCCCCAGAGACTTCCCAAATCAGTAGAGAGATCAGCTTTACTAACTAATGTCATCAGGGACATGACGAAATGCGTTGGTCTAATTTGTTAGTAAGTGTAGCAAGTGTTGCTGGAGCCTTTCACTCTACGTGCACCTTGTGAGTTGGTGAAGTTCTGCCAGAACATCTCGCTTTGCTTCTTCACAAATCCCTAGGGAGGCACGATGCATCGTCGTAACGTCAGCATCGGTCGATATCGGCCCAGCTGACAGACATCGACAAATAACGTGGCATTAATGTCAGAAGGCGATGTTCTTTGTCAAATCAATTTAATGCCGACATCGTGTAAACCTAATCTCAGAGGTTTTTTATTGGGCACAGGAAGTGCCCCAATGATGAGCCCCCTGGTGGTGGACTTACGTACTGTGCCTTTAATTCAGGAGAAGCCTTTTCAGACAGGAGAATCTATCTGTAATGAACCTTTTAACTCTGAGGCACATTGGTTTAGTTAAACGGACAAAACCAACAACCTGAAGCTGCACTTCTGAAAACTGGAATTATCTTTAGCTTAACATTGAATGAACATCATCACGAGTAGCAGCCTTTAAATGGAGGACGTGTCTTCAGAAAATAACCAAAAATAAAGTCTGCTAACTTTAGAGAAAACGATGTCTGCTGGTCTTTTATTTTCTGTCAGTGAAACACATCGTGTTCAACCTTCAGGCCGGGCAAACGGCCTCCAAATCCCTACAAGCTCCGAGGTCACAGAGGTGTGTTTGACTCCGGGTGAAGGGTCTCAGCGTCGGAACGATCGATAAAATATGATATGACTTTATAACATTGGTTAGAGGACGTGCAGGGAGGGGGGGAAGTCTTATGGAGTTGAGAGGCAGCTAAGGACACTCAGTCTTCTCTCAGGGAGAAGAACAGACATAGTGAAGTTTTTAAAGAAGTAAAGGCCCAGATCAGGGGGGGTATCTCGTCCCCGAGGGGCTCATTCGATCTCGCTCCTCTGCTCTTAAAGGGGACATATTATGAAAATCCACTGTTACAGTGTTTTTGAACATATATCTGGGTAACCTGAGTGTCTACTGACCCTCAACATGTGAAATAAACCCATCCAGTCCTTTGTTTGTGGTCTGCAGAAGTCTTACCACACAGAGAAAAATGCTCCATTTCAAATTTTCTCAGTTTGTGACATCACAGTGGGATTCTGGTAAAAAAAATCCCCTCCCCCGGTATCTCCACCCATGGACTCCACCCCCAGCCTAGAGGAAAACTTTTGCACAGGTTTGCCATTTTTATTCTCACTACAGAGGAGTGATGTCTACTGGGAAAACTCAGGGGGGGTCATTGCATTTAAAGAGACACACACACCAAAACGGAGCGTTCTGAGAGAGCTGGTTTCTACAGGGTCACAAACCTCCTCTGGTGCTTGATTCATGTTATATTTTAAAGCACAGCACAGATGTTTCATTTAGACCACAGGGGACTGTTTGAAAAGGTGGAGAAGGGGGAGAATATGTCCTCTTTAAATCTCACACGCTGTAACCTGAGTCGGCCGCCTATAGGTGAGCTGATCGCTGTTCCCACGGAGATGGATGCAGGTTGTGTAAGAGGGCTAATAAGGTGAGAGGGCTGAGGAGGGACAGCTGCACTCCTGCCTTGGAATTCAGATAATGTGACCCCTCGTCCAGCTCCGTGACTACCCATGATTCCTCTCAGCGGCGGTATAAATAAACCTGGCCGGGTCCTCGCTGTGTGTGCTCTCACAGCAGCTCCTCACCGCCACGCTTCACCTCCTCACCCGTCTGTTTTTATGTGTCTGCCTCAGTCATAACCACAAACTGTATATTAACATAGATGGACGGAGCAACAATCCAGGCCTGGGAATGAAGGCCAATTGTTAGAGCTCCCCCTGCAGCCTGGCTGGAGTATAGGTCATAAACTCCGCCTCCTCCATGTTAACAGATATAAAGTTAAAATACACAGAATACGTGTTTGTCAAATACGTATTCTGTCACGAAAGTTTGTTATCATCATGCCGATTCACCGAATTGTTAAACTTCGATATGATCCTGAAGTCGGTTTAGGTCACTATATTGACGTCACGCCACTTCTGCTCCACGAAAACACACTTCCTGCTAAAAGGTCAAAGGTCGCTCAGGTGGGTTCAGTACACAGCAGAACAGATTCTTGTGCCGCTTTGAAGCAGACACTCACATTTATAGAAAGTTCAATGACTCTTGTTACTCCGGTGCACACAGCAACGCAGGAGCCTCATTGGTCGACACAGCTGTCAATCATGACGTAACATCGTTCTATCATTAAATAACTCGTGTTTGAGAAACATTTCTCTGAAGTGTATTTTGATTTCATAGTTTAAAACATGTCCCACCGGGTAACACGGAGGAGGCGGAGCTTATGACCTTTACAGCAGCCAGTCAGCAGGCGGAGCTCTTAATGATTCGGCTTCACTTTTGGGGAGCTGCCAAGTCGTCCATCTTTTTATACAGTCTACAGAAACAATCGTCCCCTGTCTTGTGTTTTGGTTGTTTATTTTGTGTTTCCTCTTTGTTTGTGAAGCGCTTTGTAGCCGAGTGTTTTAAAAGAACTTTATAAATAAAGCTTTAGAAACTCAGGTCCTAGCCTGAAATATCGAACACACTCAGTCGCTGCTTGCTCTCTCTTGTTGTCATGGATACACAGCCTCTTCTTCTCCCTCTCTTGATGCTTTCCATAAAAAGTTCATCTCTATCCGTCGAGCTTAAACGCACAATGAAAGCGTCCCTGCGGGGAATAAAGTGTCCTAACAGGTTTACATCCGTCTGCTGACACACACACTGTTACCTCACGCACGCACACACGGAGTTCAGCAACTGCTGGACGAAGGAGCGAGCAGGAGATCACTCAGAGCTAGCTCACTATCTGTGTCCTGTCAGATTACACACGGCCGCTCCAGCCCTTAAAACCATCGTCCAAACACGCCAATACCAGCAGAGACGGGACTCACACGTCTGGGTCGATGTGCTGCAACTGTAACGCCCTCGATTCATGACGGGGACAAACGTTTCAGCACAAAGACGGATAACACAGAGAACAACAAAGGGGAGCTGAGGATAAAGCTCTGCAGCCCTGCAGGAGCTGTCACCTGCACTCATGAGTCCGTGTCCTGATGTGGATCAGCAGAAACCACATGAAACAGGCTTCACCCCGCTGCCCTGCCATGTTGTTCTGTTTAAAAGCTTTGACATCACCTGGTAGTTAAGTAATCATCAGTGTCTTCTAAAACTTTAAGGATTTGACTCTTTTAATAGTTTTGTTGTCTTCTGAATATTTGGCGGTTTTAGGGCTGGTGGACGATAAAGATGATCTTAATCTAAAGGGGCCACGTACACAGATTCAAAGACTTCCTGCAGAAACCCTGCATGGGAATATTTTCAAAAGTTTAGGTGATAAAAGAGACAAAAAGTCATTTATGTACGACACAAAGTTAGTCTGAATCTCCGTGAATAAGACGCACTTTTAATAACTTTTGTTCATCTATAAAGTTGACTGACGATACACCAGAATAAAAAGACATGCACTGATATGACCGCCACCATCGCCCACAACACCACGCCTGAAATTCACCCGTCATGTTGCAAGGGCTCCTCTCTCTCTCTGTGTCTCTCTCTCTCTCTCTCTCTCTCTCTGTCTCTCTCTGTGTCTCTCTCTCTCTCTCTCTTCTCTTCTCTTCTCTCCGTCATGAGGTCATCATGGTGCGTTTAAATCAAACGGTGGTCTACTGTTCAGGACATAAAGCTTGTGGAGTGCTGGTTTGATTTAAAGACTCCTCAGTTAAAGACAGTGAGCAGAGGAGGTGGGTGGGTGTGGGTCTGTACTTCACAGCTGGGGGTGAGGAGTATCAGAGAGATACACTCCCATGATTCCCCTCCAGCCTCCACGTCATCTTTTGTTATTGTTGCAACTATTGCAGGAAACGTTGGGACCCACTGTCACTGCGACCGGGAGTATGACCTCTTTACATTCAGAGTCAGGTTCTTGATTGTCCCACAAGGGGACAGCTGGAGCACACAGGTACTGTACATGGGGAGCGCAACACAACCACTAGGCCACCGGCACCCAGTTTGATATTAAGCTTGATATTTTGGAGGATTTGATTTAGCAGTCTGTCAAAGAAAACTAAATATCTTTGGGTTTTGGCAGAAATAAAAACTTTTTTCTGCAGGAAATTATGAATTTTCTGGATTATTTGCCTTCAAGAGACCAAATGATCGGTTGACTATTCAAACGAATGTTAAAGCCAAAAGTCATCACATCATCCTTTGACGCAAACACCTCCTTCCTGAACAGAAGAATCTTGAACAGACCAATAAAAACGGTTCTCATAGTTTGAAGAGGCTAGAGGAAGAATTTTGGACAGAAAGCAGAGAAACAGAGAGCTCGGAGGAAGCAGGAATACTAAAGACGTGGAGGACGTGGCTGAGAATAAAATGTACTTTCTAGAGAGGAGAGAGGCTGCGGCTGATCCAAACACAGAGGCCCGGCTGAGGGGGGGAGGAGGGGGAGGAAGTCGGTCGGTTTCACTTGTCATGCACCCTCACAACACTGTCTGAGAACATACCGACTGTCGGAGCTGAAGGAGAAAGAAGACAAAAAAAGGGAGAGGACGCTCAAAGGTAAGGCAGGGGACGGGGGAGAAGACACAGACAGTGGTGCTCCATATTTCCCCAGCCAAGAGCAGCGAGGGGTGGAGAGTGAGCTATATTTTTTTTGGGATGTCTGGAGCGAGCCCAAAGGTCCTCCTCTACAAGGACACAACGCAATAAAACACTCAGAGATGAAGTGTTTGATAGGGGACGACAAGGGAGGGAGCAGAGGAAGTAATGGAGGATGCAGCCAGGCCTCCAGAATAAACGTAGAGCAGCACAGCAGAGGCCTGGGTTGTTGTAGTGGGGGACGGGGAGGAAGATGAGGGGGACGGGGGACGGAGGGGAGATGTTTGGGCTGAGAGCGAGAAATGCAGCAGGGCTATTCTGGGTGTCGGCGTGGGTCCGTGACAGCTTAGAGAGCCGGAGCCGGCCAAGTCAAAGCGCCTGCAGCCAAATGACAAACAGCATCATATATGAATGACTCGGGAGAGCGACAAGCGAGCCTCTGCATCAGAGAACAGTGGATCTTAGAAATGTAGTGCACTGAAAAACACAGAAACAAACCCAAAGGCAAACTGCTCCAGAAATAGAAATCTGGTTCTGGGTGTCGAGCTCCACACGGATTCTCGGCCCGTTGTTGACAAAAAAAGAAAATGTACAATTTCCTGATTTTTCTAGAAATATTTAGTACAAACACTAAATCACGAGCTACCCAAAGCAGACATGCATGATGCGGCCATACATTTTACCTCCTTAAACATTTCTGGTTGTTTCTTTGAGATCTCGTATCCCCAGAAATGTAAAAGCACAAAACAAACCGATTTAACGGCCCTCTTTAGCGTGTGCTAAGGGTAGCACGACTTCAGATTTGACTAAGTCGACTGTCACGTGATCGGTGAGGTGTTAGGGCTACGTTAAGGATGTTTTCCCCTTAAATTCACGAGAATAAAGTCGTACATTTACGATACAGACTACACAAAGAAGTATTTCCATATTTGTGCTCCACATTCCTCATTTTCTCAGACGGTTGCTGCTCTATTGATATAACTACAGACTAAAATAACAACTTTCTCGCAAATTTACGACTTTAATCTGGAAATCTCTGACCCCCCCCCCCCCCCCCCCCCCCCCCAATGTGGCCCTAATACGCTTTCGTAAACTGGAATCCAATCCTGTCTGAAGTCAAACATTTTGTAGGTTTTTTATTGGACGACGGCCGTCACAGAGAAGCCCAAAGACGAGATAAATGTATGAAAATGAATTCATCACGTCTGCTCTGATCGATGTTACTGGAGGATATTCAAAGTGTCGCTCGGTGGATCTCTCTGTTCTTCATTTCTTTAGGAACTTTCCGTCTTCTCCTTCGTCTCCGACAGTGGACTCATTAAACTTCTTCTGTGGCTCCAGGTTTAAAGTCCAGAACGTCAAACTGTCCAACAAGCTGAGTGGTAATGACTGTAGCACATTCTCATTCTTCATTATCCTCTCCGCTCTATCGGCTTGTTTCATGGATGTAATTCATTCACGGCTTTAATGTAAAGATACAGAAACAGCGCGGCTGCTGAGGACGCCGCACGGTGTCACTCAGCTGATTCCCACAGCGGCTGATTTCACTAATTAATTACTTTTTCTGGTTGAAGGTGCCGTAATCAGTTAATGAGCTGCTGGAGCTTTGGTGGAATATAAATTTGAATTTCATTTCCACTTGATTGAGAATCACTTCTTCACACTGATGCTAAAGCTAACGTCGCCTCTCGTCCTTCATTCTGGACGCCGTCTTTTTGTTTCCCTATAAAACTATCTGTCTACACAAACATCACTTTACTGAGATATCTGACCTCCGCTGCTCAAACGAGGATTTACAAAGCAAACATAAAGGTCATGATTGTGTCCACAGAGGCTAACTGGGCTGCATTATTGATGCCTGTGCAGAATCTCTCTTTCCAGCTCGTCTCGTGGGACGATTGAGCGCAGAGTCAGCTTCAACAAACACAAGTGATGCTGCGGAAAAACTTGCTCTGGGAGAGAGAAGATGATTCCTGCTGCAAGGGGCTTTCACTTGTTATGTACGGTTTAGTTTGAAGTTAAGTATTACGTCAAGGCGTCTGCTTGTTTTCTTCTCAGAGATAAACATGAACCCAGAAGTCGAGCAGCCTGGCGTATGTTGTCAAATCTGAACAGGCGTTAAAATGTGAGAGACGCGACGCGTAACGACAGATGATTATAGATCAAATGCATAAATCTCTATTTTCCCTCCGCTCCGAATCTCACTGCGCTGTCTGGCTACACACGAGACGAATTTCAAATCTTAACCGTGTTTGCATGTTGGCCGTTGTGCTATCTTTGTGAGGACCCTTTGATATTTAGAAGTGGCGACAGTTTCTCAGGGTGTTCATATTTCAGTTCTTACTTGTTGAAAGGCCTGTTTGACTGTTTGTGACACATTTTCCGCACTTGTAAAAGGATTCACATGAACAGCGCGAACATAATTGTGACAAGGGAACTCTAAATGTTAAGAAAGTTTGAAGGTTTGTGCAGCTGACGTCATAAACATGACTTTCCCCACAACACCAACTACTGGCCTGGCATGTGTACTACATCGTTTAATGTTTAATGAAACAGTGTTCACTGCGTTAGCAAAATGTTAACAAACATTTTTGAAAATGCAAACGCATACAACTTTTCCTTCTCGTGTTAATATGGCCTGCTTATTATGAATACAAATACAAAAAGGCTTTTTTGAATGGGTGTGTATGTGACTTCCTGATTCTGCAGCCAGCCTCTAGTGGACACTCGAGGAACTGCAGGATTTTACACTTCAGCATCGGCTTCATTTTTCAACACCAGCGATGGCCTCTTGGTTTACACGTCAACATCAAAGCCCAAAGCAGAGCACAGTCAGTGATGGACCCCACAAGAACTGAGCAGGATTACAAGTGTGTGTTTGTGTTTGCAAGTGTGTATGTGTGTGTGTGTGTGTGTGTGTGTGTGTGTGTGTGTGTGTGTGTGTGTGTGTGTGTGTGTGTGTGTGTGTGTGTGTGTGTGTGTGTGTGTGTGTGTGTGTGTGTGTGTGTGTGTGTGTGTGTGTGTGTGTGTGTGTGTGTGTGTGTGTTTGTGATTGCCTGTTAATGGGCGGTGTGTTTGATTTGGTGCAGATACACAGAGACATCACTGATTGAGAAGTGGATGGCATAAAGAAGAGGCACACAGTTCTAAAAATAGCCGGGGACATGGATTTTCACTGGAGGGGGCTGTGACACTGTGTGTGTGTGTGTGTGTGTGTGTGTGTGTGTGTGTGTGTGTGTGTGTGTGTATGTGCCAGTCAGAGACCTCGACTTCTCTGACATTTAATGCTTACACACACACACACACATAATGCAGCCACACTTGAAAACGCACAGTGAAAGTATGATCACTCTTGGCAGCCCGGGGTCCTGTGCACACAATGCAGCACATATCTCGCCTACAGCGACACTTTTACACCACAATTCTCTACAGTACTTCACAGTTTCACAACCTGAGGGCTGCCAACCAATGTGGTGTCCTCTGATGTTCAAATGGCTCTCTTGATAAATTCCTAATTATACAGAAATGACTGTCAAACGTCTCCAAACGGCCTCTGGGCTGCAGAGAAGCGCTATAAACGTCACCGCTCCTGCCAATGAATTTTCTCCGAGAGAGCCGTTTCATGTCCTTTCTCTGGAGGATTTTAACCGTGCATGTCGTCTGAAGGATCTTCCTAAACATTTGACTCCATAGTTATTGGGGTCAGAGGAGTTTTCTGGCCTGAATTTCAGGCTCAGTGCCAAAAAAAAGGTAGTACTCTCCTCCTGCTTCATGCTTTACATTCATTCACACTCGAGTCTCTTTGCTGGTGAAACTGCCGTCCTGAGAGGACAGCAGGTGCACGGTTGAGCGGTGCGTCAGCAGTCAGCGGGGGTTTGTTGGAGAAATGGGGTGTTAACAAAAAGGTTAACCTTCTTTGAATCAATCTTCGGCTATATTATATATATTCTTGTCCCGGCAGGTGCTGACAGAGAGACCTGCAGAAAAGAAATCAGATAAGATGCTGAGGAAGAAAAGAGAAAGTTTGTGAGGGGACGAAAAGAAGTTCAGGTGAACCTCCTCCTTCATGAAGAGATCAGGGCCGTCACGATTAATCGCATGTTGGAAATGTCATTATTATGCTTTTATTTTGTATGTTATCCTGCCTTAAGGTAAGTTTGCTTTACTTCCTGTTTGGATAAAAACCTGCCTTTATGGGGCACCGGTAGCCTAGCGTTTAGTGTACACCCCATCGGGTTCAAATCCGGCCTGTGGCTCTTTTCCCGTATGTTTTACTCTCTCTGATTTTTGACTCCATCCACTGTCCCTTCTCTAAATGAACACAAAAAAAGCCCAGAAATAAATCTTAAAAAATACAACAAAACCTGCCTTTATTTTGAAAGAAAACCAGGACCTTCAGGTAGATCCAAAGTTAGAAAAAGGAATTCACTACGAATCAAAAAGTGAGCAGCCTTTAACTGAGGAGTCTTTTCAGTCAAAGCAGCGATCCTCCACAAGCTTGAATTCCTAAACAGTAAAACACTGTTTACTTTAAATGCACCATTATGACCTCAGGAAGGATGGGAACAAGTTGAGCCACCAGCCTGGTCCACATGTCTGGGTATCCCAGCATGCTTTGTGCAGCGATGCAGACGCTTACAGTACACAAAGAATGGGGCGAATTTTCTATTGCATCAGGTCGCGTGCAGTAGGTGATGGATGCATGTCTCAGCATTTGATACTGGTGTATCTGTCACAACGATAGTAAGAACGCTGCCCACCCTCAGCTTCCTTTACTCGGACTACGCATGCGATGGCATCTTTGTGTACAGGCGGTTAAATGACCCATACCAAAATGACCTTTAAAACTATTTTAAAACAACAATCTAACAGGAAATCCTTCGAGATTTAAAGTCCTGATCGGGTTAACGTTGAAAACATCGCACGTCCACATCATACGTTTTTAGGGCTTATCTTTTACGTTTATTATGTGTTAAAAATGTGCAGAGAAATCGTAAAATCTTAACATGAATACTGATATTATGAAAATGACATGTACTCTGTATGACACTGAAGACTGCCTTCACGTCACCGCAGCACCGCCTGCAGACTTTCCTCTCATAGATCTTCAATCCCTTCACATCTACAGTTCCCCGTACATCTGACAGCTCCCTGCACGTGTTACACCTTTCTTTAATGCTTGCAAACATCAGAGCATGCAGAGAAAACATGGCTGCACAGTGTATTCCCAGCATGCACACAGTGACAGGGGGGGGGGGGGGGGGGGGGGCAGAGGAGTAACAGCCGAGCAGAGCGCTGAGACGAGCCAGCAGAGGAGGATGATTGCACATGTAAGGGAGGACCTCTCCTCCATCCCCGTCTGTGTCCTCCAGTCTCTGATGAGATTATTGGACGGCGCCCCCCCTCCCTCACGGCCCTCTGAGCTGTTGTCTTAAAAGATTAACCACATCATTGTCTCGGCCAATAAAGACGGGATAAAAGGGCCACTGCCTCTCAGGGAAAGTCCAAATGCTCGCCGCTAATTCCGTCCCATGGAGCGTGTTGCCATCATCCGTCCTCCTGAACCCTCGTTAGCATGAGCTAACGTGCACGAGATGCGATTTGACACTGGAGTCATGCAATCCATCCACTAAGCTCAGACCAGAGGGATGAAAATCGTCGTATTTCACCTCTTTAGGAAACTCAAGGGGACTCAGAGATTATCGTAATCTGCAGGTGTTAGCAGCTGACACACATCATTGTTTCTGGAGCTTATTAAAAATAATGAAGAGAATCTTTTTTATAACAACACGTCAGATCAGAAACATTCATCTGTGATCGTGGTCGTGAGGGCGTCAGGGCCGCCCCCATTTCAAGTCATAAATATCAAACATGTTCAATATTCATGATCTGATCTCTGTTGTGTGTGTGGGGTGGGGACACCGAGGACAGCCGAGCACGCTCTCTGTGGATCGTCACATGAACGAAGCGAGCTGACGGGAAGAACCACAACCGCAGGAAATCAGAATTACTCTCCTCCTGCTCGCTCGCTGACATGTTCAGAACATGTTCACACCGTCTCCACAACTTCATCCAGAGTTTAAGTTCTTTCTTTGTGAATTTTTACGGTTTAAAGTCAGAAAACAAACTCAATTTCCTCCTGCCCGTCGTCCTCCATGTTTGTTTACCCCAAAGGTCACGTTTGACAGCCAGACAATTCTCCAGATGTCTGGAGTTCAGAGTCCAGACTCTGGTTGTTTCTGAATTAATGTGTGTGTTGAGCAGTTTTGGTCATATCGTTGCTCTCCACACACTACAGGAACTAAACTATTCATTATTTGTCTCTCTCATATTTTACACATCTGTTCCTCTGTCAGTGTGTGCCGGGCTTTAAGCTCTCACAGATATTCCACACATATAAATGATAAATGTACTTATTGTGCTTTTCTCAGACCACTCGAAGCTCTTAAATACACGGGTTAGGGTAGGGTTAGGGTCATACACGTTCACACGCCGTCGGCTCTGCCAGTCGGGAGCAGTTTGGGGTTCAGTGTCTCCCTAAAGGACATGTTGACGTGTGGACTGAAGGAGCTGGGGATGGAAGGACGACTGACTCTAGCACACAGCCCCCGTCATCCATCAGCCGCCTCACTTCAGACCAATTGTTAGTTCCTGAGTATTACAGCCTCCCTGTTTCTGCTGTTTAATGGAAAGTGCACTAAAGGGCTATAACTGATGAACAGTGGGGTATCATCCATGTAGAAGAAACACGCAGAGGGCAGCAGGGCTCACAGAGGAGGGGGGGGGCGAGGGGTGGTGAAGCAGTCTAATGCTGCTCTCCCCGCCTGAGGGAGGAGGGGAGCGAAGGATCAGTCAGTCAGTCAGTCAGAGGGGACCCCCCTCTCACAGTCGAGGAGCGATTTAGTCCTCGGGTAAAAGAGAAATCATGAATGGTGAAAGCGGAACACAAACGAGGGGGGAGAATCAGCGTGAGCTTAACCGATCGATCCCGTCCTCCGTCTCTCTCGTCTCTCTCTGCGACATTTGTGGAAAGTCTCTGGAGGACAGCTGTACACGACTTTTCAATTAAGACGCCGCCTGCCCGATCCTTCGCTTTTACTCCACTCTGCTGCTCCTTCACAAACACACATCTTTATCTCTATTTCCTGCATCCTCCCTCTTTGTCTCTCGGCCCCTTTCTGACAAATAAACATTTTGCATGCCCACTCTGCAGAGGTGCTGGACCTCAGTCATGGTAGGTGTGCTGAGAGAAGTCGTTTTTTATGATGACATCAAACTTTCTGCTGCACAACTTCATATCTTATTTATTTACTTGAGTTTTAATGCCAGCGTGCCATTGGTTAAACTTGTGCCTTGTTGTGTTGATTGAATATATATTCTATTTACAGATAGAGTCAGCAGCTTTGTCCTTCAAAATAAAATACAGACTTACACTGTATCCTAAAGTGAAGCTGCTCCATCGCCCCTTCTGGGCCTCCGTACATGTGTGCTGGTGTCTGTGTCTGCAGAGACCCTGTCCTCTGACTGGATTTTACTGTTCTGCTTTGTTTTAATGACTCGGGACATTTCTGGGCGGAGCTGTTGTGTTTCCTCCAGCCAATGACAGCGCAGCAGGTGAGCTTATGAGTGGATACTATTCAGCGATTGGACGCGAGTCAAACAGGTGAATATGACGGACGTGGACGTAGCAGCAAAGAAGAGAAAATATAATCACAGTGAGGTGAAACACCAAGCGGATAAAGCTCGTTCTAAAACGAGGGTGAACCTTGTGTTGGCTTTTACCCGTGGACGTGGAGTTGGTCTGCTTCCTGTTGGACAGACAGGTGACAAACACCGGCGGTTAGCTTGTGCTAGCGTGCGTTAGCTTGCAGTGTATGTACAAGCAGTAAACATACACACACGTCCTGCAATGAGTGTGAGCCTCTGGGGGCGATGAGCCCCCTTACCCTAACCCTGACAAGAACATTTCTACTGACTCCACCTTTAATCATTGAGTTGACAGAAAAGGCGATATGAGGACATGGAAACAGAATAACTGATCTGAACATGAGGTTTTGGTCACATGAAGCAGCTCAGACTCATAGTCCTGAAGATAATTAACGCTTGTCCATTTCTTGCTAACAGTGTGAAAGGCTTTAAATGTAAATATAGTCCCTGTCCCCCCCCCTCAGAATAAAGTTCCTGTGTTCCTAAAAGCTCTCGAGTGTTCCTGGAAAAACCTCCTGCGGTGAAACGCTTTCGGTCTGTCTCTTATTGTTTTACCGACAGCTCTGCGAGGTCGCTCTGTTCTGCATTTTATTCTCATGGTCGTCGAGCAACCTCTCACCCATCCAGCAAGTTCACGCAAACACTGAGAAGTTTCTGCAAATTCTATCTGACCCGGGCCTGACTCGCTCCGTATTTATCCCCCTCCCCGGCTCTTTGAGCTAATCCGTCCTTACAGTACGCGTCCTCTGCCTTCCTCTCCTCTTCGTCTGGTTACTTCTTTGCCCACCCTGCGTGACCGTGTAATTCAGCCTGAACAATACGCCGCCACCGCCGCCTCCTGCAGCCGTGGCTCGTAAGCTCCTCTGATTTCCCCCACGTCCCCCTGACTGTGTTTGTCACGAACTCGGTGTGTCAGCGCCCGAGGAATGAGGAGCGATGGAGGGGAGGGGGAGCAGCAGGATGCCTTAACAAGGTGCGGCAGGGACAATCATGGAGTATACGGTTTGCCCCGTCCGGCTATCTTCTCCTTCCCGTCCTCATTTTCCCACCTCCCTCTCTGCTCTCTCCTCTTCTGCTTATCTCCCACCCTCCTCCATATCTGTTTCTCCCCAGGCCGCCCTCGCTCATCACATCCTCCACTCCGGGAAACGCTTCTGCTTTCATTTACTTTATTTTCCTGTCCAACGACCCCCCTCCCCCCCGGTGACATCGTTATATTTAGACACTCTTGGCAGCGTGCAGCTATGTTTGTGAGTGAGTTCAGGATGCTGACCTGATTTCTCAGTCATCTTCATGCCAACTTCATTCCCCCCCCATCTCCTTCAAGTACGGCCCCTGACAGCGGAATAACACCTGTTCCCGCCCCCCCGAGGTGAGCCGGCTGGGACGAATGCTGAGACGGAGCAGGGAGGGGGGAATGTGAGGAAGGAGGGAATGAAGGAAGAAGTTGGGAGGAGAAGAAGAGAGGAAGTTTGCCTCCTCCAGCTGCCCCGGCACCCTGCAGAGAAACCTGCCGCCCAGCTGGAGACGACTCCTTCAGTGAGCACGCACCGACGGATTCACCTCCATCAACAAAATAAAAAGGGTCAGTGTTTGAGACGTCAGTATGTTTCCATGCACGCTTAAGTGGAGCTCCAGTTACAGCTCGATAAGGTCATTTCATTGCACTCCTTTCCCAGTCTCCAATCACAGAGGGAGAAATGCTTCAACACTTACAAAATAGTCTTTTGGTATCGAGTACTTTCAAAAATGAGTATTTAGAAAAGGGTCTATCACTGCCTCTCACTGTCTGATTGTTTGGACCAATCAGAGTTAACGTGGCTAAGCAGCACCTGCGAGCGTACACACACGGACACACAACACTTCTTCTGAACTCTAGCCTCCAAATGCTGTCAAACCTTTGTTGATAACGTCCAAAGCATCCTCGGTTATTCATTAATGTGCACTGTCCCTATTTAAAGAAATAAATACATTCTCCAGCAGACAAGAAGGAGCAGAAAAAGAGTGTTCGATTCACACGGGCTTATAAAACCAGACGACATTTATTAGAAATGATCAGAAACGGTGAATATCCTGTTCTTTCTCTGGATAAGTCTTAGAAGAGCGCAGAGAGAGAGAGAGAGAGAGAGAGGGGTTAACTAGAAAAACTCTCAGGTGTAGCAGCACATGTGACGACATACTGCTTCACACTTACTCGGCACAGCTTACTGAGCTGCACGCGCGTCCACGCCACACACGCCTAAGCGCCTGGCAATTTTTTCTAAGTGTTACATAGACGGTGCTCGATAGTGAAGCGCGCCTGACCACTGCAGCTTCACTCACGCCACACCTGCTTCTATGTGTGACTAACATTTTTTTTTTTGTTAGGTGTCATCCAGGTGTGGCGTGTGTGTGCATACACTTTAAAGTGTGGCGTTAGGTGTGGCGTCAGCGAACGTGTTAACGTGTTAACGCACATCATACACACACGTGGACGCGACTTGTGCATTGTGCCCGTGTAACCATTATAAGTCTATGGAATTTGTAGGTGTAGTGTCAGACGTTGGTCAGATCGCAGAGGTCTTTGCAGGCGCAGGGTACGTGTTTGAGTGACTGGTGTGCATGAATTTAGAATGGATCCACCCCCCATAGTGTGTGTGTGTGTCTGTGCGTGTGTGAGTGAGTGCGTGTGTGTGTGTGTGTGTCTGTGCGTGCGTGCGTGCGTGCAGGAAGGCCTGCAGACACAGACTGATGTAAATGAACACAAACAGGGATGACACATGACGAAGAGGACAGAAATGACACGGGAACATGGCAGGACAAAATGTGGCCTGAGGGGAGGAGCCGACTTACATGTTTTAAATGAGAGTCATCTGATCGGTGTGCAGAGTTTGTCCTTCAGTGTTGTTTCTCCTTTGGACACAACAGCAACGTGAACACTGAACAAGCACTGAAAAAACACTGGACGGATACTAGACGAATACTGGTCACTGCACATCCACACACGGTGCATTAACATAATACTGCACTCATTCATTCAAATCAGCCTGGTTATTCTCTCTCTGCTGCACGCACGCACGCACGCAGACACACACACACACACACACACACACACACACACACACACACAGTCCATTTCATATCGTCAATATTCATGTCAACCTTTTTCAGCCTGAGAAAGCAAAAACTGCTGTGGTGTAAATTGTTAATGTGACCAGCGGGATGTGAATGAATGAGCATTCGCTGTGAGCTCGTCTCTGACAGCTGAACAAACGCTGCTGCCCCATGTCCACAGATCTGAGCAAACCTCCAGGACCACAAAGACACGGTGCAGCCTTCTTATCTCAGCCTGCACCAAACCAGCAGCAGAACGCCACCTTGCACACACCTCAACATTCAGTTGCCCTCATGAAACAAAACGACTTCATAGAGAATGGGCGTTCTTCTCAGTGTGCACAAACAAAGCATGCTCAATAACGTTTCTTCTGCAGCTGAGACGTATTTTCTCATGTTTTGAGTTCTACATTATGAGGTACACAAACACTGTGGCGGCGATCGAGCAGGCTGCAGCTGTGAGACCGACTGTTATTGCTGCAAACTAATCATTCAGGGCAAATCGACCTATAAAACTACACCCACCAAAAGTACTTGTTCTCACCACTGACAGATTCAGATTGTGTCCGACAACATTATAGAAAGAATCCCTGCAGAGATAGATCTTTCTGTCAGTGATGAACTTTGTTTATTGAATCAGAAACAGCTGGAATAATGCTCGAGTCAGAACCGCCAGCCTCCATCGCCAAAAACAGACATTTTAGCTCGCAATCTTTCTGTTCGAGCACGATCACATCGGGCAAGTTCGGAGAGATTGTTTCTTTTGTTTTTCAGTTTTATTTTGAGCCTTTATTGATAAGACAGCTGAAGAGAGGCAGGAAATGTTGGGAGAAGAAAGAGGGGGACGACACGCTGAAGGGGCCAGGTCGGATTCTAACCAACGGTTACTACAGCCTCCTTACATAGCGCGCAACGTAACAGCTAGGCTACCGCTCGGCGCCCTAGTTTGTAAAGAATTCTGTGTGATATTCCAATCCCAGCGGTCATTGGGCGAGAGGCGGGATTACACCCTGGACTGGTCTCCAGTCAATCACAGGGCTGACATATAGAGACAACAAGCCTCTACAAGTTAGAGTCACCAGTTAACCTAACCAGCATGTCTTTGGACTGTGGGAGGAAGCCGGAGTACCCGGAGAGAACCCACGCATGCACGGGGAGAACATGCAAACTCCACACAGAGAGGCTCCTGTCAGACGGGGATTCAAACCAGGAACCTCCTCGCTGTGAGGCGACAGTGCTAACCACTGTACCACCGTGCAGCCCTAACGATAAAAATGTTATCACTTATTTCACAAAAACACTTTCTGTGATTGACAACATTTTTATTGAATAAACTTAAATTGATATCCAGAAGGCGACATCTCAACTCATCTGACTCTCTTAAAAGTGAAACTAAACAAATCCTCGGCAAGGATTCCACTTTTTCTAAAAAGAGTCGGTCAGTTGAACTTTTGATGAATTTCTTTATAATGATTTCTTTTTGTTGACTTCTATGTGTGTTCAGATAATTAAAACAAACCTGAGTAACAGCTGCAAATCTAAAGGAAGACTTAACATAACTGGGAGGAGGAGAAGAGGAGGAGGAGGATGAGGAGGAGGAGGAGGAGCAGGAGGAGGAGGAGGAGGAGGAGGAGGAGGAAGAGGAGGAGGAGGAGGAGGAGGAGGAAGAGGAGCAGGAGGAGGAGAAGAGGAGGAGGAGGATGAGGAGGAGGAGGAAGAGGAGGAGGAGGAGGAGGAGGAGAAGAGGAGGAGGAGGATGAGGAGGAGGAGGAAGAGGAGGAGGAGGAGGAGAAGAGGAGGATGAGGAGGAGGAGCAGGAGGAGGAGGAGGAGGAGGAGGAAGAGGAGGAGGAGGAGGAGGAGGAGGAAGAGGAGCAGGAGGAGGAGGAGAAGAGGAGGAGGAGGATGAGGAGGAGGAGGAGGAGCAGGAGGAGGAGGAGGAGGAGGAGGAGGAGGAAGAGGAGGAGGAGGAGAAGGAAGAGGAGGAGGAGAGGGAAGAGGAAGAGGAGCAGGAGGAGGAGCAGGAGGAGGAGGAGGAGGAAGAGGAGGAGGAGATGAGGAGGAGGAAGAGGAGGAGGAGATGAGGAGGAGGAAGAGGAGGAGGAGGAGGTAGGCCTGGGGTTTTTTGGGACCAAACTGTGCAGCCATGCGAAAGGTGTGCATGCATGATTATATAAGAGTGTCTGCTTAGGCCCACATGTGCATGCACGTAGCTTTGCCTGGAAACACGTGTGGGTACACACGCACGCACACGCACACACACACACGAGCAGGGACGAGTGTGTGTGTGTGTGTTCATGCTACATTCACTACATGAACACAGAGAGCAGCAGCATTACAGGCCTCATTAGCATAATGCAGGATGCAGGGAGGGATGCCATGTTCTTCATTTGCTCCTTCCTGATGGAATGTGTCGTACACCCCCACACCCCCCCCACCCTTCTGCTGCACACACACACACACACACACACACGCGCGCACGCACACGCGCACACTCACACACACACACACACACACACACACACACACACACACACACACACACACACACACACACACACACACACACACACACACACACACACACACACACACACACACACACACACACACACACACACACACACACACACACACACACACACACACACACACACACACACACACACACACACACACACACACACACACACACACACACACCCTACCACTCTGCCCTCCCTCAGGTCCTCTCTCTCCTCTCTCATCTGTCTAAATATCCATTAATGGCGTCTCCCTCCTCCTCCAACTCTTCCTCCATCTTTACTTCATCACTTCCTCCTTTATTTATGTCCTGCTTTCCTGTTTCATTCCCCCGTTCTTCTATTCCTCATCCTTCTACCTGCTTTCCTGAAACCAGCAGTTCAAATATGGCATAACTTAACACATTTATTTAAATATCCTCCTTTATGTTACGTCCACTCGTGGGAAAGACACGCCTCTCTCCACGAACAAAACAGCGGCTCAAATTCTTCAAATTCTGGCATCCATAGAAAGATGCTCTTAAAGAATGAAGGCAAAGCTAGCAAGCAAAACTGCAGACTTTGATATTGAAACTTGTCGTAACTCAGGATTGAGCGGGTGATAATAATGAAATGATCTTTGGCTGCAGCTCTAACCCACCTCTCTCTCTCTCTTCTGGCTTCGACCTGAGACTCTTCCCTCGTCTAATTTCCCCTCTTCCTGGGGCGCCTGTCATCACCCATCTTTGTAATTAAAAATGTAAATGTTGTCTTTTTGCTCTCATTAGACCGAGAAAAAAAAGGACAAGTGCAGAGAGAAGGACACATGGACGACAAACCTGATTCCAACCTGAAACATTTCAAACACACGCCTCAGCCGGCTGAACCGTGAGGACAGCCTCGTCTCATTTCTGTCACTCCCCCCAAACCGCCTCTCGTGTCCCGTCTTCGTTATTAATCTGACACTTTCCTTCCCCTGAGTCAACACTTTCTCCGCTCGATATTGCCTCGCCTCGCAGCCAGACGAGAGGAGGGGAAAAAAACACACCAATGTGCTTTGAATGTGTGCCTTCCCAGACCACGTCGAAAAAGATCAGGTCAGTCCCGGACGGAAGAAAAGATGGAATGAAAAATAAAAGATGTAATAATGTGCAGTAGCCTCTGTCGTCATTTTGTGCATTTCAAAGAGTATTACTGACAGTCACTCTCGTCTTTATGGTCGATGTGCAGCAGAGGGTTAGCTTAGCTGCTAACTGATATCAGCTCTTTTAAAAGCCGGGAAATGTTTTGTTGTTCTTGATAACTCCGACTGTATCAAGAGGAGCTCACATCTTTCAGGTTGGACAGCGATTGACGGGTAGATTGCTCCGTCTAATGGTGCACGCCGGGTCCGTTTCTGGAACGTGAGCGCAACCATGAGCAGCTGTGCACACGGGTTCACAAGATCACGAGAGAACTACAAGATCACGCGGGAATAAAGAGAACGTGCAAACATGTTGCTTTGTCTCTCTGGGGATGATTTGTTTTTCATTCGGTGCCTGTTTTGACGTCATGTTGATAAAGTGATATACGATCAGGAGTCTGTATGTAGAGTTTATTTTGAAAATATCGGACCGTCTGTGCGTTTCCTTGTCTGACTTCCTGTCCGGGTCATTCTATTCTGTTCAGCTTGAGGCGTGCTTGCAGCGAGCTCCTTCAAAAATAGACTGAGTGCGTATTTGAAACAGAACTGAGCGGCGTTGTGCTTCTGGAACGCTCGGGAGACGGGCCGCAGCGCGTGATGTGGACATTGACTAAAGTGGTAGCAAACGGCGCCGTAGTGCGCAGCCCTGACGGACAGCGCCGTGCTCGGACCATGTGGAAATTGGCAGTAACTAAGTGTGTCCTCCATCTTTCCTCATCGCAGCATAAAGAGCTGGGACAGCTTTTTTCTTTCAAGCTTCTTTTGAATTTGTAAGTGGCGAGCGTATTTCTCCACTTCCGTTCACCGCTGTCCGACTTCAGCCCGCTGTCTTCTTCTTGTCTTATCTCGCTGTCAGCTCCTTCTTCGCCCACCACTAGTGCTGCCAACATGTTTGCATCTCTGCATGCGTCTTTGAATTGCAGAAAACTAAATAAAAAAAGGACACGACAGCTGTGCTATTCAAAGTAAACAGTGTGGGTGCACATTGTCAAATCACTCATAATATACTGCTGGGAAACAGTGGTGAATGTCAGAGGACGTATGAAGCGAGAAAGTTAATTAAAGAGTAGGTAGTAACACGATGCACATACAGGAGCATTCACACACACACACACACACAGTGCACACACACACACACAGTGCACACTTTAACACACACGTGCAGGGACTGCAGCAGCATTAAAGGTCACGGTTGCCCTGAGCGATATGTAACAACGTGTCACTGAGCTGTCACAACTCAAAACCATAGAGCAACTGAAAAACCTCACTGTGGTCGCCTGTCAGCCCCCAAAAACACACGGCTGAGCTGCACAGTATCTGCACACACGAAATAACACACTTCATATGTAGACTAAACACACTCCTGTCTGCAGCCGCCTGACACCAAACGTCGGCCCTCGGAGGTTTTTCCTTCAACTCTGCTGCAACAGTGATCATCTAAGCGGCTCAGACGACTGCATGATGGAGTAACTGTGTGCAGGGCCGTCTCCAGGATCTCTGGACCCCACAGATCTCACATTAGGCCCCTCCCCCACAGCCTCAGCCAACCCTGAGATGTCAGTATAACCACACCTCCGTTAAACATTTGACAACATTTTACTCTGATATTTATTGATACCACGTTTAAAAGGAGACAATCTTTATTATATAATGATCAATACTATCCAAATGTACTGAAGCGTTGAAGAAACTGCGAGTACTTTATCCGACAGGTGTGTGAGAGAAGAATGAGTCCATCACAGATTGCAGGAAAACTCCTGCAGACTGTTTACACAAAAACATCGACAATGTTGGGAATTCTCCATCAGACTGAACAAACACACACGCACAAATTCAAACGTTGACAAAGTCCAACACATCATTCTGAACGTTGCCAATTTCAAACACATAAATCACAAAGTTGCCAACGTCCAACTTATAAATTCCAACGTTGCTAATGTTTTTTTTCTCCTAATACTGGGTGTCTTTGACTTCTATTTTGTTGCCATGGTATTAAACAGGTATGTATATTGTTAGATTTTTTCTGGACATACTTCAGTTGACCATTGTAGTATCAACAATAGGGGCCCCTTCCTCTATTGGGGTCCTGGGTATTCAGTCCCACTGCTGCGCCCCTGACGGTGTGTTCAACAGAAACTAAATCAGGTCCAGCGTATCCATAAAGCTGTATCAACAGCAGCTCGTCGCTCTGCTGCCTCGCTCAGTAATCCAACATCAACAACAATACCACACCTACCTGACTTTGTAATCCCTGGAGCGCTGCCACATGTCATTTCCTGATTGACCTGGGAGAGTTTTCCATATTATCAGATTTGAGAGCTGGGGACACGCATGCAGGGTTTGTCCATTGAATCAGGCCGAGACAACAGCGATGAAAGAGGCACGTTTCCAAGCCGGCGATGCAGAAGTTTGGCAAAGACTCAATCGCTGCTCGGCCAGAGGTTTAAACCAGATTAACAGGATTCACTCACAACAGAGAAATGAAAAACGGAATAAATGTTCAAAGGAGAGGGATGCGTGTTATTTACCTGGATTATAAAATCCACAACAGCACTATCTACGCTCTCTGCATATTAAACATAGACTGTGGTGCTCTCTGCACGGCATGAGGCACCACTGACTGACTGCAGATTCACTGTAGACTTGGTAGCTGCACTGTGTTGCATGTTTGGGGCTCTAAATGTGTTCAAATGATTAAAACAATGCCAAGGGAAAAGTCTATGATGATCCTTTTTTCCCTGCTGACACTTAACGTCTGTAGAAAGTCAGGTGACTACTGTGAGTATAACAGCAAGGAAGTCTGAGACGCACGTGGGACCATTAAATCCCTCTGACTCGTTTCTTAGTTACAAATGTAAATTTAGGGCGTGATTCACAAAAGGATTGAGCGACTTTGCGCCCCCTGACCCTGCTAATAAGTTCAAAAGACACCGTCTGATTCACAACATACACAAAGGGTTAAATGCGTCCCTAACTGCCCTGCTGTCTGCTGAGAGTTGGTGGTAACTGCGCCGCAGAATTTCTAAGAGATGTTACGCTCAACCTTTCCAGTGATCAGGAAAACACTTCCACCTCTGTGTGACTTCAAAATAAAAGCTCTGTGAATAAAGTCTGTAAATATGACTCTGACATGACTATTATTAATATAACCAGGGGTCAGTCCGGGGCTGTCAGCGGCTCCACTCTTCATCCACGTGTGGAGACGCTCTGGAGCCGTTACCATGGCGACGATGTGAGTGTTGTTGTAGTCTTTGAGCCGTCTATTTCTTGCTCCAGTTAGAGAAGTGAACTGATGTGTGTGTGTTTGCAGACTTTCCCCTTTAACCAGACAGAGGCATTTCTTGCTGGATGACAAATCAACAAGCGCTAACTTCACATCACTGATGTCAAACCCTGACTCGTCTGTGCAAGAAGCACATTTCTCTCTGTGATCCCTGACAAAGATATTATTTAAAACAAATTACACGTGTAAGTTGCCTCATGTGAGGCTCGGCGTTAACATGAGTCAAGCTAAAGTAACTAGAGGTGATGGTGTAAAAAGCATGCAGAACATAAAGTAGCTCCTGTAGATCTTGATCGTATCAAACACACCTCCACCTCGTTTCCAAATCGAACAACGAGCTGTGTGTAACAGGAGAAAGGCTGAGTGGGTTAGAGCCAGGATTCCAGGATCCCACTCCCATTCTGAGTCCACTAAGTAATCCTGACACGTCATCTACTCTCAAATTACCTGGAAGAGCGGGCAAAGACAGGGAGAGGAGGAGGAGTTAAAGAGGAGCTGTGAAGGAGAGTGGAGCAGTTAGGGATCTAAAGGAGGAAGTCTGAGAGGATCCCTGGTCGCCCTAAACATCCCACTTTTTCTTTTTTTTTATCGCAGTGTCTCTTCCTCTTTACTCATCGCTCCCTCAGCTCCTTCTTTCTCTCTCTCTACATTTCCCCTCTCTCTCTATCCTCCCTCCTCCTTTCTCTTCCCCTGGCTGCCATGGCTGCAGAGTGTCATGGCGAGGAGGAGGAGGAGGGGTGGAGGTGAGGCTGGAAAAGAGGAAGACAGATGACGGGCGGGGGGGGGGGGGGACAGACGAGGAGATGCGCGAGGAGAAGAGGAGATGTGAAGTCAAATATATAATGAGGCAGGGAGCACAGGGGGGAGAGAAGAGACAGAGACCTGAGATTTGAGAGGAGATGAAAATGTAGCAGAGGGACGATAGAGAGCGAGAGAAGGAGAGTGAAGAGGAGGGAAACAAAGCGGCGGATAAAGGGCGAAGAAAAAAGCATGAGATGTTTTTTCCCTTCCTTTTATTTCCCCTCAGTGTCACCCTGATTATATAAGTGCCACGTGCTAAAAATAAAGCCTGCAGTACAAACTGGGGATGTGAGGCTCGGTGTGTGTGAGAGTGTGTGTGTTTAAGTTGCACACGCATGCCTGCACTTGATGAACATGAACACACACACACACACACACACACACACACACTGACAGAACGACAGTGACGCATCAGACTGATGCGCACATGCAGCGTCCGATGAGCTTAATGTGTGTGTAAAAAACACATTCATGCATGCACACGTAGAGCCAAGCCCAAGCCCAGCCCGGAGAGCCCAGCGAGCTTGGGGGGGGGGCACAGGTTCTCTTCTCTGGTTTCCATGGCGACATAGCCTCCTTCAGATGGAGAGAAGCGGTATGACTTCCTGAAGGGACCGAGCGAAGCAGAGCAGAGGCGCTCCCTGCCCTCCTCTTCTGCTCCTTTTTTTCTCGTCCTCACCAGCGTCACATTTGACTTAGAATCTTTGTGCCGTGTTTCCCACCTGTCAATCAGGTCAGCTACACGCCTTATTGTGAATAACTCTTATCCTTCATCAAATCAAAACGGATGAGTCATCAAAACATTCACCCCCCGTACAGTGTGTGCTGATCGAGACATGAGCTAATCAGACCTGTTTGGTTTTTTGAACCAGGCTGTAAACATGTTAATGTCTGCTGTAAAAACAGGCTTTTTAGAATGGGTGTGTATGTGACTTCCTGTGCTTCTGCAGCCAGCCTCTAGTGGACACTTGAGGAACTGCAGGATTTTACACTTCAGCACTGGCTCATATTTTAACACTCCAGGTTGCTGACTGGTAGCAGCGAGCTGCTGAGGGGATCACTGATAAACGTTAGCTGCGGTTAGCTTGCAGGACTGTTTCCAGAGAGACAGAAGTCAGCATCAGAGCGTTCAGAGTGTTGGTTTGATGGATACTAAGAAAAACAAATGAAGACTGCCTGACATGTGAGGTGCTTTGTTTTTATAATATTACTCATGATATTCTAAACGTTTGCATGATTCCACTTTAGTTTAAAAAGATAAGACATTGGACATCTTGGATACTACTGAACAACAACATTAGTTGTATTGCAATAATTCAGAATCCCGAAATAAATCTGATCGGCACCCAAGAATCTTGATAAAGCCCTGCCCTCGAGTTTAACCACGTCAAGTTAGATTATCAGACTGCCATGTCTGAAGTTCAGAAACATACTCTGACATTTGCTCTCCACGTCAGACCTTTTTTCGTGTCTGTAAGAACCTGGCAGGTGGGAGACGAGAGCCTCTAAGAGCCGGTTTCATCTCTTTTAGCAGCGCCATCACATCGACTCGCATCAGGAGGACGCCGGGAAACACAAGTGTGTGTGCAGGCTGAGTGTGTGTGTGTGTTTGGGGGCTGGGGGTTTTGGCAGCACATGATCTGGAGCTGTGATGTCAGAGCAGCGACCCAAACGTTAGCCGGGGCTCAGGTGCATTCACACGAACACCAACAGTCCCTCCTGTGAAACAGTACAGGTGCTGCTGTGTGTCCCTAAAACAGAGGAAACACTGACTGTACATGTTCTCATTCTCACACACACCTTCAATCACACCTGCTCACCTTTTAGACAGTAATGACACCACTCTGTTGAATACTTGATTCTGATTGGTGGCTGATTGCAATTTCTCTGTAGCAGACCGTTGCTGTAAAGAACAGACCACTGATTGGACGCTGCTCTACTCAGAAATTGGAGCGTGGTGGCTAAAAATAAAACCTGGTTTGCTTTTCATATCAAGTAAATTACAAACTCAAGATCCAAATTGCAAAGACAGGAAGGCGTTAAGACGGCACAGAAGGAGGAGCAAGAGGAGGAGCTGACGGGGGGTAAGGGAGGAGTTACCCGGTGAGAACGCTGGGAGGGAGAACTGGATAAAATCAGCAAGAAGCAAACCAATAAAATGATATGATTGAGCCTGAGCATGAATCCATTCCAAGAACTCCTCCACATTTGGTAACCAGGCGACCTCAGACGGTTTGAAACAGTGTACCCTCGGAGCCGGCCCCCCGGTTTACATTTAAGGAATGTGCTGAGGTTACCGCTTCAGACTCACGTACGCAGAGAACAAACACTCAGAGTCTGTAATGCACAGTACACTCATGGTAAGTATTTATGCTCCAATTTGCTTTAAGGCTATAAGATTTCACACGAGGACCGTTTATGGAGCAGCCAAGGGGACAGAAAAAAGAATCATCCTGCACTCATGAGTTTCTGTCTCATAGAATGAGCTTAGTGTGAAAACTTTCTGGTGAACACGCAAACCCTTCTCATGAGCGTATGGAACTTGTTAGCAGGTAAAAGTTTCTCATGCGCACATAGAACTTTCTGGAGAGAACAGAAAACTTTCTAACGAGCACGTCATTTTTTTTTTGTGATAACGTAAAACTTTCTCTGGAGTGTAAAAGTCTTAGGAACACAAAACTTTCTTGTGACAGCGAAAAGATTCTTGTGAGGG
The DNA here is from genome assembly GCA_020745685.1 of Tautogolabrus adspersus. NCBI lineage: Eukaryota > Metazoa > Chordata > Actinopteri > Labriformes > Labridae > Tautogolabrus > Tautogolabrus adspersus. Next base: position 26,380,625 of record CM036552.1, read on the forward strand.
CGTCAAACATTCTCATGCATCAAACTGTCTCGTCAGAACATAAAACTTCTCGTACGCACACTTTCTCAAGAGCACAGAAAGCATTCTTGTGAACATGGAAAACTTTCTCGTGAGCACAAAAAAGAAGTCAGACGGCCTCTGTTTCACTTAACACATAAATAAGATTTTAGTTTGAACTCTTCTTGTAACTGAAATAAGAAGTATACTCTGTACTCGCTAACTTCCTGTTCATGTTTCGACGTGTAGTTTCATGTTTGTAAAAATAAAGTGGACTACAGATGTCTCTGAGGACACATCACACTGTCTCCTATTTTCAGGTGTAACAGATACATGACATTTAAACACGTTGTAGACACGTCTAAATACTCGCACACGTATCCTCCTCTTACACGTCATAAAACTGTAACCACGCAGCTCGCCTTACAAATATCCTCTTCATCTCCTGCCACCAATAAAAGCCTGGCTGGCGGCCTGAAGGCGGTCTCACATGGCCGTCCAGCTACAAATTTCAGTACTCGTCCCAAAGTGGTTCTGTAAAATCCTGACGTAGAGAGACATACACAGCCATATTGGACTTAAACATTTGACCGTGTTAAACCCTGCAGTTAAAATAGACGTATTTGGGATTTTAGTCTGTGAGCAATAAGGAATCCCTTCAGTGTGTTGACTCCATTAAGAGGGGAACACATTACAAGATAATCAGGGTGATTCTGGGCTCCATCTCCCCCTGACCTGATCATCTGATGGTTCCAGAGATGATGTTTCAGATGTTCCTGAGGTGTGTTAAGTGTGTTACGAGTGATTTCACCCTCCCCGATCTGCTCGAAAGAAAAATTAAACATGTTTTAAATTTACGATCAGAAATCCTGTTGTGTGGGGAGAAAACCGAAGACGGGCGAGCACGGACTCTGTGTCATTTGAACCGGAACAATAGCCAATCAGGAAGCAAGCTGACTGAAACAGGAAGCACAACAAACATAACCATGGCGACGACAGCAAACGTGGAGCATAAAGTTAGGTGGAAGTCAGAAATGGAGGAGCGACTTGCGTTTCTACAACGAGTCTGTAAAACAAACCACAACTGACGAGGGAAGGAATGTAACGATGTACCAGGTAGCTAAGAGCTAGCCACATTTAGCTCGACCATCATGTTTGTTTACTCAGCATAAGTCGTCCAAGCGGGCGGCCTGGGTTCAAGTGCGTCTAACGGCTCCTTTCTTACGTCTTATGGATTAAAGGCAAAGGCCTAAAAATGTATCTTAGATCATAGTTTGGAATAACAAATAATACTTTCCTTTCTTTTGCTTGATTGCAGAAAAAGCTAATTTAAATTCAATCTGAACTTGCAGATGTTAAATATAGAAAGGTTTCAGGGATCGAACACTCGCACAATGCTGCAGAAACTTGCAGGCAGACTGAACCTCCAGGCGAAAGCGAGTTGTGTCATATCTTAAGGTTTCATTCAGACTTCCTCCCATCCTGTCAACAATACAAACAGCTAAGTGAAAGATGCTACGACTTCGATGCTATCATGACAGGCTAAAAAAAAAAACACCTGATGCGTGGAAACTTTAAACTGAGGAAGACGTTCAGATTCTAAAAGCAGCGCTCACGTCACATATTTGTGTCTGACTTTTCCTGAGTTTCCCACTCTGTCACACAAACCTGTCTCTGAATCACATCCAGAGTCTGGAGGAGTCCCACGAGCACTCCCTCGTTGTTTCGCTCCTTTTGTCGAGCTCCCCAATTATAGCCACGTTCAAAAGAGCGGACTCTCACGCAGAGAGCCCTTCAAACAATTTCCCTTTCTATTCATTTCAATCCAAATGCCTCTGAGGCCCGAGAGAAGAGACGTGGAGTCCGACATGTTTGTTTGTCTGAGTGAGAGCGAGTGGGAGTGTTTGTCAGAGACAGGAGAAAAGGAAACAAACATGAAGATGTTTTCTGTTTGAGTGTTTATGACAGAAGACACAGATAAAGAAATCATCCCACGGTGAGGACGCTGCATGAAAAACAACCAATGTCCAAAATAATGAAGAGAAGTTTATATTCATCATTTCTGCTCAGAAATAAATCCAGGTGTCTTAATGCCAGAATGGACCCATCAATCAATCAATCAATCAACCAATCAATCAATCAATCAATCAATCAATCAATCAATCAATCAATCAATCAATCAATCACTCTTTCCTTATTTAAAGGAAGAGTGTGCGACTTTTTGATCCAGTAGATGTCGCCCTTGAGCTCCAGCATGAAACCAAAACAAACTGCTGGCCACACCTCCTCCATACTGAAGCCTCCGCCCTCCTCCAGAGACACACCTCCAACCCCCCTAAAGTGCTGCTTTTACTGGAAAGTGAATATTTTGGGATTCTTGAAGACCTTTGAAGACATTACATATCAATTAGGGATTAAAGAAATACTTGTCAGGTTGATTCATAATGAAAAGAACCATTAATTGCAGCCATAGAAACAGACAGCTGAGAGTCAAGTGTACACACTGATCTCAGAGGGGAAATGGACACTTGATCTACTTCTCATACATCTGCTTCTAAAGATCAATCATTTTAACTTCTACACTAGCTCGTGTTCACCGTTCATAGAGAAGATTAAATCAGCGCTGACAATGAGATTCATCAGCCCGAGAATCTTTAGGGTGGCAAACACCTGCACGTATCCGGGCCTGAATGATGTCCTCCATCCATTATACCACGATTAAATCATTACCCCCCCCGTCCCTCACTCACATCCCCTTCATGAACCACACATTCATCAGGGCCCTGTCTGCGTTTTTCTTTTTTGGCGAGAAGGTGAGCACTGGGAGGCCGAGGACGGGGAGGAACACGCCTGCCAAACAGCCGAGCAGCCCAAGAGAGTGGGGCATGATGGGTAAAGACCCAGTGACCCATAAGTCGTCCGGTTACAGTCAAATGGCCCCGAAGAGAGACGAGGGAAAAAGGAAACCTCCTTCTGCAAAATGATTGCAGGCTTAAAAACTAAAATATAAATAAGAGTCTTAATGTCAAAATAATGACGACAAACAGGAAGCTGAGCTAACTGCTATAGCTTCAGAGATAGCATTGACCGAAGCAGCAGACTGTGACCGGAGTTTATTTGGTAATGTTTTTTTTTTCCTGAAGTTACCTTAGAGGCATTGATGTTGATAAGTTGTGTTTAAATGTTGCTCAAGATATTTCACAAATTTCGTTTCAGACTTCTAGTTAGTAACGTTGCAGATACTTGGATAAAGTTTGTAGTTACCAGAGCGTCACAAGCTAACGTTCGTTATTTCAACCGTCATACACCAGCTTCACTTAGCGCCTGATAAATGTGCAAAAGGTGAAACACTGAAGAAGCAGGGTAGGGTTTACTGGAATAACTTCACCAACTACCAATGTGCACGGAGAGTGAAAGGTTAGAAGAGGTCGAAAAGCTCCGGCAGCACTTGTAGCATGAAGATCAACTTTATTCACTATAAAGGTCACATAGGGTTAAATGCTTCCCTCACTGCGCTGTAGAGCAAACAGCGTCAGTCGGCATCGATGCTGTTTGTGAGAATGAATTTAAACGATTCATTATGCTTTTATTTTGGAGGAAATTTGTCACCGTTCTGTGTTAATCAGCCTCATTGCAAAAAGTGACTAATACGAAAACACGAGTTGGTGGTAATTGTGCCGCAGAAATTAGAAGAGATTTCTTAGATAAAAACTTTCCAGTGATCAGGAAAACAATTCCAGCTCTGTAGGAATATATTATCTGTAAATACAAACTCCCACGCTCTCCTTATAATGCCTCTGATCGGGTTAAGGAACGAACCTCTGGTTGAATCAGACCCTTTTATTTTTTAGTCCAGAGATGGAGTTTCTGTACTTCTAAACATTGTTTTTAACTTTCAGGTGTCCAGACTTTTTCAACAACATCTATAAAATGTTCTGGAGTTAAAAATCGTCCAGCTGTTCCAGCTCGCTGCCAGTTCCACCCTGCGTCTGACAGCAATTAACGCAACCAATCTCACAGAGGCTCCTGTTCAATACGGGCTCTTCGAATCGGCACTGCTTTGAAATCTGTCACTACTCTAAACCCGTGTGTCTGAGACGGATGAAAAAGACTCTACAAGACGTTAAAAAAAAAGTGAGGGAAGGCAGAGAGAGAGAGACATAAAGAGGAGATGAAGGAGAGAGGAAAGATCTCAGTTTGTTCGGCTTCACATCAACGTACACGGAGGGAAATGGACTCTGTGCTCTGCTAAAGGTGAATCCCTATTCATGCGGCTGCAATTATCATTACATAAGACCTCAATTATTCAGCTGCACTTCTTTCAGGCTTTCATCTGTTAGTCACAGGTAGAAGAGCCCGATCAGCTCTCACACACACCACCAGCAAACGCCTGAGTTTGAGCTTTTTGGTGTGTGTGTGTGTGTGTGTGTGTGTGTGTGTGTGTGTGTGTGTGTGTGTGTGTGTGTGTGTGTGTGTGTGTGTGTGTGTGTGTGTGTGTGTGTGTGTGTGTGTGTGCGTGCGTGCGTGTGCGTGTGTTTACACAACAGACAATAATAAATTCATACTACGGAAAAATTGGATCTATGCGTTGAAAAGCATGTATTGTGCAAGCACGCTTAATTCTGTGTGTCATGAATAAAAACATCCATCCACCATAAGTTCCTCATGTCCTTTCAAACACAAAGCAGGAAGTAAAGTACCCTCAGCTAAAGACAGGTCAAAATACAAAATAAAAGCATAACAAAAACTGTTATGAAATGCAATAAAATGGATTTCAGACCAATTATTCAAACTGATGAGATGTAGCGGTTAATCATGATTGAAAGTTTAAATTGTTTGACAACCCTTCTTTTATTTTATTGTCCATCATTTGTAGTAACTCCTGGACGCAGGGACGGACTGGGACTAAAACAATGGTCTGGACTCTGATCCAGCCCAGAAGGCCAGTCCGCCCCTAAATGGACCAGAAACTGTAACGCTGTGTTTTAAAAGCATGTGAGCTTGCTAACGTCACGTGCTGTTAGGACGCGCTGTAAGAGTCGCATGTTTATGTTGTTCTGCACCTTCAACCAGACTTTCAACAAAACGAACCGACCAATGAAATCACTCAACAAGCAGCTAAAGCCAACATGAACATGATACCTATGTATTAGCCCTGTGCTCAAAAAACTATTATGGCAATATATCGTCATGAGCTACTTGCCAATACGTGTATCGATGCAGATTTTACAGTATCGATACAGCCGCAAACTGTGAAGGCCGTTTAGAAAGACTCATTTCCCATGATGCAGTTCCCAATAAAGCCAATAGGGGGCAGTAGAAGCAAAACTACATGATGCAAGGCACGTTCCAAATCAAAGAAGCATGGATGAGAAAATCTGTGAGCAACACTGAAAGCAAAGATTAAGGAAACATTTTGTATTTTCACAAACACCAGGCAGTCTGGAGTTAGACGCGAGTCATCCAAGATTCACAAAAACGAGGTCAAACACAGCAGCAGCACGACCAATGTCCATGTACCACAAGTAGTTAGCAACAACAGCTAGGCTCGCTACACACGGTCAGTGTGTGCCCTCCGAGGCAGCACCGAATGACGCTTTCATGGTCACTCAACTTGTAAACGAGCTCAGAAGATGATAGAAGCACCTCTCTGCTGTATTCTGTAAAGACTTCTACACTTACAGAGTGTTTGATAAGGAAGGTTTCAGACAGCTGCTCAGTGAGTCACGCTGGGTAACTCCACTCGTTCCTTCAGGATCTACGCTGCTTCAGGAGTTTACAGAAGTAAATCAAAAAGAGATTCCTGCAAATTCAAGTGAAACCAGAATATTACACATTATACAAAAAAACAGAGAGGAATATTTTAAGATTAAAAATGAAGAATATTGTATTTACATGTATGAGTTTGAAGTCGTAGGATCCTTCAATCGATGTATCTGCTGTTATTCTCAACAAAAGAGAACAGCTGTCTTTGCAGGACGTGGTCATGATCCAAAACTAACGCGTATCGTGATACGTATCGTATCGTGAGGTTGTGGGAAACACCCTAATATGTATGTTAATATTGAGTAATGCATGTAAGTGTTGTATAGAGCGGCTGCGTGGTGTTACTGCTGCTGTGACTCTGTTTCATACCGGCAGCTGGAGGGAGAAAATCTACAGCTTCTTATGAAATCTCATTCCCGGCGAACAATCCCTCATCAATCTATATCTCCCACAAGTGGAGCCCCCCCGACTCCAACCCCCTCTCTTCCTCGGGGCTTCACATTTTTTTGTTCTCCTTTTTTTTTTTTAACTTCGACCGTTGCTGCAATCATCAGTCGCTGAAAGAATTACTTCACTACGTTTTTTTCCTGCCTTATTGACATTCTGATGAAATGGCTCGGCCGTAGATGACAGGCAGCAGATTCCTATTAGTGATCTCTGACATGCATCCAGAACGACAAGTTATCGAACCCCCACCTCCACCAGCTGACACATACACCTTCTGCCCTCACACGTGCAGCCTCCATCTTTAATCTGGGCACATCTGGATGCAGAAAAACGTTTATGTCGCAAAAGCTTGTTTACCTAGAATCAGTTTTACTTTAAGACTGTTCTCACGATATCGTGCACATTAAAACAGAAATACAGTCAGAGACAGTAAACACAGCGTCGATGGATTGACACGTCACTAATGGCTCAATTTACTGTTTCATGAAAAAAAAGAAGTGGAGGGTTTTTCAAGACTGTTTCCAATATCTCAGAGGATAGACGGCTGAAAACAAGAGCGATGAAGAAGAGGGGGGAGAGATGGTGAAGGAGAGGAGGAAGGGAGAGATTGTGAAGGAGAGGAAGGAGGGAGAGAGGAGGGAGAGATGGTGAAGGAGAGGAGGAAGGGAGAGAGGAGGGAGAGATGGTGGTGAAGAGGAGGGAGGGAGAGATGGTGAAGGAGAGGAGGGGAGGGAGAGATGGTGAAGAAGAGGAGGGAGAGATGGTGAAGAAGAGGAGGGAGGGAGAGATGGTGAAGAAGAGGAGGGAGGGAGAGATGGTGAAGGAGAAGGGGGAGGGAGAGATGGTGAAGAAGAGGAGGGAGGGAGAGATGGTGAAGGAGAGGAAGGAGGGAGAGATGGTGAAGAAGAGGAGGGAGGGAGAGATGGTGAAGAAGAGGAGGGAGGGAGAGATGGTGAAGAAGAGGAGGGAGGGAGAGATGGTGAAGGAGAGGAAGGAGGGAGAGATGGTGAAGGAGAGGAGGGAGGGAGAGATGGTGAAGAAGAGGAGGGAGAGATGGTGAAGAAGAGGAGGGAGGGAGAGATGGTGAAGGAGAGGAGGGAGGGAGAGATGGCGAAGGAGAGGAGGGAGGGAGAGATGGTGAAGGAGAGGAGGGAGGGAGAGATGGCGAAGGAGAGGAGGGAGGGAGAGATGGTGAAGGAGAGGAGGGAGGGAGAGAAGAGGAGAGGAGGGAGGGAGAGATGGTGAAGGAGAGGAGGGAGGGAGAGATGGTGAAGGAGAGGAGGGAGGGAGAGATGGTGAAGGAGAGGAGGGAGGGAGAGATGGTGAAGGAGAGGAGGGGGGGAGAGATGGTGAAGAAGAGGAGGGAGAGATGGTGAAGGAGAGGAGGGAGGGAGAGATGGTGAAGAAGAGGAGGGAGAGATGGTGAAGGAGAGGAGGGAGGGAGAGATGGTGAAGAAGAGGAGGGAGGGAGAGATGGTGAAGGAGAGGAGGGAGGGAGAGATGGTGAAGGAGAGGAGGGAGGGAGAGATGGTGAAGAAGAGGAGGGAGGGAGAGATGGTGAAGGAGAGGAGGGAGGGAGAGATGGCGAAGGAGAGGAGGGAGGGAGAGATGGTGAAGGAGAGGAGGGAGGGAGAGATGGCGAGGAGAGGAGGGAGGGAGAGATGGTGAAGGAGAGGAAGGAGGGAGAGATGGTGAAGGAGAGGAGGGAGGGAGAGATGGTGAAGGAGAGGAAGGAGGGAGAGATGGTGAAGGAGAGGAGGGAGGGAGAGATGGCGAAGAAGAGGAGGGAGGGAGAGATGGTGAAGGAGAGGAGGGAGGGAGAGATGGCGAAGGAGAGGAGGGAGGGAGAGATGGTGAAGGAGAGGAGGGAGGGAGAGATGGCAAAGGAGAGGAGGGAGGGAGAGATGGTGAAGGAGAGGAAGGAGGGAGAGATGGTGAAGGAGAGGAGGGAGGGAGAGATGGTGAAGGAGAGGAGGGAGGGAGAGATGGTGAAGGAGAGGAGGGAGGGAGAGAGGAGGGAGAGAGGAGGGAGAGAGGAGGGAGAGATGGTGAAGGAGAGGAGGGAGGGAGAGATGGTGAAGGAGAGGAGGGAGGGAGAGATGGTGAAGGAGAGGAGGGAGGGAGAGATGGTGAAGGAGAGGAGGGAGGGAGAGATGGTGAAGGAGAGGAGGGAGGGAGAGATGGCGAAGGAGAGGAGGGAGGGAGAGATGGTGAAGGAGAGGAGGGAGGGAGAGATGGCGAAGGAGAGGAGGGAGGGAGAGATGGTGAAGGAGAGGAGGGAGGGAGAGATGGTGAAGGAGAGGAGGGAGGGAGAGATGGCGAAGGAGAGGAGGGAGGGAGAGATGGTGAAGGAGAGGAGGGAGGGAGAGATGGTGAAGGAGAGGAAGGAGGGAGAGATGGTGAAGGAGAGGAGGGAGGGAGAGATGGCGAAGGAGAGGAGGGAGGGAGAGATGGTGAAGGAGAGGAGGGAGGGAGAGATGGTGAAGGAGAGGAAGGAGGGAGAGATGGTGAAGGAGAGGAGGGAGGGAGAGATGGTGAAGGAGAGGAGGGAGGGAGAGATGGTGAAGGAGAGGAGGGAGGGAGAGATGGTGAAGGAGAGGAGGGAGGGAGAGATGGTGAAGGAGAGGAGGGAGGGAGAGAAGAGGAGAGGAGGGAGGGAGAGATGGTGAAGGAGAGGAGGGAGGGAGAGATGGTGAAGGAGAGGAGGGGGGGAGAGATGGTGAAGAAGAGGAGGGAGAGATGGTGAAGAAGAGGAGGGAGGGAGAGATGGTGAAGGAGAGGAGGGGGGGAGAGATGGTGAAGGAGAGGAGGGAGGGAGAGATGGTGAAGGAGAGGAGGGAGGGGAGAGATGGCGAAGGAGAGGAGGGAGGGAGAGATGGTGAAGGAGAGGAGGGAGGGAGAGAAGAGGAGAGGAGGGAGGGAGAGATGGCGAAGGAGAGGAGGGAGGGAGAGATGGTGAAGGAGAGGAGGGAGGGAGAGATGGCGAAGGAGAGGAGGGAGGGAGAGATGGTGAAGGAGAGGAGGGAGGGAGAGAAGAGGAGAGGAGGGAGGGAGAGATGGTGAAGGAGAGGAGGGAGGGAGAGATGGTGAAGGAGAGGAGGGAGGGAGAGATGGTGAAGAAGAGGAGGGAGAGATGGTGAAGAAGAGGAGGGAGGGAGAGATGGTGAAGGAGAGGAGGGAGGGAGAGATGGTGAAGAAGAGGAGGGAGAGATGGTGAAGGAGAGGAGGGAGGGAGAGATGGTGAAGAAGAGGAGGGAGAGATGGTGAAGAAGAGGAGGGAGGGAGAGATGGTGAAGGAGAGGAGGGAGGGAGAGATGGCGAAGGAGAGGAGGGAGGGAGAGATGGTGAAGGAGAGGAGGGAGGGAGAGATGGCGAAGGAGAGGAGGGAGGGAGAGATGGTGAAGGAGAGGAGGGAGGGAGAGAAGAGGAGAGGAGGGAGGGAGAGATGGTGAAGGAGAGGAGGGAGGGAGAGATGGTGAAGAAGAGGAGGGAGGGAGAGATGGTGAAGGAGAGGAGGGAGGGGAGAGATGGTGAAGGAGAGGAGGGAGGGAGAGATGGTGAAGGAGAGGAGGGAGGGAGAGAAGAGGAGAGGAGGGAGGGAGAGATGGTGAAGGAGAGGAGGGAGGGAGAGAAGAGGGAGAGATGGTGGTGAAGAGGAGGGAGGGAGAGAGGAGGGAGAGATGGTGAAGGAGAGGAGGGAGGGAGAGATGGTGAAGGAGAGGAGGGAGGGAGAGATGGCGAAGGAGAGGAGGGAGGGAGAGATGGTGAAGGAGAGGAGGGAGGGAGAGAAGAGGAGAGGAGGGAGAGATGGTGAAGGAGAGGAGGGAGGGAGAGAAGAGGGAGAGATGGTGGTGAAGAGGAGGGAGGGAGAGAGGAGGGAGAGATGGTGAAGAAGAGGAGGGAGGGAGAGATGGTGAAGAAGAGGAGGGAGAGATGGTGAAGGAGAGGAGGGAGGGAGAGATGGTGAAGAAGAGGAGGGAGAGATGGTGAAGAAGAGGAGGGAGGGAGAGATGGTGAAGAAGAGGAGGGAGAGATGGTGAAGAAGAGGAGGGGGGAGAGATGGTGAAGAAGAGGAGGGAGGGAGAGATGGTGAAGAAGAGGAGGGAGAGATGGTGAAGAAGAGGAGGGAGGGAGAGATGGTGAAGAAGAGGAGGGAGAGATGGTGAAGAAGAGGAGGGGGGAGAGATGGTGAAGAAGAGGAGGGAGAGATGGTGAAGGAGAGGAGGGAGGGAGAGATGGTGAAGGAGAGGAGGGAGGGAGAGATGGCGAAGCGGAGGAGGGAGGGAGAGATGGTGAAGGAGAAGGGGGAGGGAGAGGAGAGGAGGGAGAGATGGTGAAGGAGAGGAGGGAGGGAGAGATGGTGAAGAAGAGGAGGGAGGGAGAGAGGAGGGAGAGATGGTGAAGAAGAGGAGGGAGGGAGAGAGGAGGGAGAGATGGTGAAGGAGAGGAGGGAGGGAGAGATGGTGAAGGAGAAGGGGGAGGGAGAGGAGAGGAGGGAGAGATGGTGAAGGAGAGGAGGGAGGGAGAGAGGAGGGAGAGATGGTGAAGAAGAGGAGGGAGAGGAGGGAGGGAGAGATGGTGAAGGAGAGGAGGGAGGGAGAGAGGAGGGAGAGATGGTGAAGAAGAGGAGGGAGGGAGAGAGGAGGGAGAGATGGTGAAGAAGAGGAGGGAGGGAGAGAAGAGGAGGGAGAGAAGGTGAAGGAGAGGAGGGAGGGAGAGATGGTGAAGGAGAGGAGGGAGGGAGAGATGGTGAAGGAGAGGAGGGAGGGAGAGATGGTGAAGGAGAGGAGGGAGGGAGAGATGGTGAAGGAGAGGAGGGAGGGAGAGATGGTGAAGGAGAAGGGGGAGGGAGAGGAGAGGAGGGAGAGATGGTGAAGGAGAGGAGGGAGGGAGAGAGGAGGGAGAGAGGAGGGAGAGATGGTGAAGGAGAGGAGGGAGGGAGAGATGGTGAAGGAGAGGAGGGAGGGAGAGATGGTGAAGGAGAGGAGGGAGGGAGAGAGGAGGGAGAGATGGTGAAGGAGAGGAGGGAGGGAGAGATGGTGAAGGAGAGGAGGGAGGGAGAGAGGAGGGAGAGATGGTGAAGGAGAGGAGGGAGGGAGAGATGGTGAAGGAGAGGAGGGAGGGAGAGATGGTGAAGGAGAGGAAGGAGGGAGAGAGGAGGGAGAGATGGTGAAGGAGAGGAGGGAGGGAGAGATTGTGAAGGAGAGGAAGGAGGGAGAGAGGAGGGAGAGATGGTGAAGGAGAGGAGGGAGGGAGAGATGGTGAAGGAGAGAGGAGGGAGAGATGGTGAAGGAGAGAAGAGGAGGGAGAGATGGTGAAGGAGAGGAGGGAGGGAGAGATGGTGAAGGAGAGGAGGGAGGGAGAGATGGTGAAGGAGAGGAGGGAGGGAGAGATGGTGAAGGAGAGGAAGGAGGGAGAGAGGAGGGAGAGATGGTGAAGGAGAGGAGGGAGGGAGAGATGGTGAAGGAGAGAGGAGGGAGAGATGGTGAAGGAGAGAAGAGGAGGGAGAGATGGTGAAGGAGAGAAGAGGAGGGAGAGATGGTGAAGGAGAGAAGAGGAGGGAGAGATGGTGAAGGAGAGAAGAGGAGGGAGAGATGGTGAAGGAGAGGAGAGGAGGGAGAGATGGTGAAGGAGAGGAGGGAGGGAGAGATGGTGAAGGAGAGGAGAGGAGGGAGAGATGGTGAAGGAGAGGAGGGAGGGAGAGATGGTGAAGAAGAGGAGGGAGGGAGAGATGGTGAAGGAGAGGAGGGGGGGAGAGATGGTGAAGGAGAGGAGGGAGGGAGAGATGGTGAAGGAGAGGAGGGGGGGAGAGATGGTGAAGGAGAGGAGGGGGGGAGAGATGGTGAAGGAGAGGAGGGAGGGAGAGATGGTGAAGGAGAGGAGGGAGGGAGAGATGGTGAAGGAGAGGAGGGAGGGAGAGATGGTGAAGAAGAGGAGGGAGGGAGAGATGGTGAAGGAGAGGAGGGGGGGGAGAGAGATGGTGAAGGAGAGGAGGGAGGGAGAGATGGCGAAGCGGAGGAGGGAGGGAGAGAGATGGTGAAGGAGAGGAGGGAGGGAGAGATGGTGAAGGAGAAGGGGGAGGGAGAGGAGAGGAGGAGAGATGGTGAAGGAGAGGAGGGAGGGAGAGAGGAGGGAGAGATGGTGAAGAAGAGGAGGGAGAGGAGGGAGGGAGAGATGGTGAAGGAGAGGAGGGAGGGAGAGAGGAGGGAGAGATGGTGAAGAAGAGGAGGGAGGGAGAGAAGAGGAGGGAGAGAAGGTGAAGGAGAGGAGGGAGGGAGAGATGGTGAAGGAGAGGAGGGAGGGAGAGATGGTGAAGGAGAGGAGGGAGGGAGAGATGGTGAAGGAGAGGAGGGAGGGAGAGATGGTGAAGGAGAGGAGGGAGGGAGAGATGGCGAAGCGGAGGAGGGAGGGAGAGATGGTGAAGGAGAGGAGGGAGGGAGAGATGGTGAAGGAGAAGGGGGAGGGAGAGGAGAGGAGGGAGAGATGGTGAAGGAGAGGAGGGGAGGGAGAGAGGAGGGAGAGAGGAGGGAGAGATGGTGAAGGAGAGGAGGGAGGGAGAGATGGTGAAGGAGAGGAGGGAGGGAGAGATGGTGAAGGAGAGGAGGGAGGGAGAGAGGAGGGAGAGATGGTGAAGGAGAGGAGGGAGGGAGAGATGGTGAAGGAGAGGAGGGAGGGAGAGAGGAGGGAGAGAGGAGGGAGAGATGGTGAAGGAGAGGAGGGAGGGAGAGATGGTGAAGGAGAGGAGGGAGAGATGGTGAAGGAGAGGAGGGAGGGAGAGATGGTGAAGGAGAGGAAGGAGGGAGAGATGGTGAAGGAGAGGAGGGAGAGATGGTGAAGGAGAGGAGGGAGGGAGAGATGGTGAAGGAGAGGAGGGAGAGATGGTGAAGGAGAGGAGGGAGGGAGAGATTGTGAAGGAGAGGAAGGAGGGAGAGAGGAGGGAGAGATGGTGAAGGAGAGGAGGGAGGGAGAGATGGTGAAGGAGAGAGGAGGGAGAGATGGTGAAGGAGAGGAGGGAGGGAGAGATGGCGAAGCGGAGGAGGGAGGGAGAGATGGTGAAGGAGAGGAGGGAGGGAGAGAGGAGGGAGAGATGGTGAAGGAGAGGAAGGAGGGAGAGAGGAGGGAGAGATGGTGAAGGAGAGGAGGGAGGGAGAGATGGTGAAGGAGAGAGGAGGGAGAGATGGTGAAGGAGAGAAGAGGAGGGAGAGATGGTGAAGGAGAGAAGGGAGGGAGAGATGGTGAAGGAGAGAAGAGGAGGGAGAGATGGTGAAGGAGAGGAGGGAGGGAGAGATGGTGAAGGAGAGGAGAGGAGGGAGAGATGGTGAAGGAGAGGAGGGAGGGAGAGATGGTGAAGGAGAGGAGGGGGGGAGAGATGGTGAAGGAGAGGAAGGAGGGAGAGAGGAGGGAGAGATGGTGAAGGAGAGGAGAGGAGGGAGAGATGGTGAAGGAGAGAAGAGGAGGGAGAGATGGTGAAGGAGAGAAGAGGAGGGAGAGATGGTGAAGGAGAGGAGGGAGGGAGAGATGGTGAAGGAGCGAGGGGGGGAGGGGGGGTGATATGCTCCTGAATATACGTGAGGATGGTCTCTTTGATCTTCTCATCAATCAGTGGAACAGAAACAGTTTTCGTCTTCGCCTGTCAGGAAGTGAAACAAAAATACGCTTTTCTTTAAACTGAACACCGTCTGCAGAAAAGTCTCCGATTATTTTTAGGATTGATGAAGTTCCATTTGAAGGTGTGATTATATAATCTGTCCAGTTTGCACTAAAGAAATACTAATGAGCAGAAAGAAGGAGTCGGAGCAGTTTGGTTAATGATCGTGTGCTCAGAAACACTTTTAATTAAGATCATTAATCTATAAAGAAAATACAGAGAATGAGGCCGTTAATACTCAAGTCCAAACTTTATCATTTGACTTTTAAGACATGCATCATCTTTTAAACACTTGTTATTTTTCAGAAGAAAGACCACAGAGAACTTTAGAGACGTGTGTACCTGCAGCGACACGCACCTTCTCCTCCACCTCTTCTACATGACAGGAAGTACGCAGGGTGTAGACCAGGTCAGAGGTCACTTCTCCAGCTCTGCTTCTAAATTCACTCAAACTAAAAACTTCACTTGTTTTTGGTTCTTTTTTTAATCCATACGGACCTTCAATCAATCAGTATTTGTATAGCGCCAATTCATGTTAACTGTTCAGACACTTTACAAAAGAGCATATGGGATAAAATGCAGGAAGGATTTCTCCTTTGTCTTCCTCGACTTCCTGTTGTCCACGCTTCCTTGCCGCTGAGGTGGAGGTCGGAGCAGGCCGTGGATGAATGAGGACGGCGTTGGTTTAGAGGACGACACAGTCCGATGGTGGTGGCTGGGCGTTGGGTGATGGTTGGGACGGCACAGTCTTGAACAGTAATTGTCTTTTTCTAATCAATTAATTTAATAGGGACAAGAATTTAGCCTGTAAATGACACACCACATCCTGTCACCTCTCCCTGTCGTCAGTTATTTGTGCTAAGCTAAGCGTCTGCAGCTTCCTGTCTTTCAGACAGATATGAGAGCTCCACATCTTCTTATGTAACTCTGATCTTCAGAGTGAATCAGCACATTTCACACTCGTGCTTTCAGGCTCTCAATCTTACAAAGTTTCTCAGAAGAAAGAAAGTGAAGATGAATATTTCTACGGCGTGAGCGACCCTTTGATGTTACGACCATCCTGAGGGGCTTCATTCGTACCAAAGTTCTTCCAACAAAATAAACTTAATAAGAGAGTGTTAACTCATGTAAAACAGATTCTTATAAAGTCTCTCCTTCTGCTGCTCGCTTAGCCGTGAAACAGGATCAAATGACTCGGAAGCAAACGACATAAAAGAAAAGAAGAGAAGAAGAGGACGGAGTGATTTAAAGGACATGAGGGGGGGGGCAGGCACTGACGCTCGTGAACTCAGGAGCAGAGAGGATTTAAATCATTGGAAGTTTTTCATTCTTCACTTCTGCTGCTTTGTCTTTATGAGCTTTCACATCATCTCGCTGATCTGTCTCCGTCTTCCGTCTCTCAGGCTACGATAATCAAGGTTTTCATCGTGAGGAGATTCATTCTGATCGACAGTAACTGAGGCTCCTCCTCCTCCTCACCTGGTCAAGCCTCATCAATTCCGCTACAGAAATCTAGAGGGGCTCCGCTCTCACTTTCTCCCTCCTCCTTTATTCACTCCTCCTCATTTCCATCTCTCTCTCTCTCACTCGCTCTTTTCATCTAATTTCTTCCTCCTGTTTGTCAAAGACTCATTTTGTTTCTCCGTCATCATCTCCCTGCACCTTGGATGTCATTCCTCTCTTCCTCTGCGTCACCATGTTCTCTCCCTCTTCATCCTTATCACCATCTCTCTCTCTCTTCTTGCTCCCTGCATGTTTCATTTCTCCACCTCGTCCTCCTCCCCGCCGTCCTGTCGCTGCCTCGGTCGGTGGCGTGTTGAACAGCTCCACCGTAACGAGTTTGATGAAATCTAACATGGCAGGTTTCACGACTGTGGCAGGAATGTAAATGTATATCTAATAGAACTGTCAGCATTAACTAGTTAATCGTGATTAATTAAGGTCAGAAATTAATACATAGATTTCTTTAATTGTGATTAATCTCATGTTATTTTGTCCCTTCAGGCTCCCCGTAGATACTCGTCCTCAGTGTCTCCCCGTAGATACTCGTCCTCAGTGTCTCCCCGTAGTCTCAGTGATGTTAAAGAAGGAAGTGTAATAAAACTAAATGATTTTATTCCTCCCCTCTGAATCCTTGCGGCACACTTTTTGCAAGTCGTGTTATTCTGCTCTGACACGGTGCCAAACATCCACGCTGATGACGCCACGAAAACTCTCGCTACTGCTGAGGCTCCTCCTTCTTCTTCTTCTCTGTGTTCAGTGGCGGATCGCAAACCGCCACCTACTGAGTCGGGATGAGTAGGCTTGTAAAAAAGGAGATCAAAGCCATTATTATAGGTTGATTTTATCGGTTAAACTTTCATTAATAAAAATAAAAACAAAATATTCCTAATCTGGTCGATAAATGATCTGAAGCGATAAACATCCCTAAATATTTCAGTTTCCTTCGGTTATCCAAACTGGGGATGAGAGTTTTTCAGTATTTCATTTGAATAACAGATTATTTAGAAATGAAAAGGATCGTTAGTTTGATGCCGGCAGCTGCGACAGCAAAATACTCAGCGGCTCTCGTGTTAAAAAATCATCAGGACGTCCCACTCAGCAGGACACTGTCATCCACATGACGGAGCCAGCAGCAGGTTTGCATGTTATTACTGCGATGAATATGCATTACACGTTATTTTGAGGGGCTGTGACACTCTGAGGGACGTCGGTCCAGAGTTCTCAACACTGAGACAGAAGTAGGCCAACATCTCTAACGGAGGAGAGGCGCATACGGAGGCGCTGCTGAGGGCTTAAATAATAAATATAAAACGTGTGTGGTGGGGGAGACGTGAAATGGAATTAGAACGATTCAAATGAGGCAAAATTAAGACTTCGATCAGTTGGAGGAGGATATAGAGAAAATAGAAAGACGAGCGGAGAATTGAGGAACGGTCAGCTGGAAATAGGCCAAGAGAGATAAAAACCAGAGAAAATGGGAGGAGGGGTTGTAAGAGCGAAAGCAAGCCAGGAACAAGGCCCCCCGATACGATAAGAGTGCAGGGAACATGAGAAGGAGAAAAGGAGAGGGAAGAGAACGGGCCGATAGTGGAGGAGATTAGCTCGAGTGTTGTAAAGAGAAAGAGGTCCCGCAGGCTTTGGCAGAGCTGTGATCCCAGCAGCGTAACCTCTTCATCTTTCGCCAGCTCCCTCGACGTGACAGCTCTACCCATCTCACCACCCCAGAGGGGCAGCATGGGCACATTTGTTTGCCAAACTGACCCTCCTGCCCACCCTCCACTTCCCTTACCCCCCCCAGCATCTCTGGTCTTCCGACAGTCACGTGGCCCAAGGTTAGCCAAAACCTCACATGGGTCCCAATCAAAACAACTTTATCCACAGATAACGTGTCACACGCAGGGCCCTACCAAACCTCATTTACTTATTTGACCATTTAACACAAAACTAGGGATGTTTCCAGGAAGCACATTTCCTGTTCAAATCAGACTAACTGACTCGTCTCAAGGACAGAAAACCAACAAAACGGAGAACACTTATTTAAAATGGTCTGTAGGTAAACAATGTTTTTGGTTTTCAGAGTGTGGCTAACGTTAGCAGTGCTAGCTTCAGTCCTCCCTTCAGGTTAACGTCCACACGTCTGTGCTGAAGGTGGTCACTCAGCACTCCGGTGAGCGCAACTTACAAACAACTTGCGACATGTGTAATGAGCCTCGCTTCATCTGTAAAAGACAAAGTAGACGTCATGCTTTCGGGTTTCTATCGTGGCTGATTCACAGCTCTTGACCCTGCTCAGCTTTTAGGATTAACAGAATCATAACCCAGAAGTTCCAGCAGGTACGTGTGCATTGCTGTCTGCTCCGCTCCGTTACGGCTCACAGAGCACAGCCGGACAGCTGGAGTGCTGAGACAAAGGAATTCCCGCGGTAATTACAGAATTAATCACGACAATACGATGTGGAATAAAACCGTATAAACCCTTATAAACACGTCAGCAAACACACATACGGTCATTGTTCTGAACCGTCAAAACGGAGTGTTTTATTCGCTGACGTGACGGAGCGGAGACGCATGTGGTGGAGATACAGAAACAGTGATACTATAAAGACGATTAGAGCGAACAGTAAACTGAGGATTATAAGAGGAAACAGTCATTGGTCTCAGACTCGAGTTCGGAGGTATTTGATTCTTCTGATTTTATATTTATTTAAAATAAACTATAATGTATGAGAGGGGAAAACAGAGAGGCCCCACGGAGAGAGAAGGCTGAACAAAACTTTAAACAAACAAAAGACAGAAACATCAGGAGACTTTAAACTCTACAGATTTACGATGAAGACGACGACCTCACAGCTCTGCATTCAAACACCTTTATAAACCCTGAAACAGACAATCAGAGGTGTGGAACACCTGGGAGCAGGTGAGCCAGTCACAAGACAAGAAGATAAATATAAACTCCACAGGTGAGACGAGAAACCTCAAGGGAATTTCAAACGCTGTCTCTCATCCCAAAGGAGACATTCAAACGACTCATCAAAACTCAGCGAGGACAGGAATAGAAGTCCGGCTAAATATACGGGAATAAGTCACAGGGTAACGTTGGTATTTTTGAACCTGGGTCCTATTTTCACATACTTTGGGGTCTTGATGACGAATAACACAAAAAGCTTTGGAACCGACGCAGGCGTAAATATATGACGGATTGAAACGGCGGTCTGAATAGGGCTAAAGTCACTTCTCCATCACAGACCAATCAGAATCAAGAAGGGGCGGGAATTCTGATATCAGCTTTGTTTTGCACGCAGGGACAGCCAGCTGACGACGTTGTTCATCCTCCGGTCCTGTTTGATCACGTGAGTTTCTGTGAGATCTCATGTCTGTGAAATGGTTACAAACAGCAGGTGCGTGATCTCATGGTCATGCCGAGTCGTCTCGTGTGTGCGCTCAGAGGATTCAAATGAAACTCACCTCATGTTTGTGGTCGCCCACATTTGAAAAAATCCGTTAAGATTTGAAAATGGTCTCGTGTCTATCCAGCCGATCACTGTTGAGGCCTACACTTCTTTCAGAGTGTTTCCCCTGCTGTGAGCAGAAATTGAAGGCATTACTTCCATATGACTACATTTATTTTTACACTCTCGTCAGGTTATGTTGCACACTCTGCATAAATGACTCAACCTTTTTCCTCCACGGTTTGAAGTTTGATGTAAATATAATCATCCAGAGAGCATTCTGCGCCCTCAGAGTCACCCTTCGCCTGCTGCGGAGCATAAGTCGCCTAATAAGTCTGCCTCTCGAGTACTGACAGGGAGGATTAGGAGGAATATAAAAGACCCATTTCCTCTCCTGAGTGAACCCTTCTCTCCCACCGGCACGCATACATGAGGGAGAAAAAACCCACATAAGCATCGGGTGTGAGAGGAGCGTTCAGCTTCTGTCCTCCAGGCACGGGGGAGGGAAGGGAGTCTGGCTGGCTCTCGCCGCGGGGACTGGACCGACCTCGAGGGGGAAGGAAAGTTGAGACAGATAGGGGGTAAGAGAAGGAAGAGGGACGTATAATGGACCGTATTCACATTGTAAAGGGAAAATATTAGCCTACCGTTTGCAAGAAAGAGGCTGGAAGCTAACAATACTGGACACAACACAAAAGTAAATGTATTATGTGCTAGCTAATGTAACGTTAGCTAGAAAGTGGTTAAATGTTTTTATTGTAAAGTGTCCTTGAGTGACCTGAAAGGCGCTTCAAATTAAATGTATTATTATTATTATTATTATTAAATGCTAAAGCTATTTGTTGTCTAAAGCATCAGAATTTTTAGAGCAACACAGTCAAAAATACAAACAGCATATTTGCATTCCACCTTGATCACTACGTCAGAGCTGAGTGTTTAAAGCTCCCATATCCTCCTCATGTTGACCTTTGACCTCATGTTCACCTTTCATGTTGTCAGTCTGTGAAACCTTCAGAGCAGCTTTACATGATCTTATTTATCTGATACTGGCGTCAGTAAAACCCTCATTTCAGACTCTACCTGAAACAGTTAGTTTCAGCTGCTGTCTCTTTAAGGCCCCCTCCCCATGTGCCCACTCTCTTCTTATTGGTCAGCTCTCTGGAAGCTTTCAAGCGGGTCAGAACACTGCAGGGCTGCTCTCCAGGTCTGGGAGAAGAGAGTCTATGTGAGAGGTTTCAGCGGCTTACGTCGAGGCTTGAAGCCGTCTGGTGAAATTCTTGGTTTCATATCGGGGAACTATGGTGTGATTTACAAACAAGGACGTTTAGCGCCCTCTGCAGACTCATCCTGGGATTACTCCAACATACGTTTACTCAGATTTATGAGTCTTTACTGCTGTTTCTCACTTCAT
>CM036552.1:26403345-26450845 GCA_020745685.1 Tautogolabrus adspersus
AGCGTGGACATGTGTTCTGTCAGTCATGATGACGCCCACAGGGGAGACAGCTACACATTCACGAGAAAGCGAAGTGGAGCGATGCACGAGCTGCAGGAGGTGGAGCAGAAAACATGCATGTTCCTCCTGAGCAGAGTGCACCCCCCCTACATGATGCTATTTATATAAATATAAAGCAGGTTTACATGCACGCTGGAGTCACAGTGAGTTAGAACATATGGCAGATAACAAAAAATGTCCAAACTGAAAAAGAAATCTGCAGGAGCTACGAGGAGACAAACGGAGGACACAGGAACACGGGTAGACGTATGAAGGGACACAGAAGCGAAGAAACACTGAGACTAAAGACACACAGGTGAGGACAATGAGGGCGATCAAAAAGGAGGGAAACACACAGAGGGAGGAAGTAACACTGGACAGGATGCACAGGGGGAAGAACTACAAAATAAAACAGGAAACACTCAAAACTAAACCCAGGATTATGAACAGAGGAAACGGAAACGCGAGGATGCAAATTCCAAACTAAAACAGGAAATCACAACGAGGCAACGAAAACAGACAAGCTAAACGGCTGAGGCGGCTGGTAGAGTTGGTAGAGTCGTCGCCTCTCAACCAGAAGGTCGTGGGTTCGATCCCCAGCTGAGCAACATGTCCGATGTGTCCTTGGGCAAGACAATTAACCCTGCATTGCTCCCGCTGCTTCGGTGGCAGTATATGAGTGGACTAGTGTTGTACTTACTCTCTGATGTCCGTCGCTTTGGATAAAAGCGTCTGCTAGGTGAATCATGACAGATCCGTTTTTTTAAGTTTCCTGTTTTCCTGTTTGCACAGGTAAACATCTCATCCTGATTTCAGAAACCGGGATAAGCCGTTAAACCTGATTTAGAGAAACCGGATTTTTCTACCTTGAGACCTCTGAAAGAAAACAGGATCCTGCGTACCCTGGTTTATGACAGCTGAC
This sequence comes from Tautogolabrus adspersus, assembly GCA_020745685.1. NCBI lineage: Eukaryota > Metazoa > Chordata > Actinopteri > Labriformes > Labridae > Tautogolabrus > Tautogolabrus adspersus. The sequence goes on from CM036552.1 coordinate 26,404,307, forward strand.
GACTACCTGCACAGGCGCCGCCTCAGCCAAGAGACGTATCAGCAGAACAAACAACCCCCTAACCCTAACTTCTGGAGCGACGAAGAAACTGAGTTTTGTCTTTCGGTCATGAAAGAATTAGATATAACTGGGAGTTTAGACGACAGGATGAACAGACTAAACAAAGGTGAATCATGACACGGTGGAGTCTTGCAGGCGAGACACAGCGGCGTTACTTCAGCTGATTCTGCTCCGACCTTGAACACCACGCATTGTCTGCTGATATGTGGAGAAACTGGGACTCCCCAGGGACCGGGTTGGTCCACATAACAGCTGTGTGAGCTTCCCAGGGTCAGAGGAAGTGGAAACCTTTAAATATCTCTGTTAGCAGTGGGGGTCCTGATGAGGGTCTCAAAGTGAAGTCATGTTTGTTTCCACTTTTTGATGCGTTGGTTTCACTCGAGTCATTTTCTGTAAATGATGTTAAATATCTTCAGATTTTTAATGTTGATATAAAGTCCAAGGTGACATCTTTAGTTATGAAAATGAAACAAACTTTGAAAGGAAGTAGTTCAACTTTTGGAACACCGTCACGCTCGTCAGTGTTATTTCATCCTCAGCGACCAATCAGAACCAAGAAGGGGCGGGGCTTCTGATATCAGCTTCGTCAACAACAAGGCGGAGGAGAAACTAATCTGACTCGTAGGCAGGATTTCTTTCTGTTGTTTTGATGACTTGAAATGTCTTTGAAGTTTTAAGCACACAGAGCACCGCAGACACGAAGGTCACTGGCGAGAGAGAAGCAGAGGTGCCGTTAGCCAACTTTGGTAACCTAGCAACTGTAAATGCCACAAAGAAGAGCTTTTCACTTCCCACTTCCGGGCGCCAAGACTCGACAGCCTGTTGCAGCAGCTCCAACTCTATTCTGTTTGGATTGTCCACTACCTACCTGCTCCTTGTGTTTGTGCTGCTGGGGATCAATCAGGTATTATCTCTCTGAACTTAAATTCAACAGACTCGGACATGGCAGCCATTACAGAGTTGTTTTTTTTAAGATTTATTTTTGGGCTTTTTGTGCCTTCATTGGAGAGATAGGACAGTGGATAGAGATAGAAATCAGGGAGATAGAGAGTGGGGATTGACATGCAGGAAAGAAGCCACAGGTTGGATTCAAACCTGGGTCGCCCGCGCTGAGGACGATAGCCTCCATATATGGGACGCGCGCACTAACCACTTCGCCACCAGCGCCCCGCCATTACAGAGTTAATGCATCTCTGCTGCTGGATGAAGAAATCTACCAGAGAGAAACTTTACGCTTCTTTTCTTTCCAGTTAAACTCGTCAAATAGACCCGAAATGATCTCAAACTATTAGACCCAGGTTTTAGAAACAGTGAAATTCTCCACGAGAAGCTTGTGGTGCTGAGATGAGCATCATATCCGTTATCTGTCAACAGAAGCTCCGCCTCCGAGACTATGACACGTCATCCTTCCAGCTGAGGACTGAGAATGACAGTGACGAACTCAGAGCTCCAGATCAGGACTAGGAGTGTGTGAGACTTATCATAAAAGATAATATCTTAATTGTTGTTCAATAATGTGCAAAGTGACGATAGCGAGTCTGTCACTCATTTTGTGAGATATTATTTTCTGTCCATATGGCACACCCTTTATTAGGACTAACTGTCCCCTCTGGTTGATAAGAAGGGGTCCAGAGTGGCCCGAGGAGAGTGAAGGTTTGGTAAGAGAAAGAAAGAACTGGAGAAATATGAGGTGGAGTTGTCATAAAGGAGGCGCTTGTCCTTCCTGTCCGTTCGATATTTATTCGTCTTATTGCAGAAAGAAAAATGAAACGAGGACGACGTGGTCCTTTTGTTTCTTCAGCGTCTGAATAATGGAACCAAACATTCACATTGTTTATTCTCAGACACGTCACAGTTGGGATATGAATGTAAATGCATCAGAGGCAAAAACATTCTGTCGTTTTTCATGTAGCGAGCGTGAAAACGACCCCGAGGAGAGCTCTCACGGCGGCAGGAGAAACATGATCGTAATTATTCCTTCAGCGAATATTCAACACATCCATCCTCTCTGTTTTCTGCATGGAAATGTTCCCATGAATCTCCTGCTGCGCTCGTGGATGAAGCCGTCACTTCCTCGCCTCCTCTTTGTCTTTCTCTATTTAAATGGATGCACACAGAGTCTCGTTCATCACCACCTTCGTGTTGTCACGGATGTTTCTGCAGGTTTGTTGTGAGTTTTGTAGCGTTTCTACTAAACATTCAGAAGTCTGTGATTTAAAATGAATACCCAACTGCTCCGCTGAATAATGAAGAAATGATCCAACGTTCATCATCCCTCCACGGTGACTCTAAAAACAAATACTGGCTGTTTAACTTTACTTTAATACCCTCAAGAAGTCCACGCACGCCATCTGCAGAAACACTCAGAACTTTGTTCATTTCTTTGTCGTAGCCGAGATAAAAAAACGTCAATTTTCAGGATAATGTCGGCACACGTGTCAACAGGATCATTTCTTTTATTTTGATAGGACAGTGAATAAAGTCAGAAATAAGAGCGAGAGAGAAATGACATGCAGGTCGGGTATCAAACCCGGGCTGCCTGCTTCAGGACTACAGCCTCTGTACAAGGGGCGTGTGTACTAACCACTAGGCCACCGTCGACCATGTTGCTTCCTTTTCTGTGAGTTTTTAACAAATGAAAAATGATGTGAAGGCCGCTGCTCGCTGTCCATGGTGCTGAAACCGGATCGCTCTGGTGCCAGACTCTGCGTCTGACCTTTCGTCTCTTTGACAGTATGAACTAATTCAGCCATAAACGCTTCTTCTCCAAGATCACAAGTTTTTACAAACACTCTGTCATTATTTTCACTTTGTGCAAACTTTTGATCATGAACTGACACGTGTGCTTGATCTCTTTGACACGTCTTACTGCAAAATATCAAATGTTCTGAAGCGTTAATTATTCAACCTTTAAGTCGACACGATGAACGGATCGATGGAGCAGCATTTGCTCACAACGCTAACAACACGATGATCGTCTCCTCCACATCTCTCCCCTCTGCAGCCTTCAGGCCCGACCCATAATGCATCACTCACATAAATCAAGCAGAATCCTGAGAGATCAGCGTGCTCTTGGGGCACGCTGATCACCCCGAGACACTCCTTCCCCCTCGCCACCGCCAGTCTCCTGGGCGGCTTTAGCCCTGAGGAACCCGGAGTTCAGTGCCCGACAGGCTGAGAGGGATCTGATGGGTGGGGGAGGGGGGGACGTCAAGGGCGCCTGTCATTTTGATTCAGAGCCTGCAGACCGACGTGTGAGGCACGAGCTGATGCAAGCTGTGAAATAAACAAATCGATATTTCTGAAGAGGTGGAATCTGCCACATGCCCGTATTAAAGCGCAGAGACTAACATGCACACACAAAAAGCTGCAGCATGACAAAATAAATGACCTGAATAAGAGTGATGTTAGTGCTAAATGAGCGAGCGACTTCATGCACCAAGGAGAGACGATTTCTGGATCAACATGACGGTAAATTCTTGTATTCTTTTAAAGATGAGGCTCACTGTATAAACCGTAAAACTTCAAATTAAAGCTCATCCCAATGTAAGGCCCGCTCTCTTTTACTCGCCTGGTGCCGCTAGTTTGGACGTTTAAAGGAAGTTCTTAAAGGCAGGGTTGGTAATTTCTGAAAAACTAGCATGATTTTAAAAGTAGCATTCCCTCAGTGCTCCGTCTACACCCACCCCCTCCCCTCTGTGCTCCCTCTAAAGCCACGCCCCTCACTTACATGCACGAGCGCCGTTGCTCCAGAAGCGGACCTCAGCTCATCGCTTGCATTTTGTAGAAACTACGTCATCTCATGTCTCATATCTCAATACATGACTATTTTACTACTCACAACAGCCAACGACAAACTCACAGTATAAACTCCGTCATCGGTGACACGCTTTGAGTGTGGGCTAGAGCACGCAGGAGGTAGAGAACGAGCAGGGAGACAGGGAGGCGTGATTGGTTGGATCTGGAGGAAATGACCAACCCTACCTTTAAGTGATATATGTGCATGTATATCACTAATAAGGCAAAGAAAGCTAAATCAGACTGAGTACTAAAATCTAAAATTGGTCCTAAAAGACGAGCATGACGAGATTTTTGTTACTTCTGAGTTCATGGATCCAGCTCGCTTTAAGGACCTGGAATCCCCCTCATTGCTGGATGTTTTGTGTAAAATGGTTCAGTATGCTGTTCTCATTACAACACTGCCAAACGTGCCCACTCAGCTGAACGTCTAGGTGTTGTGTTGTGCAGATGGTACAGCTGACAAGGCAACACAACATACGCAATTTACATAAAACATCTCCATTACTCATCAGTGCTTACTCCCAAACTGTACGCTTTTACAGCATGGCTGCCCCCACACAGAGTCAAACCTCCAGCTTTGTCAATCACGACAACAAACTCTGCCTACTCACCTAAAACACTGCTGCATACTGATTATTACGCAGGACTGAGCCGGGCTCTGACATTTGTTATATTTCTCTCTTTGTTATCCTGTTCTTAGTGAGCTCGCTCGATTGAAGCAGACAGGAGGAGAAAAGAATAAAAATCCAGAGTTTGACAAACAAAACCAGCAGGGATTAGAGAAGCAAAGGGGGGTTACTTGAGGACTCCCTGGTACCATAGTTGTGTGACGAATCCCAAAGTTGAATCCTTTTTTGCATGCGACACACAGGATTGCATCCTGATGAGAGCAAAATCCCTTAACAGGAAAACAATGGGATGTACAGTGCACGCTCAGATGAGAGGGTACGCTCTCCAGGATTTATCTGGGCCCCATGAACAGATGTCTCTCTTTGGCCCCTCCCCCACAGCCTCAGCCAACCCTGAGCTATTACTATAACCACACCTCCGTTACACTAATGAGCCATTAATAGATCTGATTTAAGGGCGTCAACATTATACTCCTTCAATACCACACATTTTTAACAATCTATACAATCTGTCATTTTAATTATCGACACTTTCGACAAGTACCAGCGCTTAAAAGAAATGCTGTACTCTACTGTAATTCATAAAAAATATGCGTAAGACTGAGTGACGTAAGAATGAGTGGATTTGAGCATTGAGCTGCAATCACGTCCGTACGAATGAATCCATCAACACTTGCTAAATGTGCACTGGCAGTCAGACGCACACGTCCAAATGTTGCCAATATCGACAGTGTGCGGGAGATTGCCTGCAATGTTTGGTTGTTAAAAACAAGAAATTATAAAATATTATGAGCCAAGGACAATGATTTCAGTTACCGTGGTTTCAAACAGGCGTCAATGTTGTTAATCAACACTAGAATGTAATTTATGACTGAGAGAGAAAAACAAATCCAAACAGAAACGACACATGGATTTAACTCTCCCCCCAACTACTACACCCCTATCACTGTCTAACCATGCATTAAGGGAAGATGGCGCTTAAAATTCACAGAGCAGTCACAGTTCACGAGAAGCTAACCACGGTATGTTCCGACTGAAATGATGTAAGGAGACACAGAAGAGAACATCTTTGAAGCAGAGGCATTCACAGACTGCGCCACTGCAGAATAGTTTAGAAGCGAGCTAACCATCAGCATCAAACAGCAATTTAATTACATAAAACCCAAATCAATGGAAGGAACACAGAAAAGATGTTGAAAATGAACTTCAATCATCTTCGTTGATAATGAAAAAGGCAACACAAATATAGAATCAATCCCCCAACAAGCATAAGAAGAAAAGAGTTACTGTCTTACCAGGTCTCGTCGTTTTTGAACTCCAGTTCTCCGTAGGTGTCCTCAAAGTCCTCCCCTCCTCCTTTGGCGAGTCCTTCCACGGTGTGATAAGGCACAATGACCGTCCCCCTCGCTCCAGAAGTCCTTATTACTTTCACTTCCATAATGCCAATGCTCTCACTGATGTGAGCCGCGCCACTCTCAAAGGTGAAGATCCCCGAATGATCATCATCCAGAATGGTCACGGTGGCCACTGTGGGGAAGCCCAGCATGGCCTTTGGGTAGGGGAGACTGTTGGCAGAAAGCACCTCGTCCTCAGTCTCCAGGACACGTAGATTACAGAGCCTTACGAAAAAGTGCTCGTCTTCTTCAAAGATGTCGTCGTCTATGATGCCGATGCTTATTTCCTTGAACATCTCTCCAGGTTTGAAGACTACTGTCCCCTCTGAGAACTCATAGTCAGCCCCAGCATTAGCCGAGCCGTCCTCCGTCTTATAATCCACATAGATCGTCTTGTTGATGTCTCCGCCCTTTCTGGTGATGGTCAGAATGGCGGCTCCACAGTTCTCGAGGCACTGGTAGACAGCAGGCTCAAACGCAATCCGAGACACGTACTCCTCTGGCTCCTCTACATGCACCTCCTGCACGCTGATGCTCTTCTTTGCCTGCTCTGCGACGTGCTTCTTCAGTATATTCCCAGCGCCTGTCATCATGCGTGTAGCCTGGATGCGATAGAAGGCACGGCTCTTCTGCTGGTGCGAGAGAGCGTAGTAGTTCGCCATCTCAACCAGCTGATCCAACTCTTTCTCCGGATGCTTCTGCTTGAGGTCCTTCAAGATTCGAATCATATCACGTCGGGACTCGTCCACTTCTTTGTTCTCAATCAAACCGATAAGATTACTTGCTGCACCTCCGTCCATGAAGTGAGAGTTGACCATCTTGCCGTCCATCTCGATCCCCTTGGAGCGCTCTGTCTCCGTCTCGATGATGACGCCCCTGTGCTTGTCAGTGCGGTACTTCTTGTGCATGAATTTGTAGAAGAGCAGTCGTCTGTCTGCTACCCAGGCTAGGATTACGCATATAGGGAAGAAGGCCAGTGTGAGTAGACCTTCCCAAACCTGGACTTCGTTTGGAGAAAACACAGCCAGAATCATGTAGAGCCAGATGTACGCAAAGATGCTCCAGCCTGCTGTGACAAAGAACACTCTAAGGTGTTTGACTTTGCGTACCTCTCCTTGGGGAATGACTGACACACATATGCCAATGATGACAAACATATTGAAGGCTGCACTGCCAACAATCGTTGAAGGCCCAAGTTCACCAGCATTGAACCCGTGTCCACAAACCTCGATTACAGAGAGCATAATCTCAGGGGCGGACGAGCCCAAGGCCATGAGGGTGAGGTTCGACACTGTTTCATTCCAAACCCGGATTGTGGTGGTGGTGGTTTCCCCATTGGGCCTTTTGATGATAATTTCCTTCTCCTGGGACGTGATGACCTCGATTGCCGCCATGAAGCGGTCAGCAATGATGGACACTCCCAGAAACATGTAGATCATGGCCACAAAGTACACAATGACCCGTGCGATCTTGTCCCCCATGGAGGGATCCTCAGGGTACCAGATGGGAAGGATAATCCCTGGTCTGCACTTTGAGTTCCCCTCACAGGTGGCATTGCTGGGGGTAAGCAGAGGGCTCGGGGTGGTCCGGGCCTCTGTACAAAGGAAGGCTACCGTTACAGAGACCAGCCCCAACCAGAGGCAGGCTGATGACCCTGGGTTTACAGGCCTTGAACCCTCCATGCACCCTCCTTCGTCTCAAGGGTGCTTACCACAATGATAGTCCCTCTGGGATCCAGCACTGAGCTGTGCCGTTTCTCCACCCACCACCTGAAGACAACAGAAGAAATCCACAGAGATTACACGGATGTTAAACCTTTATGACAGAACAAAGAGTTTACTCTCACATGATAGAAACATCATTCAGACACGGATAACAGTGCTTAATACAACCACCATGGTGGAATTCATTTTTTCTTCACACAGTTTAATGCGTCCATCGCTCATTAAATATTTATTTTACGAATGGTCGCTAACAGTGAATGGGATTAATTTTAATAAAGTAAGTTATTACAGGATAGGATGAGCAGCACCTTGACATTAAGCCTCAAGTCATGTAGATGTTATTTTTGATTACATCATTCAAAGAATGAAGGATTTGAGTCATCGAATGACTTGGTCAAGAGAATGCAGAAACTCAGCCCAGCTTACTGAGTGTTACAAAGTGACTCCATACGATCCAATGAGACGCCATTCCAGAAAGTAACACAGTGTAGGAATAAGTGGGTTTTGCCCGTAGGCTTGTATGTAAAAAGTAACCTTGTCCTCAGGTCCCTAAAGTGAAGCAAATTAAACCTGCATTCTCTCTAATGGCCAGTAGAGGGTGACTCCAATGATTGCAAAATAAAGCCTGAGGGAGTGATTTAAGAAAAAAAAAGATTGTGTGCCTGCTAAACCTGTACAGATGAGTCGAAAACTACAATCAAATGAACAAAACCAACACAAAGGGTTAAGTGCTCCCCCAACTGCGCTGCAGAGCAAACAGCGTCGGGGCTGTTTGTTTTTAAATGATCCATTATTCAGTCATTTGGGGAAAACTGTCCACTCTCTCTGTAAATCAGCCTCATAATAAAAAGCTTCTAATTCACAATCAGCGGCGCTAACAGAGTGAAAAAGTTAGTTTAGTGTCTGCTGCGAGTTGGTGGTAACTGCGCCGCAGTATTTATAAGAGATGTGACGCACAAACTTTACAGAGATCAGGAAAACAATTCCACCTCTGTGTGCCTTCAAAATAAAAGCTCTGTAAATAAAGTCTGTAAATATGACTCTGACATGACTGTTATTAATATAACCGGGGGTTCATTCAGTCCGGGGCTGTCAGCGGCTCTTCGCTTTATCCACGTGTGGCGACAGCTGAAGCCTTTACCATGACGACGATGTGTGTGTTGTTTTTGTCTTTGAGTCGTCCTTCTCGCTCCATTCAGGGAGGAAGCTTTGTTTGAAACGGTGAAACTCATCTCACATGTTGAGAGTGTGTCCTCTTGATAAAGTGTCAAAAGTTTCTCATCATCTTTATGTGGACAGAACTGAGCTTCATGAAGCGTGAGAGTGCAGCTCCGTCAGCATGAGAGCGCGTGAGAGTGCAGCTCCGTCAGCGTGAGAGCGCGTGAGAGCGCGTGAGAGCGCGTGAGAGCGCGTGAGAGTGCAGCTCCGTCAGCGTGAGAGTGCAGCTCCGTCAACGTGAGAGCGCGTGAAAGCGCAGCTCCGTGCAGAGGAAAGGTGCACATAGCTTCTCTCCACATTCACTAAATAAGAGCAAACTGCACCGAGCACCAACACTTTTTGTGTCTGAATCTCATCAGAGTTAAATGCTTTTGGTCCAATTTGGTGTAAAACAAATAAACAAAGTGGGCTTCAGGAAGTTACAAGTCACAGCCAGACCTGTCAACTAGGATGGAGTGGCAGATACAAAAATGAAAAGTGGAGGCTTTAAATCAATTAAATCATGAGGGTTGAATCAAGTTTGCTTTGTTGTGTTCTAAGTCTGTGCTCCTTCATATTTTGCATTCAAACGCAGAGTTTACCTCGGTTAAGACTCCAGTGAGCACCTGCCTTCTTCTTCTTCTAAGAGCAGCGTCATGAGACCTTTATGTTCTCTATGAGAGGCGAGCTGAAACATCCACCACACTTTCAGATTTCCTTTAACTCAGCGTGTGAACACTGAGGACAACATTGGTTTAATATTTCCCATCATAAAGTTTATTTCCAGGTTCGATGTGAGACGTGCGCCTGATGATGTGAACTTGAGTGTGATAGTGTGAAACCTCAGGGGTAATACCCGGCTCTGAACCAAACCGCTCTCTCAGCAGGCGTGCAATGTTGCCAAACTAAGCACTGTCCAAAATGTCGCATTGGCAAAAAAATACACAAAATACAAAAAGAGAGAGCAGAGGGGAGGCAGTGAAAACAAAGAGTACAGATGTCCCGTCCACATTCATTACACACTGAGCTCTAAATGCACACTTACAGCTTCTGCAAGAGAGAGCAGGATCACGGGAAGAACGAGAAGAAGTCCAGATAATCATCCAAACGGACGTCTGCAGTTATTAAGAAACACGACTCGACAGTTCTGTTGATGCTAACAGCTGCAGCCGGAGCAAAGAGAGCGTGAGGAGGAGAATGGACTGAAAGGACGGATGGTTTTGTTTGATAATGACGATTTTAAGATGCTTTCTATACTGATTAGAAGTCTCAAGAACAGCCGTGGATGTTGTGCTTTGCCTCTGGTCACTTCCTGTCAGCACCTGTGTGTCCGATCGGACTTAAAGTTGTCCTCACTCTCTGATGTTCGTCGCTTTGGATAAAAGCGTCTGCTAAATGAATTGTAGAATTGTAGGATGGACGCTGCTTTAACTCTTAAACTTGCAGAATTAAAGGCAGGGTTGGTCATTTTCAAAAACTAGCATGATTTTGAAAGTAGCATTCCCTCAGTGCTCCGTCTACACCCACCCCCTCCCCTCTGTGCTCCCTCTAAAGCCACGCCCCTCACTTACATGCACGAGCACCGTTGCTCCAGAAGTGGACCTCAGCTCATCTCTTGCATTGTGTAGAAACTACGTCGTCTCATGTCTCATTCAGCGGTAAGTAAACTCACAGTATAAACTCCGTCATCGGTGACGCGCTTTGAGTGTGGGCTAGAGCACGCAAGAGGTAGAGAGCGAGCAGGGAGACAGGGAGGCTGTGATTGGTTCATCAGATTGGTACCTCGTGGCAGACATTGGTCGAAGTTTTTACAGACTTACAGCTGATACAGATGATGGATTTTCTTTGTTCCTTTTTCAGAGCACCTGAGTTATTAATTTCTGTCAGGACCTAAAGACAATTTCAACCAACATCTTAAAAAGTGGATCTGGAGGAAATGACCAACCCTGCCTTTAACATTATCACAGTTTAATTAACAGAAGATCTATGAATGGATTTGTTACATGCACAAAAGGAAACGCAATAACCTCAGACAAGGTTGAAATCAGCATGAGGATAGAACCTCTGATCAATGTGACGATGGCAATGTGAACTATGGTATCTCATCAAAGTATAGACTGGCCTTCTTTAACATTTAAAGCATTATGAGAAGGATTTCCGGTTCTGTATCGGAGTCACCTGTAGACGTTTGTTCCCTCTCTGCTGCCGTCCCCACACCTCCAGGCCTCTGAGACACATATGCAGTTCAGTCCTCACAGAGTTTAGAGGAATCACACTGTCCCGAATCCACCCGAGCATCACGTCTTGTTTGACTTTTGTTGATCTAAATTTAGTACGAGTCTTTCCACATTTTGCTCCTAAAAGTGGTTTCTTGTGTTGTGACTCCTGGTTGGAGGCTTGATTACCTCTGGGCTCGCCTGCACTCAGATGTGTTCAGAGCTCACTCGTGGCTCTTCCCGGCACTTTGGATAAAAGCATCCATTAAAAGGCATATGTTATGCTGTGTAATGCAGATTTCTTATTACATTGCTCTGCATTGAAGGACTTTTAAAATAACTCCAAGGAGCTGGTGTTTTTGGGCGGACACACAAGATTTAGTGTGAAACCTGAACAACACGCCTTCTGTGTGCAGAGAAACGTCTTCCTGTGTGCAAACTCACTCATCAGCAGAAGCAATTAATCTATTCTGGGGAAGATGATTCCTAATATTTCCAATTTAATGCTTCATAGGTACGAATAATTGCATCACTGATGGCGTTATTATGATGTCTTTTCAGGGATCATAACTTCAAGAACATGCAGGAAAACGTATCGTCCCAGAAGTCCTTTCTGTCGAAGGTGATGAAACGTTGAAATGAAGGAAGCATCAGCTTGACGTGAAATCTCTGACATGTTGGAGTGCAGAGCAGAAAAACTGATGAGGAGGACGAAGAAGAGGAAGGCAGCCGAAGCGAGAGAGACGAGGAACTTAAAATAACTGAATCAGCAGAAAGGTTTACGTGGACAGGAGCCAGCGGAGAGATCCCTGAGAGAGCTGACGGAGCCGAGCACAAACACGACACGCAGATAACTGAGCTGTTACTTAATGAATCTCAAACAATCAGATGTTTGTGAAGGAAAAATACAGAATCATTTTTCTGAATATCAAATATCAAAAGTTGCAGGTAAACTCTGCACGAAGTTTAGATAGCCGAAAGATTTAAAGATACACCGCGCTAACTGGCTGTTAAATTAAATTCACTCATTCTACTCAATAACACAGCTCTCTGACTTTGTTTGTTTTTTAAAGAAGATTTTTGGGCCTTTTTGCCTTTAACCAACAGGACAGCTGAAGAGAGAAACAGGAAATGTTGGGAGTAGAGAGCGGGGGATGACATCCAGCAAAGGGCTCAGGTCAGATTCGAACCTACACCCGCTGCGACGAGGACTACAGCCTCTGTATATGGGGCGCTCCTCATAACCGCTAGGCTATCGGTTTTTGAGTGCTTTATTAACGGGCAGTAACGTGTGGGTTTGAGTTCAGGGCGTAAGTCTGAGGATGAAGCGTCTGAGGACTTTGTTACAGTGAGAAGGATTCTTCCTCTGATTCAGAGACGGAGCAGCTTTGCTGACCTGATACCTCGTCCTGTCTCTTTCACTGCACGGCAGTTCTCCGGGCAGAAAATGCAAGGAGGCAAAAAAAAAAAGAGATGGAGCACGGAGAATTTAGAGGCTTGAGATCCTCTCGGTATGTTACAACCTACAGGGACGAGGACAACTGACAGAAAGGTGATAAACAAGAGGAAGAGTGTGGTGGATGTTATATTTCAGGAGACGCCGGTCAGCGGGGCTGAGACCACATGTGCTTGTACACAAAGGTTTATCTCTGTAGGGATCCTTCCTGAAAGGCCGGAAATACACGGTACGATGTGTAAATGTAGCGGTTGAATGTAATCTCAAACTGCATGAATCGTTTACGACCCCGAACCAAAGCTCACGACCTGAGAGACACGCGCGCACGTTCCTCAGCACCGCCAACAAACACAAGGTAGCTAACAGCTAAATCATAGCATCCCCCGTCAGCTGGAGGTCTGCAGGTATTTCCTGCCAACATTTCTCTCGTTCACATCTTTGGTGATAGGAGGGGGAAGACCCATAAAACAGGCAGACCCTGCTGTTGCCATGGTGATTTAGGATGCTGTCTGACAGTTTGCACACAGGTGCAATCAGGGAAAAAAAACCTTAGGTTGGGCAATCAGCTCTGTCCCTGCTCTCACTGTGCAAGTGTAGGCAGTCGTATGACCAAAATTTCTAATTAGCAGAAACTCATCTGACCGGTTCGTAACAGCTCCTCGGCTGTCGTGCCCCCCCGTCCACTACATGTCGGACAACGTGCAATCTGCCTGAAATTCAGCTCAACTTCAAAATCAGTCGTGTGGCTCATAATTGGGGTCAAAAACGGCCTCAAAACTCAATCTGGGCATGTCTGTGACAAAAACAACTTTTAGTGCGCCAAACAAGAGAAAATATAATCACAGTGAGGAGAAACACCAAGCGGATAAAGCTCGTTCTAAAACGAGGGTGAACCTTGTGTTGGCTTTTCCCCGTGGACGTGGAGTTGGTCTGCTTCCTGTTGGACAGGCAGGTGACAAACACCGGCGGTTAGCTTGTGTTAGCATGTGTTAGCTTGCAGTGTAGGTACAAGCAGTAAACATACACACTACATCCTGCAGGGGGCGTGAGCTTCTGAGCCAAGGAGGAGGGGCCCAATTTGAATGTTGTGTTTACAAACTGACTCCATCTTTAACGGGAAAATAACTAACGGACTCATATAAATACTAAACGTCCAAAACAACAGAATATCTGACTGGACTCACCTGAACGTCTAAAGATGAAGAATGTCTTATCTGGTAGATCTCTAGTTAAAACAATGATCAGATCGATTCATTGATTCGGTCGTATTGATGACTGATTTCTGCAGAAAGGCCAACAGAGATCCGGCTCAGATCATGAAAGCTTTCTTTGTCTTCTTCTCAAACTGAATACTTTGTCTCTTTTAGTCGCTCAACTTCTAGTTTGGGGAAACTGACGACGGTTTACAGCAACCGAGCGATGGTCCGAGCTGAAAGATGTGGTGTCATCGTTTTCATTTAGTGTCATTATTGATCGATTAATGATGCTGCAATTTATTACCATAAAACTTCAAATAAAAGCGCATCACTATTTAAGGCCCTGTCTCTTTTACTAGCCTGGTTCTGCTGCAGGTTTAGACAAACACAGGCAGCTCTTAATAAGAGGCCTCTGTGCATTTACTGTTGATTAGTTTGGAGATCAATAATATATTAACAAGAGTGTCCCCTCTCTCCCCCACACTGCAGCAGGTTGGTATGGACCACCAGTCTTATTACAAGATTTCAGGCTGATCCCCCCTCCAGACCAAAGTCAGCAAAGACCCGATCATCTGATGGTTCCACAGATGATGCTTCAGATGTTCCTGTGGTGTGAGGTGTGTTAAGAGGGATTTTAACCTCCACGATCTGCTTTGAAGATGATTAGGTCAGACCCGGTTTGAAATCCTAAATATTAAACATGTTCAATATTTAAGATAAGACACCCTGTTGTGTGGGGAGAACACCGAGGACGGTCGAGCACGCTATCTGTGGATTGTCACTTAAGGGGAACAATAGCCAATCAGGAAGCAAGCTGGCTGAAGCAGGAAGCACAACTAATGTAACCATAGCGACGACAGCAAACGCGAAGCATAAAGTTAGATGGATGTCATAAATGGAGGAGCAACTTGTTGATTTGTGTTTCTACAACGTGTCTTTCAAACAAACCACGATCCAACTGACGGGGAGCTGGACCCAAATGTTCACCCTAATGGATGTAACAGCTAGCCACGTTTAGCTTGAGCATCATGTTTGTTTCCTCCTAAGTCCTGTTTGACCGCACGAGATGACACATTCTGAGAGTGGAGACTCTGGTTGTTGGTGTGCTGAGACGTCTCGTTGCTCTCCACACACGATAACAACTGAACCGTTCAATCGGTCATGATTAGTCGTCAGGTGTGCCTGAGCTGAGCTGCTAATAGAAGGTTTACGGTCATTGCTTAGATAACTTTTTAATGTGCAAATGCAAAAACTCAGAGCAGGTTTTCTTGTGATGTTAAAGTGTTCAGGCCAGCGGCTAAAGAGGAGGAGCTCAAAGGGCAGCATTGTATTGCCATTGATTCATTGATCGCTTGATTGGGTCTTAATTGATTACTCAGTCTTTAAAATCTCTGCTGAACACAACACTAGTTGTCTTGCCGTATTTCATGTAATATCTTGGTAAACTCTGACTTTGGGACATTAGATTTTTCTTGGGAATATTTCTGTTATATTTTTAAGACCCGTTTATGGATCAACATCAGACAGAAAGCTGCACCTCCACTCAGTGTACCTCTGGATGAGTGACAGATCTAAGGCAGTGCATTTTAAAGATTACATCCTTTAGGAATGTTTGCTTTGCTGCATCTTTAAGAGCTCTTCATGCACACTCCTCTTTACCCCCGGACTGCTGCAGAAACGGCTGAGACAGTAGCCGAGAGCCGAGAGCAGCAGCTCTGCTCACAGATCTCTTTCTCCTTCCCTATTTTGGGAAGAGGCTCTGGTTTAAGGAGGCTATTTGAGATGCGCGTAAACATGGACTCAGCAGACACAAAAAGCCTCAGCTGTTGCTGATTAATCATCAGGAGGCCGCTGCTCTGACTAGACTGGATGTCAGAGCCGGGTACCTGAGGGGGGAATCCCTGCCGGAGCAGCCATAGGCCTTGCACGGTGACTTACAGGGTGCGTAAGGCCTCCATACTCAAACTAATGCGCGATTGACCTCAGGAAACACTCGTGTCCAAAATGCCCTGAAGTAGCCTAACACATCCGCGTGTTTCTGTTCTATGTAAAACCTGTCCAGGTGTTCAGCCAATCAAAAGCAGGATCTGCTCGCCTGGCAGTAACAACCGGTATCAGATACTTGCGTTGACAGACTCCAATTATTTTAATGGCACACCCATTAGACGGTATCACGAATCCATCTGAGCGCGCTGCAATGGATCAAATGTGCACCGTGAGGGTCCAAACCTGAGCAGCTCTCACGGCTCCTATCGACTGTTAGTATTTCTGCAGCTGCGTGGATGTTCAAATGCATCCAGTGCTGTTACTATAATCTCATTGGAAAGCTTCCGAGTGCGTGTTGCAGTTTGTATCTGAAGGTTTGCATCACTCACGAGCACACAGATGAGCAGATGTGACAGTTTGCATCATGCGTTTGTCATGAAACCTACCTGGATTTGTATTCCGGGGAGTTAACGTGCACACTGCGATATATTTCCTGTCCGCCCCCTTTAAGATTGTTTTCCCGTTTGGATCAGCCTGCAAACAGTCCTAATATAATCTCGCTGTTTGGATCTGTTGAGCCAAACGTGCTCCTCGGACTAAATCCCCCCGGTGAAGCCCCTGTGTCGTCCTCATGTAGAGAGGCAGGTCCCCAGCCTGCTCGGTATTGGCGATTGGATCAAATCGGCCAGAGGTGATCGCCTTTCGTCCTCTCCTGCCACGGCGCCCTCCTCCCCAGATCCTCCCTGTCTGACGGATTGACCGGGTCGCAAAGCTGTCAATGACGACGGAGGAGGAGGAGGAGGGGGAGGAAGGGGGCGTTGGAGGGGGGCTCGGTATTTTAAGATAGGAGATGGGTCCTGTGAGCCCGTCCGCGCGGCTCTCCCTCCTCCTGCAAGCCGTGAATCAGCGCTCTCCTCCTCCCCCTCTCTGCGCAGGAAATCTGTAATGTCGCTCTTCTAGAAAGGAACCGCCGAGATGCTCCTCTTCCTCGGCTGTCTTCCCTGAAGAAATGACGCTCTGCTATTCTTACTACACACTGTCTTGCATTAGAAACGCGCTCAGCTGTGCGTGCCGGTGTCGGAGCTGTCAGGCAGCCTGCTGGACTTTGCGCACCGTCAGAATGAAGACTCGCCTCCTCTGCGCTGATGTCAGTCCGCTCCTGGATCTTCAAATGACAGCTGAAGATGACACTTATCTTTCAACAGTCCTCCTCGCATTATTAGTACCAACAATAGGCCTATTCTCGCGCGGTAGAGGTGTGAAATGGTTGCGCCCTTACATCCCTCCGCCCCCCGTTTTTTTTTTAAAAAGTCACACAGACCGGCTCGGTAAGGCGCGCAACTACGTCACCATCGGCTGAGAGAAGAAACCTGCACCACAAAGCATGAATATCATCCAGGCCCACATCCCACCATGACAACTGCTCTCAACAGCAGGGAGGGAGGAGAGAGAGAGAGAGAGAGAGAGAGAGAGAGAGAGAGAGAGAGGAGGAGGGGAGAGTGTGTAATTAAGGTGTCACGCACTATTTTGCTCTAAAAAGTGAAGATGTCTGCCCTGTTGGCCACATGCTGCTAATTCAAGACATAAAAAGAAGTGACAGCAGGAGGATGATCACTGAGTCACTGACATTTATTGTGGCCACGCGCCAAAATCACCAGAGACAGAAAAAAGAAGGCAGCAGGTTTTATAAATGCTAATCTGCAGTAAAGGAAGATGATCATGACGGATTCAGAGCTGCTGTATCAACTTTGTTTACAGCTTCACAAGCTTGAAGCTGCATCTAAACCTGGTTGTATGTATAGAAATATTCTTCAGGCTCTACGTCAGATCCAGACGGAGCTTTCTGCTCGTGCTCTGACTTCATTAAAGGCTGTTATGCCTTAATTGGATGGACAGTGGGTAGAGCTGGAAATCAGGGGGAGAGAGAGAGAGACAGTGGGGAAGAGATGCAGGAAAGGATCCACAAGCTGGACTTGAACCTGGGCCGCCCGCTTGAGGACCAGTCTCCGTACAAGGGGCGTGGCCTAACAGCGCTCCATTCCTCTGCATTTCTGCAAATTTTCTGGAAGCTTGAGATTTATTTCTGATTTATACATCTGATCTCTACGGTGGCCGGCAGGTGCATAGGCTTGGCAAAAGCTGAAGAGAAACGCTACACATCCATAAGCATCCACAACCAATGCACGCACTGCAAATGAAACAAACGCACTGCTGAAGGTCGAAACAACCGATTAACATCAAACAAGCTGCAAATACATAAATGAAACAAATCATAAACACCAACACATTCAGAAACAAATGCAAATAGAGAAACGCTGCAAGTTCAACTTTTCCAACAGAAGTACGTACTCCAGGCCTGTAGGGGGCGCTCTGTGGAACAGTTTGGAGAGACTGTGCTATTGTGTGGGAGGGACACGTATTCCGGATGTGCATTTGTTTTTGATGTTTGCATTTGCATTTGAATATGCTGCGCATTTATCTAAATGTACGTAGCTGTAGCGTGAGCAGTTAGCTCCACTGCTCCACCGCCGATCGGCCCCCACTGTGGATTTTCAACGTTTTGTAAGTGTCATCCGTAAGCTTCCAGAAAACGTGTTGAAATACAGACAAAATGAATGAAGAGGACATGCAGAAAGCTTCGTCTGTATCTGAAAGTATCAGACGTAGAGCATGGGCTCCAGTACTTGTGGTCTCTTGAGTCTCCACGTAGCCTGAAATACATTTACGAAGCATCACTTTTTTTTTTATCGGCCCAGCTGATCCCGACAGTTCAGAGCGGTGTTTCTGTCTGACCTGCAAAGATCGACGTCGTCTGCACAAAGTCAACAAACTAATAAAATCATCATCTATGTTTCCTAAAGACACGAGCATCTCCACGTTTCAAACCAAACCAACGTGAATGTGTTCAACTCGACAGTCTGAGGATGTTTCAGACTTTAAATCGTCTAACTCAGAACTTCCGTTTGGTGGGGGGGGGGGGCCTGTAGGCTGAGTGATTAATGTGCGCGCGCCCGCCCATGTACAGAGGCTGTGGTCCATATCCCAGTGAGTGTGTGTGTGGCTTGTCTTTTGAGTTCTCATGTCCATACAGCATGTCCCGCCCCACACTCACACAACACTCATGATATCAACGTGTCATATTATCATGTCATACTCAATGTGTTTAAGGAGGGACTGAACAGTTGACGTGTCTCACTCTGTCTCTCTGATTAGCTCCACCTGCAGAGCATGTGCTGTCTGCAGATCGTTCATTAGTTTATCGATCTCAGACGGTGATCTTATACGGATAAAAAGCTGCATTGATAAATATTAGGCTATCTTAAAATTTGCTTCGCCTCAGTTGTCGGTGAACTTGACCTGCTGTTGAGCAACTTTGTTCTGGACGTTCTCTGTGTCTCCCCCCTGGTGCTTCTCCCTGGTACTGCAGCTGTGAGTGGCAGCTGGCCTCAGTCATGAGCGGTACACTTCTGGACGTATATTTGTATTTAAAAAGAGACGTAGACCCTACATATAAGACGACCCCACTTCTTTCTCCCTGGCTTTGTAACTGTCCTTGTTTCTTATCTGTTACTTGTGTTTGAAAAACAGTTGTCAATAAAGACTTGTAAAATAATAAGACTTAAAAAACGTGGGGAAACCGATTGAAGAAGAACTTCCTGAAGAGCAGCTGCGTTCTCGCCACTTCGCTCCTGATGCATTTAGAAGAAGTTAACGACGGCTGCTTGAAGAGCTCTCAGATTAAAACCAGCAGCAGCCAGAGAGGGAAACTGATAAAGCATCATGTGCAGAGTTCCTTTAACGATACTGAATAATTACTGACACTGACGTTAAGCAAATGAGGACTACACGTCTATTAAAGAGAATCTCGTCTGCAGTGAAAAGCTGGAGGCAACTTCATGTGCAGGCTCTTTACACCTGCAGCCAGCATGCATCCAATAATTGGAATTCAATGTCTGCTCCTGCCTCTCTCATCAAAGTCCTCCATGCGCTCAGTGATGATTAATGGATTAGACTCGTAATCAACACAGCAGGCCTGCTCCAGCTCCCCGCTGAGAGGAGCGTGACGGCCGTAGCCCTGATACTGGCTGGTTGCATCGATTCTAGGAGAGTAAAGCACCCTCACCTCTCCATGTATTTTGTTTTTTTTGCAACAGAGCCATCGCCAGTGGCTGCAGCCCTGCATCTCATGCATTAAATCCTCCCGTGTGCAGCAGCAGCAGAGAATGTGGAGCAGGAAACGACAGAGTGAAGCACAAACAGAGAATAGTGCTGCAGCTGCACTTTGCTGAGCTCGGCACATACTGATTATTTGTAAGCCCCAGTTGCAACAACTTTAGTGGGGAAAAATAAACAGTCAGGCAGTGACACAGTGGGTCAGGCTGGTGTGAGAAAAGGGAGAGAGGGAAGGAGAGGGGGGTCAGAAGGGGTGTTAAGTCTTCCAGCACCCTCGAGCGACGTCCACTTATGACGCTCAGTAATGAAAAGTGAAGCTGTGAAATGAGAAAGGTACAGAGTCACCTCGCATCAGGATCTGAACGCCCCGAGGCCGGGAGGCTACTTCCTGTCACTGCTGGATGTGTGTGTTTGTCCGAGGTGGTAAAAGTACACACATTCTTTACTCCAGTCGAGGTGGAGATATCATTATGTGGTAAAAGTAGAAGTACTGGTTCAACTCATTTACTGAAGAAGTTATCTTCTCACAGTTTAGAGTAAAGAGGATCTCCTAAGCTCAGTTCTCTTTTCATGACAACCGTACGAGGAGGAATTATTCCTCATCCAGCCTTTTATATCAATGTTAATGAATGTGTCGTCTCAGAAATAACACAAATATCCACAGTTAGCGGGATGGACTCAGAGTGTGAGTGGTTGCCATGGTTTCTTCTTCTTCTTTCTGTTTCTTGGCGGATTTGCAAACCAACTATGTGCATACTGCCCCCTGCTGTGTCAGACTGTGTACACAAGTACACTGCTGTAATCATCGTAATGAAGGATATGAGTTGTGCAGAATTATGGGCGTGGCTGAACCGACTGACAGGTGGACGTGTCGTAGCTGAATATGGCATTATCTTAATGTTTCCTAATTTAGTCTTTAGTGTTTTTATTGTCATTTCCTATACCTGTGTGTCTGTACTAGTGTGTATTGTTGTTCACTTTAAGTGTGTCCAGTTATACTTTGGAGTTTCTTTTTCCCTCCAGTCCTGATCGCCCTCACTGTCTTCACCTGTGTTGCTTGGCTCACGTGTGTTTGATTACCCCGTGTCTGTTGAGTCTCAGTGTTCCTTCCCTCTTGTTGTCAGTTGTCGGATGGCAGTCTGTGTTGGTGTCAGCTTCTTCCCCTGTGACTCCTCGTGGCTCCCTGTGTTTTTGATCATTGTGGATTTTTGTTGGACATTTTGGAAGTAAGTTTTTGTTTGCCTTTGGCCTTTTTGTTTAATCAATAGTTTTTCTTTATTCTGCACTTGGGTCCATCTCCTTTGTTTTTTCAACGCACGTGACACATGGTACCACAACCATAGGGCGTTTCAAATCTATGGTCCAGCAGTCATTTGACAGAAATATGACGTTCCCTTAGTCTTATGTGGAAAAAACTATTTCTCTAAGATCTGCCGCAGAGCCACCAAACAGGTTTGGTTTTCAAAATAAAATAATTAAAAGTTTTTTTTTCATTTAGATTGAAAAAAATGTGAAGGGAAATAAACCTTGATGCCATCAGCTGAAGAGTGAAAGGGGTTCCAAGTACAGTAAGAAAAGGACCAACCCCAAAATGGTGCCCTGCGGGACTCCGTATTCACAGAGTTGGCCCGAGCAAATGCTTTCTGTGAGGTAGGACTACCTATGATGCCCATAGAAGGATCTGGAGACCCATCGTGTCAAAGGCAGCAGCCGGTCCAACAGAACCAGAACGGCAGAGTCCCAAGAACCAATAGTCATCGTAAGCTCTCAGCAGGGCTGATTCAGTGCCACAGCATGGTTTAAAGCCTCACTGGAACTTATCATGAAGTTCTTGTTGGTATTGGAGGACTTTTGACAGTAATCACATATTTTTCTCATGTTGTGCACACAATCAAAAAGAGCGGCTTATTCTTAATATAAAGCTACATAACCATAAAGGCCCCCCCCCCCCGACAGTCCATGTATATATACAGAGCGTGATGCAGATAGTGGTTAGCTCTCAAACTGAGCGAACTTTCAGCTAATAGAAAATCCACAGAGAGCAGAATTTGCACACATGTAGGACTGCTCCGTCTCTGCAGAGCGCCCCTTCTGCAGCTGAGCATTCACAGGTTCACTGGTCTGGAATATATGAGCAGAGGAGGATGGTGAGAGAGAGAGAGAGGGATACCCGCACTGGCTCTGTGACATCAGAGACAGAAGAAGAAGAAGAGGAAGTGTTGGACCCTCTACGCTCATCTCCTGATCTCCCCTACTCATGATGCTAAATTTGAGACAGGAAGAAGAAGGAAGGAGTATCAAATGTGAGAGGATAGACGGGAGTTCAAGGCGGAGGGGTCAGAGGAAGTGACGACGGCGATCTGTGTGCGCTCGGTCTGCCTCATTATGTGGAGAATGAAGTGAAACAGCCAAGGGGGGCATTTGTTCTGCGTGGACTACCCCTCAGCTGCCAAACATCAGTCTATTTATAGCAATGTAACGAGAGAGAGAGAGCAGCACAGGGGCTATCTCCGTGAGTCAGAAGGGGCAGTGAAGGTTGAGGCTCTCGCTGGCCGCGTTTCCAGAAATTGGATTCAGAAAAAGAAAAAAAGCCTTTCATTTGTCTACCTGAGCCTTCAGCGGCTCGGTTCTTTAGATTAACCGGCGGCTTTGATTCGAACCCGAGCTGTCCACTTTAAGGACAGTATCCTCTGTGCAAGGGCACATAAACTAACCACTAGGCCACCGGTGCCCCCTCTTTCCAGTTTTTGAAAAAAAACAACTTTTTTTGAAATATAATTGAATTCTATGTTTTAGCAACTTGTTACATATTCTCACAGACTGTAGAAAACACGGACCAACAATGCAGCAGCCAGTATGTCCTCCTTCTAACTTTAGATTCTGGTCCTGAATGGTCTGGATTTGTTTGGACCAGAGAAGGTAGGCGGTTTTAAGGCACCCCCACACGGCCGTTTTGGACGCCCCTCGGTTTGCCAGATATGAGAGCAGTTATCAGGTCATGGCAACCTGCATGAGCATCGACTCAAGGGAGGAGGGGGGGGGGGGGGGGGGAGACAGCTCTCCTCAATATTTTCAATTTGGACTGCAGTACCCATTTTAAACACTAGGTGTCAGAGTTACATACTGCTCCTTTAATGATGTAACAATATAACAGGAAATTCGTCCTCTTGGTGTTCATTGAAGTTGTGTGATAAAGAGAAAAGGATTCGTTCTCATGTTTGGGAAAAGCTGAATATTACGTTTTACTTGAGTAATGAACTGATATGTTAAACTGATCAAATCGATCACACTTATTATGAACTCTTCTTTCTGCTCGTCTTATTTAATCAAACCTCCGGGCTCACCAGGGGATCCTCCGTCCATTCACAGAAACTGATGGTAATAACTGGATGATCATGTCTTTAATCTTGTTGAAAAAGTGTCTTTCGGTGAGATAATTCGAGCTGTAACTAATCGTCTGGAGTGTGAGCGAGTGTGTTTGGAGGAGGGATGCTTTCATTCATCAGAAGCCATAAGAGACGGAGAGCTTCTCCTGCAGAGGGTTTGGCATCAGAGCTGAGACGATCCGGCAGCAGCAGACCAGATGGATTCACAGGGACGCTCATTAGAAGATCTCTGTGGTTCAGGGGCCCCCAGCTGCAGACGGCCCCTGAAACGATAATAGACTCCTGGAGTTTGGTCACAGCACCTCGAGTTTTAACCAGCGACATGATTCTTGTTTCTCAAACCTCATCAGTCCTCCCGCCCGTAGAAGGTTGCTGTAAATATTGAATTTGATTTCTACTTTCCTCAGCCGTGTCCGATGAATATTTGATGACGTTTTCTTGCATTTTCAAATCAAAAATTAAACAGCGCGTGAAGTGGGCAGGAGGTCTTATTCAAAAATTAGGACTCAGAGTCATCATGTGTCCTGACAGCTCGCCTACGATAGCACATCCACCCACGCTGACCCATATCGGCCGCGGACGACTACTCCCGTTGCTGCATCTCCATGATAACGTATCTCTTGCTTCAGCGCTTCCAGAGCCTCCATGACACGGTTCATTTGAAGAGAGCAACAGGGAGAAGCTGTGAGGTGGTACGGCTTTGCACAATTAGTGAGGTTAGGGATGGTTCAGTAAACGTACACACCGGATAAATGCCACGTGAGGTACATTTAAGGAGGAAAAATGAGTCAGTAACACAGATTCAATCTTTACACTGATCCTGCTTTATGACTAGAAACAGAAAATAACTCTCGACCACGTCACCAGACTCCATTTAAAGAAACAGTGATCTTACCTTGCAGATCACAGGACTAGCTGGTTTCTGACATGTCAAGGCAACGGTGAGAAAGAAAGAAAGAAACTCCTCTACTCTCTCTCTCTTTGCTTAAAGGTCACATGTTCTGTAAAATCCACTTCACCATGTTCCTCTAACTCTTAACATGTGTCTCTAGTCTGTCTACAAACCCCCCAATCATGAGAAAAGTCCATCCTCTCCGTCTTCTGCCTGCTCCACTTTTCAGAAAATGTGTGCTCAAACAGGCCGTTTGGAGATTTTCCCTTCATGACATCACAAAGGGCAGTAACCCCTCCCCCAGGTGGGTGACACTCCCACAGCTAGGTGTTTGTTCTGCCCTCTGAGTCTGCCTTCTCACCATAAACAATAGGGCATGGAGCGAGAAAGCCCGAGACACCCAAGCCCTTCCAGAGAGGGGCGTGGTCAGACACAGCTCATTTACATTTAAAGCTACAGACACAGAAACAGCCTGTTCTGAGCAGGGAGAAATAGAGGGGTTTATAGGCATGATCAAATACAGGATCAGAGTGGATTTAGAACAAGACACTTCACACACATGTTTTGAGGAGCTCTGAGACTTATTTACACTGAAGAGGAGGAGGATATGTGACCTTTAAAACAAACGGAACAAAAAGAGTAACTTTTCCTCATAGAAAATGGGAGCTGGTGATCTACCTCTTAGGTCAGAAGTTATGCCATTACCTCCTACTCACCACCTAGAAGTCACAAAATAACACCTTGGTGACCTTTGAGGCGATGGTAGACAAACAATCCCCATGTTCTGCTTTTTAAATGAGTGCTTTTTTCAATGACGGCTGTTTTGGATTTAAAAATCAAGGACATTGGCAAGGTCTCTGTACAGAAATGTTGCCAATGTCCTTGATTTTTAAACTGTATTTGTACAGCACAAAGTGTGCAGGAGGTTGCCTGCAACTTTGACTCATTCCTTTCCTATGCACCCGTCTTATGAAATAAATGTAGTTGAAACGTTTTAAAACTCACGGTATCAAAAAGCATCAAACATTACCTTAATCTGAGGACGTCCTCATACAGACGCCTGCAGAATACTCACACCATCCTATTTCCCACAGTGAGCGAGGTGGAGCAGAAACCTCACCTGTCAGTCACACACAAACATTACCGACGACTCGCAGCAGAAATCCTGTTCTTCAGCTTCGCAGGAGAGGAAAAGGTAATACCATTTCCATTACAGATGTAATATATCCAGCGCATTGCAAAGTAATAACTGTCAGAGAAACAGATCACCGTGGAGTCCCGTGCAGCCCGAGGAAACGCTGCACTGTTGTGTTATTTACACTTTGATGCTTTGAGCTGGTAAATCAATGCAACACTGTCGTCAACAAAGACTCAACACATCCGCGACAAGCTTGGCTGAAAACCAACATTAAAGTCACACTTTGGATCAATAGCACATTATTTATTCAGACATAAAAACATAGTGATAGATACTTTCTGGTTCTCTTACAGGGAGACGCAGGAGCACCACCTGCTGGTTGTTCTGTTTATTACAAACTCCTCATCAGAGAGGAGAAGGTCACAACAGGTGACTCCTTTATTCTCTCTGTGTATAAAATAAGGACCAAGGCTCTTCTCCTCATAGAAGATGAACCCTTAAAGCTCAGGTCTTTATGACTTTTACAAACACAGACTTTATTACATGTTCTCAGGTTTAAGCCCGGGCTCCTTTTTAAACATATTTCAGGGTGTAAATGATTTGAAGGTACAAACGTCTTGAAAGGCTCGAGTAGATCGCTTCAGCTGGCAGTGACAATAAGTCGCAATGTCTGCTGTCTTTTTAAATTTGTATATTTGCCTTAATTGGCGAGGAAAGTGGATAAAGTAGAAACCAGGGAGAGAGAATAAATAAAGCCTAGAAAGTGGTTTTACACGGGAACTATGATTACCCTGTTAAGTCCAGCACGAGCCCCAACATAACAAGTCCATGTTTTAAAGATCAAGCTGTCGGGGTCTCAGCCCAGTCTTCACCACACAGACTCGGCCCCTTCTTGTCCGGTAAGTCCTGCCGCGGTCTTTGTTGAGTCCGCTCAGCCTCTTGTCCTTTAGTTTCAGTCCTTCGGTGTCTGCCTGGATCTCTGCTGCTCCTGGTACTCCTTCGAGTCCTCCCAGGGACGAGGGCCTCGGATGTTCTTCCACTCGTCCAGATTGAGCTCCTTCATCTTCTGCAGAGAGGACGACAAGAAAGAAAAGAAATCAAGACACGAGGTTTAGGAGATCAAAGAAAAAGCACAGACAGAAAGCTTTGATTGAGTTCACGTAGGATCCTTCTCTCCTTTTGTTTGAGTCACTCTGAAATGAGCAGATCGGATTTTTAGTCTGCAGCTCTTTGTTGTATTCAGACTACACCCGTCTGTTTCGGGTCAGGACGCCCAGCCGCTCTCTCCTCACCTCGTACTCCTCTTCCAGGATGACCGACTGCTTCTCCACCTTCACCTTGGCCTCCAGTGACGGGTCCAGCTGAGAGAGAGAGAGAAAGAGAATTAACAAGAGACTACAGATCTTACATAACCAGTTCAAACCTAATGATGAAACTTCATGAGGGAGTTTGGTTTAAAGTCCCTTCTCCCTCCTCCTCGTCTTCGTGTATTTTTACTTGGTATAAATCTAAACGGCGGCGTTTTCTCACCACAGTTCAGCAAGAGGACCGAAAAGGACCGAAGTGAATCCCATTTTGAATCCTTACTTTTAATGACTTCTAATATTTCATGGAAATAATCCGGCGGTTACTCTGATGAGTTTCATACGTCTGTGATTGATTTTGAATCAGACCTACATTAGTACAGACGGTTAAAGAGCAGGAGTTAGAAGTGTTCTCAAATATAAAACAACAGTAAAAAGTCACGGAGCAGTGTCGGTCATACAGCGTCTGTTGTCTACAGACTGTTGTCATGGAGACAGGATGGACGTGCAGCGCTTTTCTTCGCTTCATGCTCCTGAGCGCACAGCCAGCAAAAAACAACCCGCTGGAAACGGGGCCTTCGACCGCCGCTTCCTGAAGCAGCCGACAGGAGCCGTTACAAACTCTCGTGTACCTGTGAGTCGTGTGGAAAATATATTAAACTATGATCCAGGTTTTAGAATAAGTGGGATTATTTTTAAATCATTTCATCGGGCTAATATCGGGGGAAATAAAAAAGTGAAACCAGCTGATACGAGTCTGAAGTGAAAACTCCTGGAGGGTTAATCACGTGCTTTTTGACAACAGTTCAAACATTCAGTGCATAAAATCCAGGAGGACACACTCGCAGAGCGGAGCTGAGTCTCTGCTCCTCGGGGTCAGAGAGGAGAGCCAGCAGAGAGGGGGGGCAGCTGTGTGGGCGGGCTGCCAGGGGCTCAATGCCTCCTCTCTAACTCTGTCTACATCCACAGCCTAGTGCCGCCACACATGGATGGTAATAAGAAAAGACGCCCCCGCCATCTGGCTCCCACCCCCGCCAACGAGCATCAGAGCAAAAGAAGCACCAAGCAGCGGCCGCCTTCCCCTCGCAGCCGGCTCATCAGAATGTAACGGCTGCTGATAAAGGGCTGCTCTCCTGTCACTTTAATGAATCTCGTCTGTCATCTAATGAGTTATTGGAGCTTGTTTTCACTTACACTGACTCATTCTAAACGGGTTAGACAAGCCGTCAGCGCTGCGTGCCTGCAGTGATGGACGGACTAATTAGATCATCGAAAGTCTTTAAAAATAATCCTTAATGAGGCTGAGAGGAGCTCAGCTCACTGAGACTGCAGCAGTCCTCACAGACGGAGAAACATCTCTGCATGAGTGCTATTTGTAGAAGGAATAAATCATTTCTCTCACGTGCAGTTATTCCTCTGACCACTTGGGGGAGCCACAGCACAGTGACTGAACAGAGGAGATCTTTGCAGGGCTTTCTTGTGATGGTGGAAAGATGGAAGGTGAAACTGGTCACGTTTATTTGAAGTAACACTCCTTCTTACAGGTGAAATGCACACGTTTGTTCTCTACTGACCTTCTTCCTGATCCTCTGGGCGTCGTAGCGAATCTGCGTGAACTCTCGCAGTCCGAAGGAACCTCCGACTACGAGTATCTGAAAACATCCAGAGAACACGTGGTCAGTCTGTGTGATGAGTAGAACTGTAGACACTCATGTTACAGCATTAAAAAGCTTTTGAG
The DNA here is from genome assembly GCA_020745685.1 of Tautogolabrus adspersus. Classification (NCBI taxonomy): domain Eukaryota; kingdom Metazoa; phylum Chordata; class Actinopteri; order Labriformes; family Labridae; genus Tautogolabrus; species Tautogolabrus adspersus. Next base: position 26,432,597 of record CM036552.1, read on the forward strand.
TCAATGAATCGAGCAGTTTCTTCTGAATCATGTCGAACAGTTTGTTTTGTCTTCATCAGCGTCTAGTTTTAACTTTGAGGAGAGTTTCATCAAGTCGTCATGATTCAAAGAAGATTCTGAGGTTTCCATCACTCAGAGCAACTTTGACAACAGAAGTGAAACTATCCCTCAGTCTAAGGAGGAATAGAGTGAGGGTAACATGGTAATCAAGTCCAGGTTAGACTAGTGTACAGTGAATGTACAGGGTTTAAACCTGGACCTGGTCCCTGTGTGACCAATGGAATTAAAACAGTTAGTTACGACCAAGCAATCTGATTGGACAAGGAGTATTTCCTGAGTGCCAATAAAGGAGAACAACATCAGAGACTATTCACATCATGTATCCCTCCTCCTCGGCCAGGAGCTCAGCCTGAATAGATGACAGAGTTTCTCAGACTGGGCGGACTCCAGATTTTAAATCAAGACCTCCACTGATCGGCTTCTTTCTCACGCCATCACTGTGGTTAGAAGGAAAACGCCTCTTTCTAAAACAACAAAGAATTAGGTTGGAACCCTCGACTAATGTAAAACCAATATTTACAGTCCATGTGTAAAACCCGTTATGAATCTCGAGAGATTTGGTAAACAAACGAGATTTGGATGTTACTGTTATCTGCTAACGTTCATGTGACAAAATTATTATTTGTGCTGTAATTAAGATTCCGAGTTTATTAAACTATAATAAAAAACAGAGACGTCGCAATAAAATATCAACAATAAAGTGAACATACGGAACTAAACTCTACAAGCAGCGTCTTAAATCCACCTGCTAACCGGAAAGCTAACGTGCTAGCTAACTTAATCAACGCTAAAATACGGAATATAAAAGTTACTTACGAGCATGGGGACTCCATATTTCACCGTCTTGTTCTTCCGCAGCGCCTTCAAGTTAAACATGACTCTTGTTTCCAGCTAAAACTTCATTTTACTGAGGAAAACACACCGGTCAGGTCACATCTGGGACGGGTCCCTCGCACTAAATCGTTCGTACAGGTACAGCTGTGAGAACGGCGAGACAGTTCCGGTGTGAGTCGTCCTCGGTGGCGATGAGAAAGTGACGGATTTTGTTTGAAAAATTGAACATATTCTTTTAAAAATGCTGTAAAATATGTCCTTCTAATATCCAGATTTATTTTTTTAAAGTCTCTTTAGTATTAAAAAGAGTTTTGTTGCGTAGAGAGCTGCTATTTGTACTTTGTACATCTGTGTCTTTACATGTTTTGGTTTTACACGGATATAGAAACCTTACATCACTTCTATGTCATGTTTGAAAACCTTATTACGTTCAGTCTAAACACACTAAACTAAACTAAACATGTCTTTGTAATTGTCCTACCATGTCTCCAGCTGTTTGCATACTTTCATCTCCATTCAGATATTTTCATTTATTTGACTAAGAACAAATTGCATCAGTTTGTGCAGGCGCTTCGATGTTTGAATGAGGTACATACCCAACACATTTGGTCAATCAGTTTGATTTACCTGTATGGGCGGGACTAAGGTCAGCACCTGGGCAAATCCGGCGAGAGCTTTCTTCTTCTCTAGTTTTCAGAGGTTGTTCCATCAAAATGTAGCATTACTGCCCACTACTGGATTGAAAGAAAACTTCAATCTAAACCATTTTGATTTTAAAAAACTTTAGAAAATGAAATGGTTTTTTTTGTGCGTCATTCTTATGAGCTGGTCAGAAGAAGAGGTTTTTATTCTGTAGCATGAATAATAAAATCCTCTCTGTTCCAGTTTATTCAGGTCTAGATCTCCTCTATATGTGATTGTAATATTCAAAGTTTTAAGGCCACAGAGTGTAGGTCCTGTTCTTACGTGTGTTTTGAGGTCATATACACACAATTACATGATGCAGAAACTGTCATTATAGGTCGTTCTGGATCAGAGAGCCCCAGAGAGTCAGACAGTCACTGAGAGAGAGTCCCAGATAGAGTAACACAGTCACAGAGAGTCAGAGAGAGAGAGTCAGAGAGAGAGAGTCAGAGAGAGTCCCAGATAGAGTAACAGAGAGTCAGAGAGAGTCCCGCAGAGAGTAACATAGCCCCAGAGAGAGTCCCAGATAGAGTCACAGAGAGTCGGAGAGAGAGAGTCAGAGAGAGTCCCCCAGAGAGTCACAGAGAGTTCATATCTTCTGCAGCAAACAGAGAAGAGGAAGAGGAAGTATAGCAATTTTTCTTTATTACAATTTTCGTCTCTTATTTTCAATCAGGTGAAGAAAAATACCTTTTTTTGTTCAGTATAATAAAATATGTTAACTTTATTCATTTATGAAGAAAAACAATGACAACAAGAAAATAAAAACAGGAACAAACATTTTCTCTCTCCCTCTTTGTAAACCTGGAGAGCTGCTGCATTGCGTGGGAAACAAATACAACGAAGACAGAGTGTGAGGGAGCAGGGAGGAGGCCGGAGAGGAGGAGGAGGAGGAGGAGGACGAGGAGGAGGAGGACGAGGAGGAGGAGGAGGACGAGGAGGAGGAGGAGGACAAAAAGATAAGGCCAGAGACGTACAAAAAAAGTGTGGTGGCGGGGCGGTCGGAGGACGTGGCGGTGATCAGAGCAGGTAGGCTGGTTGTCCCAGGTTAGGACGACTGACAGAGAGTTCACAGGTCGCTCTCTCCGTACAGAGCGGTGGAGAACGACATGTAGTCCAGGGCTCCGGGCACGGCGTCCGGCCCGGTGTAGGGGGCCATGCGGGCCATGCAGTACTCGGCCTGGTCCGGAGGAAGCTCCCTGCGCAGCTCATCGGCTAAAATGTAGTTCTGTTGAGGATGAGGAAAAGAAGGTGACATTAGAGGAACAGCTGGACGCTCACAGGTCACTCCAGAGATATACAACACGCTTGAGTTAAAGAGTTAGAACTTTATTTTATTAAAGTACAAATTAAAGGTCTAAGAGTTGTGATGCAGCTTTCAGCACAACCTTTTTTATTTACAGGCCTTTAATGATTAAAGAAGTTTGCAGAGATGGAGAGAACAGGAAGAACTGAGGAACTCGAGCATCATCACCATGAAGCCTTTTCTTTGATTTAGACCAGTCCACACTCACAACTTCTACTCTGCTGTCTTGTTGCTTTTGATGCCTACACCACAACACCTCACTGTACCTTATCTCCAGCCAGCACTTTGAAGGAGGCCATGACTTGGTCGGCGGTGTCCGTGTCGGCCGTCTCGCGGGACATGAAGTCGATGAAGGCCTGGAAGGTGACGATGCCCATCCGGTTTGGGTCCACGATGCTCATGATGCGGGAGAACTCGTTCTCACCCTGGGAGCCACAGAGAGGAACGATGAAGCTCCGTATAGAGATGACATTTCTTTATTTTCAGCACGAACATTTATTAGAAAAGTATGACGGAGTGTTAAAGAGAAAACCAAACGGTTCAAGATTCAAGTCTTAAATTAAAAAGATTAAAGATAATATTCTAAGAGTAGGGTCGTCATTTTATGAGATTAAAATTGTAAAATTAGGAGATGAAAGTCGTTCATGTACAGGAATGAAATAGAAGGTGTCATTTTAAGATATTAAAGTCGTACATATAAGAAAATAAAGTAGTAATTTGAGTCTTTGGTTGGATATTTTATTGTGAAGGGGCAAAGACAGAGAGCAGCCGTCTGGCGTCAAATAAGGAAGGAGGAGCGTCTGGAGAAGTGACAGAACAAACTTCATGTCTTTGCACGTCAGGACCTCAGAAGTATCAGCACGCTTTCATCTCCTCATTTATGACTTTCATCTCCGGATATGACGACGTGTGTCTCTAACACTCCGTCATACTAAAGTGTCAAAATAAAGAATAGCTTCACCATGAATCTTCAAATGCTTCTTCATAGAGCTCTATGGACTCTGAATGATCAGACATGCAGACATTTAAAAATGACGTGTGCACTTTACCGATACACAAACAGGTCTCGTTTATCACACTCAAACAGACGTTCATACTTGAGGAGTGCTCATGGCTTTACCAGGTTGTAACCAACGGAGATAAGGCAGGTTTTGAAGTCTTCAGCATCCATGATTCCTGATCTCTTCTACAAGGTCACCAGGAGGAGAGGGAGGAGGAGAGGGAGGAAGAAGGAGGAGGAGCAGGAGGAGGAGGAGGAGGAGGAGCAGGAGGAGGAGAGTGAGGAGGAGGAGAGGGAGGAGGAGAGGGAGGAGGAGGAGCGGGAGGAGGAGGAGGAGGAGGAGGAGGAGGAGGAGGAGGAGGAGGAGGAGAGGGAGGAGGAGGAGGAGGAGGAGGAGGAGCAGCAGGGATAGTGAAGGCAGAATCATTGAAAAGGTAAAGGATGAACAAAGAGGAGAATTCAGCAGGTGAAACACAGAAAATCCACAACGTGGATGTTGAACAGGTTTGGGAAATCACCAGGGAATTTAAGAGGGGAAGGATTAGAGAGAAAGGAGGGATCAGATGAAGAACAGGAAGAAATACGAGAGGGGGGGGGGGGGGGGTACAAAAGAAAAACAAAAAAGAAAAGTTAAACCTCTCCCAGCCGGGGTCAGGCTGCGATGGAGTACCTGTGCATCGTTGGCGATATCGAAGCCCAGGCTGATCAGGCAGGCCTTGAACTCCTCGGCGCCCAGAGTGCCCGAGTGGTCCTGCGAGGGTGGGAGGCCAGTGCCAGGCGAGGTGAGGCGTCGGGGGGGCCACAGGCCATGCAGCAACACATACAGCCGTATCAGTGACGGTGAAGGTGGAGGAGAGGGGGGTGAGGGGGTGTTGGAGGTGGGGGAGGAGGGTGGAGGAGGGGGTGCACCATGCACAGGGGAGGAGAAGGAGGTGAGGTGAGGTGGGGGTGAAGGTGGGGGGGGGAGTCATGCAGGAGACAGAGAAGAGAGAACACAGTGCATATCATTAGGATGTGGCAGGTGAACACTCTGCTGGGTGAGGGCATTCACAGGTGTTAATGTGCAGTGTGCAGCCAGACTGCAGGTGAGCTCAGGTTATTCGTCCACGCCACACAGCACGCTCGTCTCCGTACTAAAGTTCCTCTTAACCTTCTCTGTGCAGCGTTAATGCAAAAACACTTCATCACACACTTTCAGCATTAACAGTTACATTCACCAAGTAGACTCAAAAATGTTATTCCTGATTATCTGTAACTCCTCCTTCTTCAGTCGTTTCAAAGTCGATCTAATAGAACAATAACCTCCATCAGGGAGGATGGCGTCTCTCTCGTGTCCACAGAGCGCCCCGCTCGCCTGCTTTCAGCACTATGTAACTTTGTCAGCGGGCCGAGGTCGTCTGGTGAGAAGTGCGTACGTCTTTACGGCGCTAGTTCACACAGCAGCCTTCAGCTACAAAGCAGCCAGTTAGCCCGTCTCTGTACTGTTTGATACGACGGCTGAGGCTGAGAGGAAGAGGACGGATGAAGATAAGAAGAGAGACGGAGAGCGAGCGGGAAGCAGAGTGTACATCCCTGCAGATATTATTCAGAACAGATTGAGACGTAACGTTAGCCTGTATCGTTAGCGGTGTCATCATTGTCTTATGTTTAGCAGCTTTACCGGCTGCAGAAAGTCGTCGAGTTAAGTCTCTCTTTTTTTCTTCTTGTGCATCAGATCAATCTGCCGGTCGATACGCCTCGCTGAAAGCTTCAACCCTAATGAAACATGACAGAAAGTCCAGGTTCAGGTCCACCGCGGCTCCCGGTACGCTCTGATTCTTAACCCGGGGTATTGATTAATGAGAGGGCCGCTCTGGAAAACTGCATGAGCTAATGGAGGAGTCAGCAGGAGAGGGTGAGGAGGAGGGGGACAGGGAGCTAAATAAAAACTCATCCATAATTGGTGCTGTTCCTGACACATTGAGCCGCAGTGTAAACACAGAGTCCTGGAGGTATGGGTTATAGAGACAGCCTTCAATGGAGAGAGATTCTGCAGCTACCTAAGGTCATTTCCTTCATGACTTTATGGTCTCAATCTGTAGTTTCAAGTCTGCTTAAACACAGCGTGATGTTCAGTTTGTACATTATGATCCCGTTGACTCACAGAGAGCAGAAAGTAGGCGAACTGTAGGCTGTGTGTACTGTATCACAACAGAAGCGTAGCGTTGTGTATCCACCCTCTCGTCCAAATATGGTCATTTCTGGCTCCAGTAAAAGTGTACGGTGTTCCCCGAAGGCACAGGTAAGAAAAAAGAAAAAATCTGTGCGTACGGAATAACCATACCTGCAAATAACTCCTCAAATGCAGCGATTAATCGTGAAGAACAAAATCGATCGTTTGATATATTTTCCAAAAATGCATTAATCTTTTTACACCATGAAGCCTTTTTATTGACTCGAGTCTCACTTTATAACATGAATATCTACCACTAGTCAAAACAGCTCAGCACCGCCCATGACAGCCCCCCCCCCCCCCCCCCCCCCCCCACGCTGCTTGTTCCTGCATCGTGACTCATTACGACACTTACCCTGTCGAAGTGGTTGAAGGAAGCCCGGAACTCGTTGAGCTGCTCCTGGCTGATGCCTTTAGCGTCTCGCGTCAAGATCTGGTTCTCGATCTCGTTGATGGTGCGGGCGATGGTGGTGAGTAGCTGCTCCCAGCCCACACGGATGTGCTGCAGAGAAGAGAGAGAGTGACAGAGAGCGTGTTAAAGGACGTCTGAAGACGAGACGGGGACCTTTAGGGTCTAAAGTCTGGTTCAGACTTTGAAATTGGGAATCATCACACACATGAAGAGATTCTTTACAGATCGTCTCCAGAATCTTGAGCTAGCTCGTATGACCTCATTCTACCAAAACATGGTTTATTCACGATATCGTTTTTAGCGCTGTTTTTCCGTGGAATTCAATTGTTAAAGGTCATGAGTATTGGGGTAGCTGGGTGTCATGGTTACAGGCTTAAGTCTCTTGATGATGGTCTCTTGAGGATTTGAACGGGGAAATTTACTTCAGGAACCAGAGCCGCCGAAAGTGGGCGGTCACTGTTGAGCTCTATGGGCGCAACCATGACGGTATGTTAGTTTCAGTTTAGGACCGACCTTGTTTTTTGGGCTTTTTTGCCTTCTTAAAGAGGACAGCTGAAGAGAGACAGGAGACGTTGGGAGCAGAGAGTGGGGACGACGACATGCAGGGCAGAGGTCGCTCCCGAACCCACGGCCGCTGCGACAAGGACAACAGCCTCAGCACATGTGGCGTCCCAGGGCGGACTTTGTTTTTGATGAGCCCCACATGCGGCTAGGCCCCAGAAAGCTTCCCCCTCTTTCCCCCCTTATGGGCAGCCCTGATAACTGCTCTGAAACGGGTCGGCTCAGGTGCAGAAATGTAATAAAAACGGAATCATTTTGTTGTTCTGGTTGAAATAAAACATTACAGGTAGTGTAACGTTGATACTTTTTCAGGTGGCACATCTCCAAACATCCTAAAACTACCTTTTCTCTTTGTCTACCTTCTCAAACCCAAAACATCGGACACTGAAAGCTCAAATAAAAAATGCATACAAATGATTTTCTGTCTCCAACCAGGTGAGAAGAGCTGAAAAGGTGGGCAGAATTTTCATCAATAAGAGAAAGCAGAAGAGTTGATGAAATATTATCGGCATGAAGCAGAAAGGCTCGCTCTGTTTTACCTCCATGGTGTAGTTGGTGTGCTTGTTGTCAAAGATGAGCGCTTCCTGGATCAGCTGGTGGTCTCCCTCCAGCTGGTCGATCTTTGGCTTGTAGTTGACGATGCTCTTCTCGTACTGGCGGAGGTGTGTCAGCTGGTCCTCCAGGGTGCCGTGCATCTCGATCGAGATGCGGCCGATTTCCTGCAGCGACACACGAACACAGATTATTATTACACACTGTTCACAAAGACAAGCGAGTCACTGCAAAGTTTAGGAAATTAAAACATACAAGGATTATTAACGATCTCAGATCAGCCTGTCAGGTGGACTCATTTGTTTCCGGTATTTTACATCTTCTCACGCTCAATTAGCTGCAATTTCATGAACAAAGAAAACTATTTTTGACTTTATTGGACAGGTTTTTTTTACTTTTTAAAATCAGGATGACGGTAAATGTTGTCAATAAAAGCAACAAATTCTTCTATGAGAACTTCACTTTCAGAGGAAGAAGAGGCTTCCTGTCCTTGCAGAGCCTTGCTGCCAGTGCCTACATGTACCAGAATGCATTGCACCAGAGCAGCCTCGTCCTTTGCCTTTCTTCGGCAGCAAAATCTTGCACGCAAATAAATGCTGCTGCATATCTGTGACTCTGAACTCATACTTTGGGAAAAAATGTTCAGTTTAAAGTTTGCAATACAAGGAAAGGTAGAGACTACGAATCAAAGCTGGAATAGTTTGTAGTTCTTAAAGTCCAGAAACTACGTCAGTGACAGCCATATCACCTTTTTTAACCATATGACTGACTCTGAAGGAGGAAGGTGAAGCAGGAAATGAGTGACTGGCCCTTTAAATCACCCCAAACTGAAGTCAGACATTCTACACAGGACTGGACTATTTAAAGCTCAAACCAAACACAACCATGTACTGTAACCACACACACAAACTGAACTCCGCACAGGCCGCCCTCGTCAGCACGCTGGCCTCCTTCTGAACTTGTAGCGTGGTCATTTGACCGCCAGCTCTATGCACACACTGACCTCCATCTTGGTCTGGATCCAGGGTCCGATGACGTTGGCCTGGTTTGCAAACTGTCTGCGCAGACGCTCGTTGTTCTGCTGCCGGGCGTGTTCCTCGATCAGAGCCTGGTCACGCTGCGGCACCAGCTGCCTGACCTGCAGCCGGACGGAGAGGGGTGGAAGAAAACACGTGTTAGTGAACATGACATGAGACCTGATGAAGAGGGGAGGAGAAGAACTCAAACCTCTGACCAGCATCCGACTGTGCGGACACTAACCTCCTGCATCAGATCTTTCTCTCTAAGCGTTAAAGAACATCTGGACCTGTTTTTACTTCCTGGTTCATGGGAGACTTTTCTGACCTTGTCCCATTTGGCGTTGATCTCCTGTGGGTTGATGGTGGTGTAGGGGTTGGAGCCAGCGATGTTCACGTGGTAGGTCTGCACAATCTTGGCGATCTCGTTGTGGATGCCGAGGATGGCCTGGCGCTCCTTGTCGGCCTCGGGCAGCGTGGCTTTGAACTGCTCATGAGCCGTGCTTAATCCCTGACGCACAAGAACACAAACCAACCTCCTCTGTCATTTCTTAAAATCAACATTTGATCAGACAGTTTCATATCGACCGATCATGACAGGCTGCACGCCTTTAAAGTTCAACTCCCATCTTCAAATCTGTCTTAACTTTATTCTTATCTGAAATAAAGTTTGACACCTGAGTCAGCCGTGTTCACAAACTGAGCATTTATAAATAACGTCTTTAAATCTGGACAGGACCAGAAAGTGAACGCCACCATGACGACTTTAGTTTACATTCACAGAGACATACCTTCTTCTTCTTTCATCCATTCCTCTCACTGCTCACCTGGATCTCCTCGATGGTGTGGACGATGAACGTGTCCTGCAGGTCCTCCATGGCGCCCTCCATCCAGTTGTTGAATGGAGCCGCTCTCTTGGCGAACTCGAGGTACAGCTGGTCGATGGTTTCCAGAAGCTTCTCAGTTCTCTGTCGAGTTTTAAAACAAGTCATGAGTGTTTTAATCATCTTATGATAATATGAATTATTATAACATCTATCCGTCCGAGCCTTTAGTAACTCGCCCCTCTCTCACCTGTAAAGCCTCGCTGCGTTTCTGGGTCAGCGCTCCCAGCGTGTCCCACTGGTCACAGATCCGCTGGCAGCGAGCGTTCACACTCGGGGAGTCGTAGTAGTCCAGCTCACTGATCACAAACACGACAGAGGATTTATTTCACTTGTACTACTTCATCTGTTTTACATTCTGACGCACTTTGATGCCTTTAAAATCCTGCTGCGTTTTTCTCTTTTATAGTGAGAAACGTTTTGAAAAGCCTCTAAAGGGCTTTGACAGGTGCACAAAACTGGAAAACTCCTGAAGTGTTCGTGCTGAGCTGCATGTGTGAACACAAACAGCTGAATGTTTCTCTCTGACTTCACCCGGAGTTTCTCCTCCAGCCTCCTCGTATTTATTCTGCAGAAAGTCAGAGTGAGCTGCTGTGAGAACGCAGCAGGATATAATCAGGAGAATTCACCACCTTTCTGTCTGACAGGGAAAGTCTCCCGCTGTAAGGTGCATGTGTGAACAACCAGGTAAATGAGCAGGACAAAAAGTGAGAGAGAGGGAAAGAAATATATCTCTAATCACTTCATGGATGCAGTACTCCCTCTCTTTTGTTTTCAATAACTTCATCTTTACCCATCAGCCCCGGCTCCCCTTCTCTTACTTTAACTCCTGTGCGATGGCGGCGATCTGCTCCACGCGGTCCTGATGTGCAGCCAGGTCGCTCTCGAAGGCCTCGTGTTTCTTCAGCAGGGCTTTGATCTCCGACAGAGAGGCCGCCTCGTAGTCGCGTTGCTGCAGCATGTCCTCCTTACCTGCAGGGGGAGACACAGGAATGTTTCAGTGACGGAAGCTCTCCAGTCTGATCTTTAAATCAGTATTATGTGTCAGGACCTTCCTTAATGTTTACAGTCTATGGTACCTTCAGTCCAGGCTTCGTGGATCGCTGCTTTCTGGCGAAATTTCTCGGCCAGGTGGTCGAGTCTTTCCAGCCTGCGGATCTCGTTGAGGAGCCACTCCTCATATCCTTTCTCTGCTCCCTCCAGGTTTCCCCACGCGTTGTTGATATCCTGAGTGAGACAAAGGAGGAAACCTGCTGAAAACACTGCACAGGTAACATGAACATACTTTTGTCTACAACTTTCAAATCATGAGTTTGAAAAGAAAACGATCTGAGACTGCTGCAGCCTGCAGGACGTCTGCTGCCACAGGTTCCATTTTGAAAACTTCTGCACAAAGATTGTTTTCATGGTTTTTTTAGACTTGATAAAAACCACATTAACATTCAACAGTTTAAAAGAAAAAAGATTTCAGCCTGTATGCATTTGGCTGCAGGAGGTGGGGATCGAACCCCCGAACTTCCGTTTGAGAGACGACCGACTCTACCACTGAGCCACATGCAGCCGGCCCATAACAATTTTGTTGGCCATATTTCAGCCGCACTGCAGAGAGATATCTAATATCCAACAAGCAGCCGTTTGATTTGCAGGCTGATGAAAATGAGTTGAATTGTCTTTCAGATTTCTGTGAGCTGAGCGAACGCTTTAACCTCCGACACGTCAACGTTTCAGAGAAGTCTCAGTCTGAACTCAAACTTCTGTAGACTCTGAGTTTCTGTGACCTACCGAGACCATCTTCCCCTCAGAGGGCATGAAGGCGGGCCTGTTGCTGAGCCTCAGTTTGGTCTGCAGCGTGTTGAAGTTGATCTCCAGCTGACACTTCTCGTGCACTTTAGGCGGCTTGTGAAGACGGCGGTAGTCTCTGAAGTCCTCCAGCTTCTGCTGCATGGCCTGCATGGTGTTCTCAGGCAGGCGGTTCTCCAGCCAGGGGATGGTGCGCCGGATCCACTCCAGCAGCTGAGGTGTGTGTGTGTGTGTGTGTGTGTGTGGGGGGGGGGGGGTCAGAGGAGGAGGACGGAGGAGAAGGTGACAGGAGAGGTGAAGGAGAATCATGCACAGAAAGGAAAAAGGATGATTATTGAGGTGAAGTGAATAAATGTGCATGAGGAAAAGAAGAACACAGTAAGAACTTTGATCAGAGACTGTTTTGGTTCATTTCTTGCAAACCGAATAAAAATCTCTAAAACGATTTGAAGTCCGATTTAAAGGACCAAACCTTTCTGTTTGGTTTTTGCACGTTTCATCTCATTTAGTTCAACGACTCGATGGATAAAGACGACTCATCCGAATTCTTCGAGGCTGATTAAACTTTGATGCATACATCGGCTATAATAACAATTTTCAAAATAAGACTTCCCTGGATATTTGTTGTTGCTGTCTTCTTTAATAAATCATCCCTGTGTCATGTGTGCTTTAACTTTAGTCATTAAACTGTGTCACCGTCACTGCAGGTCTAGATTTCTGCTGCGATGAATTAAAGACAGCATTCGTAACAAGTGTTGTGATGTTCCCGACCTGATTCTATTGAACGGCTCTTCACGAAGAAGGAAGAGATCTGAGTCTCGCTTTGGGAACCGCTTAGAGGCTGTTTCATCTCTAGTCCTGCCAGTTGAGATGATGTCCCTGTTTTCATTGGCTCTATTTTCCAAAGTTCAGGACGGTCATCTTTCTGAAACCGGACTTTTTTCTGCTTTGCTTAAGTTTTGTAAACTGTGTGCACGTGGTTGCGTTGCAGATCGGTCTGCACAGATTGTAAATGTGTTCATAAATAAACATCTGATGATCTGAATAGTTGCAGGTTGAGTTCACGGCGACATGTTTCAGCTTTCATTTAAAATGTTATCGAGCGTCTACAGGAAGGTTTTTATATTCTCCTGACGTTCACTGAAAGACGTCCTGGATGTTCAAACTGAAGATCATAAATCATCTCACAACATGTTTTGTTGTCAAATGATTTGATGACCGTTATCTTCGCTTCTTTGACTCGAGCTGAAACGGGCAAAAACACTTTTCATCTTTTTATAATGTCAGTTTATAAACCTGACAGTTTCCCGCCTCTTGTTCTCCTTCTACCCCGTCTGTGGTCCTAACCCTGCACCTGCACGGAGCAGCCACCCCGGGGAGCAGGGAGGCGAGGGAGCAGCTTATAAAGGAGTACAGGGAGACAGGAGGAGTAGAGGAGGAGCAGGATAACCGTAGGAGAATGGGGGTGTGCTCACATCACTGGCCAGCTTCTCATAGTCCTCCATCAGCTGCTCGTTCTCCTGGTTCACAGCTAGCACCTTACAGATCCTGTTGGCTGCCGTCTCTGCCTGCAAGACGAGGGTGAGGGAGAAACAGAGTGAGGACCAGAGACTGGAGCTCGTTCACTTTCATCAGTTTCAGCTGTTTGTGGACACCCACGCTCACTTTATCAGGATGTAGCTTTTTATTATTCATAAAGAGTCCGTCATCATGTTCATGCAGTAGTCCCCCCCCCCCCCCCCCCATGACGCCCCTGATTGTCATTTTAGCCTTACAAACACAGAGCGACGCTGCTGTGAGGGTAAAAACCCCAGAGGAGATCACTTCCTGAACACGGCCATAAATAAACGGCGGCGTGGAGTCAGTTTACCCAAAGATGAAGGCAGGAGAGAAACTAAAGCGGCGTGCACAAAGTGAGGAAGATGTGCAGAAAGACTCAGCTGGAGGTCAAAGTTGAATCAGCAGAGTTTCAAAGTGTGGAAGATAAAAGAGCGGGAAATGAGACATCAGTGCCAACGCCTCGACGTTACAGTTAATTATCTGAACTTTTATTATCCTTCTGTAGATTGATATGTACCGTGTTCTCTTCTTTTACACTTTGAGTCTGTGATAACGACGGACTACGTTCTATTTGAGGATCAAAATTGAAAGAAAAGTTGAATCTGGACACGAATGAGCCGCGTTATGAAATCTACGTTTGCAGCTCTGCAGGGTCGTCGTGACACCGACTGGATCACCTGATCAAGGTGTCAAGACTTTGAAAGATGACTACGTCTGGATTACCTGTGCTCTAAACTAGAACAAACTATTTGTCCACAGGGGGCGCCAGAACTCACACAAACTGAAATCTTTAATGTTTGATTTTTGCAGAGCCCTTTAAAGAAACAAGTCTGTTTTTTGGGGGGTTAGTTTCTGTTGAGGTTTACGTTTTTTGTTCACTTGACAAGAAAACGTTCTAGTTTTGTGTTCTCACGAGAAGATTTACATGTTCATGAAAAGGTTTTTAACGTACTCCCAAGAAAGTTTAACGTGCTCACGATTACGTTTTTACGTGTTGAAGAGAAAAGTTTTGCATTCTCACATAAAACAGATATTTTTAGCTCACAGAGACGGTAAATGAGCGTGAAGCTCATCCTTTGAGACGGTATACAGAAGAAACTTTCAAGCGATCTGGTGATTGATTTCGTGCTGTTTCTGGTGAGGTACTTTAACCTTTAGATTGAGTCTTTGATGATCCTGTAATGTTTGAGTCTTTGGATCCAAATGTGAGAACCTTTAAGTTTCAGTCGAAGACGACTCGAAACATTTAAGTTTGATTCAATAAAAAACACAAACTTGAGGTTTTGATTGGCTGGTGATATCTCATGAAATCATCCTTTTTTAATTAACAACCTGTTTTCAAGATTTGATCCAATCAGAGCTCTTAATGAGATCAGGTGTAACCGTCCTGAGAGCATGTCTCAAAGCGAGGAGCTCCCAGCCGCCCCGGTGGGGGGTGGGTAGATTACGGCGGGGGGGGGAACACGCCTCGGGCTGAGACATGCTCTACGGGGTCATCAGCAGGCGAGCGTCCTTAAAAGGAGAGGCGGGATGTTCAGTTCATGCTTCTGTGAGCAAATGCACGCTGGGTCTCTTCTGGAGCGCTCTGTCGTGACATCAGAGGTCAAAGAGAGGACAGAAAGCGTCTCATCGTGGACGTCTCTCATTTATCATCCTGATATTTGGATCTCAGAGCTCACAGACGATGTTTCAGGAACACGGAGCGTCTTTTTATGAGACTGAGAGACACTTTGAAGGTCGTTAAGTTCTTTTTACAGAAACATTAAAGGTACATTCTGCAGCTTTGATACCGAGGGTCTTCATTTTACCAACACATTCTCTCTTTTTAAGTACCTGAATGACCTCAGGATAGAAATCATTTAAAAAAACGAGTGGAAAACGCCCTGACAAAGGCCATCAGGCTGAAAGTCGCTGGCGTGATCCGCTCTTTTTCTTTCCTTTCCACCTTCACCTGTCCCACAGAAGTGTAGCTGTCACCTCTTTTAGAAACATCCAAAAGCTGCAGCGTTTCTTGCCACATTTCTTTGCAGGATTAACTTCCTGTTTGTAGAGGAATAACTCTTTCCTCTCGCAGCATTGTGTTTCCTGATGTTGTCATTTTGTATCTAAAGTCGAGCCCGACCGATTAATCCACCAGCCGATAATATCGGCCGATATTATCCAATCCAGTGATCAGTATCGGGTCATTTTAACGCAGATGTCAGAATCAGAATTTGTGTTTATTGCCAAGTACATTTACATACAAGGAATTTAACTTGTTTTGGTGCAAAACAATCAGAGTGTCGAGCAGTTTCCAGTCGAGTGACCATCTTGTCTTCATTATAAATCTTTGATATCTATATATATCGATCTACCTCTACAGATTGAATCAGTATTGGATTTTTTTCTCTCCCTGATATCGATATCGGCCCCAACAATCACACATCGGTCGGGCCCTAATGTAAAGCCGATTAAAGTCTCTCATGTAAGCAGCCGAACACTGACTGTTGGAAGGTAACGACTGTGTTTGGTTGCCCGGGTAACCGCTCAGTGGTTGTAGAATTTCTCTCTGGCTCCTGTTTCTCACCTTCTGCTTGCCTGAGAAGGCGTGGTAGTAACACGACACATAAGTCATGACGGCCTTCTCATCCGGCCTCAAGGTGCTAACGATGTCTGCCCGGGAACAAACAGAGGAGAAGAGAGAGGACAGAAAGGAGAGAGAAGTAAAAGAGTGCAGAGACAAAAGGGCCAGCAGGGGGCGTAATCACAAGAGGAGGCAACCAAGGGAGCACAAGTCGTCTCCGGTCCACCTGGACACTCGTCTCAAGGTGGTCTCAGCCCGGTCCACCTGGACACTCGTCTCAAGGTGGTCTCAGCCCGGTCCACCTGGACGCTCGTCTCAAGGTGGTCTCAGCCCGGTCCACCTGGACGCTCGTCTCAAGGTGGTCTCAGCCCGGTCCACCTGGACGCTCGTCTCAAGGTGGTCTCAGCCCGGTCCACCTGGACACTCGTCTCAAGGTGGTCTCAGCCCGGTCCACCTGGACGCTCGTCTCAAGGTGGTCTCAGCCTGGTCCACCTGGACGCTCGTCTCAAGGTGGTCTCAGTTTTTAGGGACATTGAAAATAGATGTGAGGGGGTCTGAAAAGTTTTGAAATGTTTGAATGTATAAACATAAAGTTAGAGTCTGTCAGGAACATTCCTCCATGTTTCCATTACTTCCTGATGCAGGGTGTTTCTGCTCGCTCTCATTGGCTGCTGCAGGTAACCTGTCAGAGCCTCCCCGATCTGGAATCATAAAAATCAAACATGTTTGATATTTATGATTCCAGATCGGGGAGGCTCAGACTCGATCAGGAGCAGTAAAATAATCGTATTGACTCCACACATTGTAGGATTATTTAAAAAAATTGGCGTTTGCGACAAGCCTCGAATTAGGCCACGCCTCCCCGGTTGTTGGGGGGCTATTGGGCCCAAAATGTGTAACGAGCCTCAGGTTTCATCTCACGGTCTGAGCAGCAAATTCAGCAGAAAAGAAAGTTGTTTTTCTGATTTTGTGTTGGAGGTTGAGCAATATGAAGCATCACTTTGTACTGTGACTCAGCAGAAAGATATTCAGACGATGCTTTTTGAAATGTCTGCTGTTATATGCTATGTGCTAATATATCAGGCGCTCTGATTGGCTGTTTGACGAGCTCACGTTCCTCTGTTCTCTGAGTCTTCGTCTCGGTTCATAATGAGTAAAGATAAAAGGGAACAGTGAAGAGTCTGTGGGTCATATTCTGGATCTACTGAGGACGTCTTTCTGGGTTTTTTCTCTTCCACGTCTCTTCTCACACCTCTCTGATGGGATCCAGCTGTGGTCTCTCTCTCCCCCCCCCTCTCTATCTCTCTCTCTCCATCTCACTCTCTCTACCTCTACCCCTCACTCTCCATCTCACTCTCTCTACCTCTACCCCTCACTCTCTATCTCCCTCTCTCCATCTCACTCTCTCTACCTCTACCCCCCCCTCTCTATCTCTCTATCTCCATCTCACTCTCTCTACCTCTACCCCTTACTCTCTATCTCTCTCTCTACCCCTCACTCTCTCCTTCCCCACCTCTCTCTCCCTCTCTACCCCGCTCTCCCTTTCCCTCTCACTCTCTCTCCCCCTATCTCCCCACTCTCCCTCTGTCTCTCTCCCTCTTTCAATCTCTCTCCCTCTCTCCCTTTTCCTCTCACTCCTTAAACACAGCTGTGTTGAAACGCTCGCTCTGCTGCCGGGGGCTTCTCAGATGGACCTGCCTCTTCTTTTAAACTTCTGCTCTGTGACGTTTTGACTCCCCCCTGAATCCCCCTGACTCTCCCCTGACTCCCCCCTGACTCCCCCCCTGACTCTCCCCTTACTCCCCCCTGAGTCTCCCCTGACTCTCTGAGAGGAGTCGATGCACATTCACAGAGATCCTGCTGAGCTCACAGATATCTGTCGACCTCAAACTCATCCATTATCCAACAGAGAACGTTTAAAACGTCACCAGGCAGCATGACAGTGCAGAGTTTTTTCAACCTGGACCCTTCTCGTACATCTTTGAGGGTCTAAATTAATGTTTGGTAATGGCTGTAGAAAATGGCTTCAGCACCGTGACAACCAGGTGGACCAGAGATACACTTGTGCTCATTGCCTCTAAGAACAGAGAGCTGTCATCCCATCATGCATTTGGTGCTGTGAACCATGCAGAAAGTGAAGGAGAGTGACCCCGCTGAGGGGGGCGTGGTGCACTGCAGAGAGAGAAGGAAACTGTTAGGAGAAACACACAGAGTGGAGACGAGGGAGGAGGAGGAGGAGGAAGAGGACGCTGCATCCAGGATACCTTCTGGGCGCCGGAGAAGGCGTGGTAGAAGCTAGAGACGTAGGTCATGATGGCCTTCTCGTCTGGACGGGCAGTGCCCACGATGTCTGCGGTGGAGAGAGGAGGTTGGGGGGGGGATGGGGTGGAGGAGGTGAGGGTGTTAAAAAGAAATCAGATAAAATGTAAAAACATGACGTCCAGCTCTTCACATGAACATGATCCAGAGTGGGAGAAGAACCTGCTGAGTCAGCGTCCAGATGTTCTGAGAGAGAGAAAGTCTCAAACACAAAAACACATTTTCAGACTTTCTCAGAGACTTAAGGGTTAGACTGCAGAGACGAGAGCAGACTGATGATCCTGTAATGTTTGGAGTCATTCTTCTCTACGTGTGTAGAAACTCTGCAGGCATGGGGTGAAGTTTGAATGTGGAAAGAGTTCAGTTTGTCTGTTTGTAATAAGACGAGTAGGGCTGAATGATGTATGTCATGTGACCTGAAGCTCGTCCTGCTGCCACTTTTCTGTTGTGTGATGCCAACAAAAACTCCAGAATTCTGGTTTCCAT